>CP136067.1:200926680-201424180 GCA_032622095.1 Siphonodentalium dalli | reverse complement strand
AATTAAAACCGGATATTTAATAATTTTTAATTCGATAAAATGACAGGCTATTATTATTTCCACCAGATATGTTTTCTCTTGAATTGTGTCTTCCGTGTATGGAAGAGTTACAATATGTGGATCACCAGGATTCACTTTCATTTTGGTCGCGGTGATCCTTTCGTGTATGTAACAGTTACCAGCTGTGGATCACACGGGATCACTTTGATTCTGGTCGCGGCGATTCTTCCACGTTTGGATCAGTTACCAGCTGTGGATCACATGGACTCAATTTTCAAAACAGTCGAATCTCCAGGGTTAACTGTACCAGACACTGGTCACGCTACCGACATGGTAACCAAACATTTCCGAAAATATGTACAAAATGGCTATAACGAGTACTTCCAAGCTAACCTGAGTGACACCTGCTCAAAATCAGGCAGCAACAAACTCAGAACATATCGTCTTTACAAGAAAGAGTACAGCCTTGAGCCCTATCTTCCCAACACGAAATCATCGTTCACCAGATTCAGAATCAGTAACCATGCATGCGCTTGCTATATAGACAGGGCGTCATCTACATCCCCCAGTAAAATTAGAAGATAGAAAGTGTGTGTTTTGCTGTGGAATCCACTGCATATTCACAGCATGCGAAGAGAACTTTTCAAATCAATGGTTAACCATAATCCGAATTTTCGACGCATTAACGCCAACGATCAATTTATTACTATATTGACAAACAGTCCCACTCTAACCCGAATAATATGTAAAACTGATCCGTCGCTTCTTCAGTGCTCGTGCTGAGCACATAACAGTTAGGTAACCATTAAAATGATACATGATCCCGAGACTCCTTGTGCATCTTAGCATATTATGTAATTTTTTTCTTGTATATTTTATTATCACACGTTTTGTACTTACTGTTATCCATTGTATTAGCAAACTGTCCTCGTGTGGGTGTTTTTTGCCAATATATCATTATCTATCTATCTATCTTGGTCGCGATGATCCTTCTGTGTATGCAGCAGGAATCATTGTGATTCTGGTCGCGGTGATCCTTCCGTGTTTGTAACAGTTACAATCTGTGGATCACAAGGAATTACTGTGCTTCTGGTAGCGGGGATCCTTCCGTGCATGTAACTGTTACAATATGTGGATCACCAGGGATCACTGTTATTCTGGTCTTGGTGATCCTTCCGTGTATGTATCAGTTACCGGCTGTGGATCACCAGGCATCACTGTGATTCAGGTCGCCATGGTAACTGTTACCGGCTGTGGATCACCAGGATTTACTGTGATTCTGGTCGCCGTGATCATTCCGTGTATGTATCAGTTATCGGTTTTGGTTCACCAAGGATCATTGTGATTCTGGTCGCGGTGATCGACGGTGAACTTACTTGTACGGATTATAATTAGGAAGATATAAATCATCGACAGTAACATTGGCTCACCAGTCGTCACCACGAACAACTGAGAATCGCCACAAAACACCCACAACAACTTAGCATATCTTACGCCATTTCGATTCGTTTAATAAACATTGTTAAATAGCACTAAATACTGATAGATATATTGTCATGTTTAAAAGTTTCATGACCGCAGAAAAGACCATGTGTGGAAATATCTGCATATACGATTCCAGTTACATATGTAGAAGGTTTGATGTGTTCACCATTGGTCGATGGCGCGTCACGGTGTTCGCCAGTCACTGTGGTCCATGGTGTTTGGCGGTGGTACATGGTCGTCTACAATATATATTCAAGATACGGGCGGCGTTGGCGGTGGGCATGCTGTTAAATATTCACCTCCGTCAAAAACCGCCATAAACGGAAGGAATAGTAAGATATAGACATACATTGTTCTTATACCAATCAGAAATATGGCATAAACAGTATGTTATTGTCAATTGTTTCCCGTTTGTTATATAAACAAAAGCAAAAAACGTTACGTTTCCTGGGTTTTGTTTAGATCCGGTAAACATAAAGAGCATTATTTGTTACTGATTTCCTGATATGGAAAAAATAATGAGCATTTATATCATTTTTGTGTGATCAACCAATTGAATTGCGCTGTGTTATGTAAACAGAAGCACAACTTCTGTAACACGAGCAGTCTCTTGTTTACGTATACCATCGTACGTCTTGACGACAATATACTATTTATGCTCTGATTATATTTGGCATATGAGCGGACCTGTATATATTTTGGTGTTCCTTCTGTTGATGGCGATTTGAACAAATATAAATATTTATGTAGCGAACGCCGCCCGTGACTTTAAGGTTAGGATAAAACTATCACCACCATCATGTTGATTACACTATGGCGCTCGTTCATCCTCGCCACCCAAGGTTTCTGTGTTGAGTGGGTCAACGTGGACCACGCTCCAAACAATATCGCCAACTTGAGTGTTTGCTTAGCACACATATTTACATACTTTAGATTCACTCAACCATTGTCTTATACAATCTGATACACATACTTCTGCGTTTGTTTCAGGAGTATTGAGAACTGGCAGTTACGATGGTTATTGGGTAGCAGTGACGGAGCAAAATGGTGCTTGGGTAAACATTGATGGATCTCTGGCTTCGCCTCTCTTGTGGCACACTGGGCGACCAGACAACGGCCCCGGAGCATGTGGAATAATTGATCAAGCATCAATCTTACTGGACCCCTCATTCAAACTGGACGATGGCAATTGTGTTGAGAACAACCAATGGGCTCCGCGGTTTGTCTGCAGATTTGCTTATCTATAGAGACATTCTGCGAGTGGAGGGGTGGTTTGTACAGTAGCCTGAATGTTCGATATTCCGATGGTCAATTGGTCCTTGTGTTTGAAAGTCTTGACCATAATACAATGCATGGTTTACATGTCCAGTAGTTTACTAGTCCATATGTGATACATTGTGGGAACTAAGAAATGTATCGGACCAGTGAATTAAAACACACATTCAGAAGCGACAGATAATGTGAACAACCGCCTACATTTTATGTATCCGAGATATCACGCCTACCGAAAATGTGGGCATGCATATATAATGCACCGATAGTAACCGAGAGTAGCCGTAAGTAGCAACAGTTCACGGCTAGTAGAATAGTGGTTTTATCTACAATCTTTTTGGCTAGTGGTTGAAACCATATAATTAATCATAAGGTGTGATCCCACGGAATACTGTAAAAAAATTGGCTGACACACACTTTGCCATTTAGGTTATTCATCGATAACCTAAATTTCTTGATAACTTTCCTCGCTACAAACAATTGAAGCAACGCCAATGCATTCTCTTATATATGCCATAGGTCGCCTCGCATATATATAAGAGAATGCATGGGCTAACAATTTTTTATCTCGCATATATAAGAGAATGCATTGGCCCAACAATTTTTTACAATTTTAATAATTTGTTCTTGTATTCTTTAACAATTTTATAATTTCACCCATACATAGCCCCAGACAAACATGAGCAGACGACACTCTTCTATATGCTACTATATATGTGTGGGGCTCCCTGCAGGGTAATGGATGTTTTTTATTTTATGTCCTAAAATTGTAAGAAACATTTATTTAAAAAAAATGATAAAAAATTGTTAGGCCAATGCATTCTCTCATATATGCGAGGCGACCTATGGTCGACTCGCATATATAAGAGAATGCATTGGCACAGGGTTTATATCGTGACCTATACCGCGAGCCTAAAAACGTGCATGTAAACTGTTCGATACTTCCTACCATTTAGCATGCAATTTCGGCATTTTAATTCCTTCGGGTATGACTATTGACAATAACCGTACTAGATGCTAATATTCTGTGCACACGTAACCAGACAAATCAACAAAATGGAACATTTGCAAAAATATGAAACACGGTAATTATCACTAACAAGGGTTTGTGACACGGCGGTCGAATATCAATCCCAACTGGATAACCTTAATTCTTAAATAACCCCGAGTTGTGAATTTTTTGAAATCTCGGCTACTGTGGGTGTATATTATTTATGCAAATTATGCCATAATTATTTACTTTGATTTATTCTGCGATTACATCTCCTCTGTTGTTTACTTTTAATGTTTATCCGTGAGGAATGTGCGTCACGCATAGTGATCTATCCGTTTGTATCACGACGACGGTCTCTATCTAAGCCTCAGTCACTTGCTATTCCAATGCGTAATGTTTGCAAGTGTATATAACGTTCAAAAGCTACGTTTGATTGAAATATAGGTACTAGTCTTCATATTTAATTGATATTATAACAATGTTAAATGCATGCAACAGAAGAAATATATTACTAACACTGATGCAATTATACTATGGGTTAAATGGTTTAACCCTGAAATTATGTTGGAACATTTACACCCACAGTAGAAATGTGTACCCACCCATTTACAAAATATGCGTTACTAGTATACACACAATAATACACAATACACACAATGACACATACTTATGGTAAAAATTTCCACATTCCCCCTTATAAACATAATATACCAGAATGTATAAACTTTCGTACTGAATACACACCTAATATGCCCACGATTGCATATCGAAAAATACTTTATCGGGGTTCGGGATTAGATAGCGATGTGAGTACAATCGTGTTTATATGTGCCACGCGATGTCAGTATTATATTTCGTGAGTATAATCATTTAATCGGAATTAAAACATGGCTATGACGTCACTCCTTTGTTCATCGAGTCCAGTTTATAGGATACTGGATGGTTATTGTCGAGATCGTACATTATTTTACAAACAACGATCCATTATTTTATTAACGGACGCTCAATATTCAATTTAATGAACGGTTATTTTACTGTGGACGAATTCATTTTATATGACTTGCATGATATAGAGAAGGACATAGCGAGCCTCGTCACTTGGGTTGGGGAGGGGTGTATAACTTCAAATTCCAGGCATGTAATTTCACGAATAGGTATTGAATTTTCAACTATTAAAATTTCTCGAATCTAATTCCGTTCCCTGGTGGAATATTGTAGCACCTCTCACGATAAAACCTAACCTAATATAGTTATTTACATGTAAATGTAGTCCTTCGATCTTCAGTATTACCCGCTATCTCAAACTACAAGATTGACAAATCTCCGATTATGCATATAAAGTATAATTCTCGGCAAAATCCGAAATATGCCGTATAATAATTTAACACAAATGCCGAAATGAAAGGGCAAAACTGCCGATGATATTCGTAAATCTATCGCAGAAGGAGCTCATTGTCGGTACGTCGTGTTCATTCAACGGTCGGAAACGCAATGGGGTAATGCATGCCTGTCCATTAAGTTGACAATGGGTTAAGATGTAACGCCATCGTGCAGCCAATGAGCGAGTGGATTGGGCCGAACACATGTTACAATTCAGCTGTCTTGACCCAATTTTGGGTTAATCCATTCTGATAAGAGGTGACGCATCAAACTAATGGACTCGGCCATGTTTTAAGTCAGATAATAGCTTCAATCTGTACATTATGTAACGGAGGTGGGGGTTAAACTATATATGGTAGAGTGGATTCTTTGACCCCTTATATATATATATATATATATATATATATATATATATATACTATTGCAGGTGACCCGACTTCGTCCGGGCTTTGACCTTGAATTGACCATTTTGAAGGTCAAGGTCAGGTCAGGGTCACGATTTGACCCGTCGAAAACACTCCCCCGATAAAAATATCCCTAGGTATAAAATTTCGTCGAAATCCGTTAATTTTTAAATTTATTTTGAGTTAATTCTGCCTTTTTAATTCCGCCTTTAAATGATGGTATATACCCGTCCCGTGATCGTACCCGTCCCTAAAATAGGTACGTTTGTGGGTACCCGTTGTACGTCACACAACACGCTCATGTCTGGATACAGTCTTACACGCACACGCCCAGACCCAGACGTAAGAATCACATTACACACATACGCTCTTTATGAGGCCCCCACCCCCCCTTTTCGTACGCCGTATTCCATGCCCTGTTATGAGGTACGCCGTATTCCGGCCCTCTGTTAGGAGGTATTCGGTATTCCAAATATACCGGTATTCGTACGCCGACCTTCCAAACAAGAGCTACGCTGGGCGTGCAAAATACGCCCTCTCTTGGGTCGGCGGAAACTGGTAAAAAAGGGGCATAACTCTGGTAAAAATTGGCGGACGGAACTCAAATTTGAACTTGACCTGTGTTTTGGTGGGAGAAAGTAATATACCAAATTATCATTGAATCCGATAAGCTCTAGTAAAGTTATCATCCGGACAAAAACATTCAGGGATTTTCTAAGTCAAATTACGTCAAATAAGGGGCATAACTCCGGTGACGGAACCCAAATTCGAACTTGAGCTGTCTTTTCTCCTAATAAACCCACATACCAAATTTGATTGAAATCGGTTCACTCTAACTAAAGTTATCATCCGGACAACAAATTTCAGGGATTTTCTAAGTCAAATTACGTCAAAAAAGGGGTCATAACTCTCGCAAAAATTATCGGATTAAAACGAAATTCGGATTTGAGCTGTATTTCGATATATGTAATCCACAAAAAAACGGGTTTTGCGTATAAACATTCCAAAATCGAGTTATCATCCGGAAACCAAAAAACAGCATAAAAAAGGGGCATAACTCTGCCAAAAATGGTCGGACAGAACCCAAGTTCGAACTTGACCTGTGTTTTGGTGGGAGAAAGTAATATACCAAATTTGGATTCATTCCGATAAACTATACTAAAGTTATCATCCGGACAACAAATTTCAAGGAATTTCTAAGTCAAAAAACGTCAAATAAGGGGCATAACTCCGGTGAAAATTGGCGGGCTGAACCCAAATTCGAACTTGAACTTACTTTTCGGCTAATAAACCCACATACCAAATTTTATTAAATTTGGTTCACTCTAACTAAAGTTATCATCCGGAAACCAGGTTAACGGACGGACGCCCGGACGGACAGACCAATACTATAATACGGCCGTTTTTTCAAACGGGCGTATAAAAATGAAGTTTTCATATATTTTTATGTATTCCATATGGCTGTTAACTGGTATTCCGTATTCCACCCTCTGTATTAAGTGGTATTCCGTATTCCATGGGGGTGGGGGTGGGGGCCTCCTTTATCGACGACACTGCGGATACGAACGCTCTTTAACTATCAACGCGATTAACTCCACCGTGCCAATGACGGTAATTTTTGTGACTGGGAGTGGAAAATGGGTGCTCTGACGTTCTCGGAAGCGGTGCGATGACACTTCATCTGGATTTTACCCTTAGATAGGAAGTTTGAGCTCAATCCGTCAGGCAGTTTTCGAGTCCATCGCGAACACACACACACACACAGACAGATCTTCCAAAATATATAATAGATATATATAGATATATATATCTCTCTCTCTCTCTTGTCTTGACTGTATTCTGGAATACCACATTTCAAGGTCAAGGTCACGTCGCACGGGCAAATGAATATGCTTATGAGACTCGCCATAAGAAAGTACCCCCACATACCAAGTTTCGTCGAAATCCCGTGATATTCGGGCGTTTGACATTGAAATGACCCGATTTCAAGGTCAAGGTGACGTCGCACGGACAAATATACCCCCACATACCAAGTTTCATCGAAATCGGTTGGGACGTTTTCGAGTTCATCGCGAACACACACACAGACACACACACACAGACACACAGATCTTCCAAAATATATAATAGATATATATAGATATATATATATCTCTCTCTCTCTTGTCTTGACTGTATTCTGGAATCTTGTCTTGGTTCTTGGTCCTTAGTTTGAAACCTATAGCTCTCGGGTTCTGATTCAGATAGTCAAGACTTTATTTATAAAATGATTTTTCTATTCTGATAATATTCCCATCAGATAGGTAAAATGATGATCATCTATACTAGATTCATGTGTGCAAATACACGGAAACGGGTATTCCAAATTACGCCACAAAGGTAGTCAAAACTTCAATGAAAGGCACTTTCAGAAAGCCTATCAATAACACATTAAGCGTGTTCTATTGTTTACTCAAATGATTGGGCTCACATTGGAAATACCGGGCTTTGAATCCCAAATTGTGCGCAAACCCTCAAAACGGGTGCCAAATCTGACTTGCTCTCGTGATATTTCCGTTACAAAGCCGACCACCGGAAGTGGTCACTTGTTTTTATACTAGGCGACCATATGGTCTTAAATCCAACCACATAATGTGGTCGGAAAATGACCATATTGTCAGAAATATGGTCATAAATCTGACCTTACGGAAGTGGTCAGTTGATCACGAGCAGCGGTTGTCACGGCGACGCGTGTCAGTTGGGCGCACATGAATATAATACGATAAAGTGCATGTTTACAACTAGAATGAGGTGAATAAATGGGCAAAATGGTGACGAAAATTAGCATGTTTACAAAGCGATTTTGCGAAACCGAAAGTAAGAAACTTTACGCTATGACATTAATGGTATACTTTGCAACATCGCTACAATTATTTCAGCGAATGGCACGATCTCGGCATCCATTCCCTGAAATAATGTACAGTTTTCAGCCAATATTCTATACTTATAGAACGTACTTTTGAATAATCATAACCGAGATTTGTCTAATACAGTGTAAACACCACAAGTGATCATCTCTGGTCGCAAATCGGCCCAGTTCACACATTGAGTGTGTGGGCTTGGTTGTAGTTTTGGGCACGTTTGAGGAACGATAAATTTAATAAAAACTTTTTTTAGTTCTGAATATCTCCGTTATTTAGTCGATATACCCCAAAAATCAGGACCCTAACATTCTAGAATGAAGTATATTTAGTAGTGGCCAGTTGGCACTGGGTATTTCCCTTCCGATTAAATCAGGACCCTAACATCGCATGGTAGGTGTTATTAAGATTGAATACCAATCGCCATCTAATCGGTATCTAATCACTATCTAATCGCTATATAATCGCTATATAATCGCTATGTAATCGATATATAATCGCTATGTAATCGATATGTAATCGTGATAATCTATCATCAAATTAAATGGTTCAATATATGCACGTGGGTGACGTCGTTTGGTTATGTGATTAACTGTAATTGACAAGTACGTGGAAAGTGACGAAACAGTTACTGTTGACGTATGGGTGTGATTATTGGCTGAATCAACGTTGCATTTAACAAAATAAACTTAGTATTGAAATGTCGTGGTGCAAACAACTGAAGTTTAGATAATCAGGTTAAGGTTGACTAGACAATTAAACCTGATTAAATGATCCAGACTGGAACCTAGATAACCATATACAACTACTGCAGCTAAAAGTAATTTGTTTTCTAGGGAGAATATACTGGACTGACAGAAACAGTGAACACATGTATGTCGATTTAGAATTTCAAAATAAGTCAGACACAATAATTTTGGTTCAGAGTAAACTAATCATTCGATAACGTATTGAAGAGTATACTTTCAAATCGTTATATATAGCAGAAACCCATATTGTTTTCCTAAACAAAACAGGTTGTGAAGACAAATAATCAGAATGACATATATATTACACTAGAAGGTGACCCGACTTCGTCCGGGCTATTCAAAAACCAAATTTCAAGTCGATAGCTCCACCCGTTTCCGAGATCTGGTCTGCGCATGCGCGAAGCTGGCGTCCCACGGCTCGGCGACCCGATAAAATTCGTATCCGGGGCAAGATACATTCACATACCAAATTTCAAGTCGATAGCTCCACCCGTTTCCGAGATATATATATTGCCCAATGTCATTTTCGGATACCTCGGCCGGTGATGAGTTAACGCGACATCGGCCGGTTAAGAGTTAAACGCGATCACGTCACGATCTGTTGACGGCGTAATATATTTACGGAATGTGTTTCGATGAGCGAAGCATGGTCCTGCGTTCTTCTCGATAATTAAGGTAGAAACTTTAAACGTACACAGGCGTGTGATACATCATTGGAAAGGGGAAGCGTGCAAATGATATGACTGGCAATTTATTATTCGCGCTATATCGAATCTATTTGTGAGCACCGAACTGAAATATATTAGCGCAAAACGGCGTAAAAACATATTTGACCTCGGCACGTGAAAAGTTGACCTCGGATCTGAAAATTAATAGGCCCATGCCACCCCCGGCCGAAAATACCCCAACATACCAAGTTTCATCGAAATCGGCTCGGCCGTTTTCGAGTCCATCGCGATCACACAGAGAGACAGACACACACACACACACCCTCTCTCTCTCTCTCACACACACACACACACAAACAGATCTTCCAAAAATATATAATAGATTATATATGTAACATGACTATATATTGTATATTCATTGTATATTGATTGGATACTGAACATGTTTACAAATTGTATATTGAACATGATTATACATTGTATATTGATCATGTTTATACATTGTATGTTGAACATGTTTAAACAGTGTATATTGCACATGGTTGTACATTGTATATTGAACATGTTTATACAATGTAGATTGATCACAAATACACAGTGTATATTGGACATGTTTATAAATTGTATATTGAACATGTTATATGTTGCATATTGGGCATGGTTATACATTGTATATTGAACATGTTTATACATTGTTTATTGATAATGAATGCACATTGTACATTGAACATGTTTACAAATTGTATATTGGACATGGTTATACGCCATACATTGAACATGTTTATAGATTGTATATTGAACATGATTATACATTTTATATTGAACGTGGTTATACACAGTATATCGAACATGATTATAAATTGTATATGGAACGTATTTATACATTATATATCGTGACAATACATATTGGGACATACATTCAAAATCCACTGTCCGTTTAACACCAAATGACTTATAACTTCCTGAGTCGAATTTGAGCGTACTAATTACCACTTATCTCCAAAACCTCATAATTGAAAGCGCTCTTTATTACATAACGAATTCAAAACGTATTGAAACTTCGTCTATCGAAATTCGATATGTGGCCACCACTCTGCAATATAAAACTTACATTAATTATCTGTACAGGTTTTGTGGCCACCACTCTGCTATATAAAACTTACATTAATTATCTGAACAGGTTTTGTGGCCACCACTCTGCTAAATAAAACTTACATTAATTATATGTACAGGTTTTGTGGCCACCACTCTGCTAAATAAAACTTACATTAATTATCTGTACAGGTTGTGTGGCCACCACTCTGCTAAATAAAACTTACATTAATTATCTGTACAGGTTTTGTGGTGTCAAATCGGACTGGGCATCTTCTTAATAGGATTTATATATTTCCAGTGTATTTATGTGTACGGTCTGTATAATATTTTCAGTGTATTTATGTGTACGGTCTGTATAATATTTTCAGTGTATTTATGTGTACGGTCTGTATAATCAACATAGCAAGCTTTGATACGTCAGTTCTCCAGTTGTTCTACCTCAGGGGAATGTCGCGATCTGAGGTGAATATATGCAAAGCGACATATACTGTTTACACATCAAATGAACCACATAAAGTGCACATTGTATTCACGTTCTAACTGTAACATTGGGGAGTTTATTATTTTTTTAAAGTTTTATTTAGTAGAAAGAATTACAAAGGAAAAAAAGACAAAATGCACGCACACATTCATTCTTTCAATCCAAGGCTTGGAAGAGCGATATTCTTCCATGCCCTGGCCTACTTTTTTACATGTGGCATATAATTAGAAAATATTTAAAGGCATAAAATGTGTTCGGATAATTTTAACAAAGAGTGTTCAGACTAAATTGACGCTACGATGGTATAATTTTTCCCCGAAAATGGGCTTTCGTGTGCTACAACAATGCTGATAAGAACAATAAATTAGTCTTTTTCTTCAGAATAATTTTAGAATTCACTTTCAGCTACGGTATTTGATTATATGTAGTATTTAATGTTTGCATAATCAAAGTTTTAATTATTTTACTATCTGAGTTTATGAAAAAACAATATAATTAGAAAATTTATCCATATTGCAAATGTATTGTACATTTTGTAGTTATTGTAATTATTGGTTCGATAGCACTCGGGTAAAATACACAACGCTCTCTTTATTGACGTTTCGGACTGTGGCTGAACCAAAAAGTTGTGATATTGTTAAGCAAACCAGTATATCTATTAACGTTCTCGGGGAATACGATTGAAAATAAAAATGTTCGGTGTACTGAAATTGTATAAATTTTTTATAAATATCAGCCGCTCAGGTACCGGGTAATTGATTTATTATGTGTGTCGTACAGTCACTGTTATGCTCGGGGTGTACTTTGTGCCTGAAAATCTGGTTTTCAACACACTATTATTTTAATTTTTGGGGCATTGCGAAGTGTCAGCCACTGGTTATCAAATTCATAATTCATGTTACATTTGTCATTGTATCTCTCAAATTCATACCTAAATTGAAGATCACAAAGGATAGGTCGAAGTGATAGTTGTATGGGCGTGACTTTTGTTCTTTATATCTATTGTTTCAGCAATAGTAGGAACAAATAACTTTTTTAATTTTCATGATCTATACAGATAAGAATATTCTTTTTTGTTAGATCAAAGAGAAATTGGTTGATTCTTGCCCATGTTTCAATTTCTTTCATAAAGGTTTGAACGTGGGGACAATCCCAGAAAATGTGAGAAATGGTTTTCTGTACGTTTTGACAACGATTGCGAAGATAGTCGACTCGAAGATTAGCCACCTTCAGAAATATATTGGTACTAATTATTCGTGTGCTTATTCTGAATTGGAGCGAATGTCGGTTATCGGTTGTCGTTTTAAAGGGGATGCTCAAATGTTCTTCCCAATTTTCTATTTTCTCGCATATTTCGGATTCCCATTTTTGACATGCATTCGGCATAATTTTCCCTTTTGATATAATTTTATAAAATAATTGTCCGCCTTTTACATAATGGAGTTTCGGAGTGAGATTGTTGGTTATACATGGGTAGGGTATAACGGATTAAGGGTTAATTAAGAGAACTTGCCAATGACATAATCTGACGCTTTATTCGGTTGATTGTTATGAAATCAACGCGGATGTTGAAAGTTGCATAAAGTGTGCGTGGGGTATGAAATGTATTATCTGATTGGAATAGATCATTTATAAAATATATTCCGGCATCTTTTCACGACTTAAAGTTGATCGAGGAACCTCCGCTGTTTATTTTCGGATTATTCCATACAGTTGAGGCCATAATAGTATTATTTGAATTATTCAATAGCATAAATTTGCACCATGCGGAGAAAACATATCTCCAGAATGGATTTGCAAAATTTACAATATAATTTGCGTGATAAGTGAGAAAGAGTGGATCTTTTAAGAAAGGATTGGCATTGCATAATGAAGCCCATTTCGATTGTTTGCAAACCAAGCGTCGAGTCCAGGTTATTTTCATGGCGCTATAAAAGTTTTCAACATCAATCTTCTTCAAACCCCCGTTCATATGTTCGGCACATAATTATTTTCTTTTTATTCTATCACGTTTGGAATTCCAAATGAAATTATATAGACTAGTATTTAACTATTTATGGTCTTCAAAAAGCTGTATATTGACTTGGGAGAGTTATAAATAGGTGTGTCAGTTTTGGTAAGATAAGGGATTTGACAACTGCTATTCAGGAGTCCGTGTTTCAAATTTGTTGTGATCTTTTCTACAACTTCGAGTTTATAATTGTAGTTTATATTCATGTTTGTTAAATTAATGTCGAAATGTATCCCTAGAAAATTAAAAGTGTTTACAGTATACAGGTTTAATTCCTTACGAACTTGTCTTATTTTATTATGTGAACCTATCCCTATCCATGCTGCTTCACACTTTGCACGGTTCATGCACAGACCCGATACCCGAAATTCGTCCAGTGTTAAGTACAACTATTTTCAGAACCATCAAGAATGAGCGTCGTGTCATCCGCATAATGTGTTGTATTGTACTCTGAACCACCGAGAAATATCCCTTTAATTGTATTGCTTTGGCGTATCATCAGCGTCAAAACAGATGAGAAAGATGTGTAAGTAAATAGGGTTCAGAATGACATCTAGTGGATGCCGGAGGAATATATAGGAGAGAATAAAATAGACACTGGGCCCTGATTGGTCAATAGTGTTGTGTACTTTTCGCATAAAAAAATCACCATAACTCTTCTCTATGATTTCCCATAGGTAAGATAAACATTGGCACCGGAATTAACCCTTTGTAGTTAAGTTTGAATTTTTTGGTGTGGTCTAAAATATGACAGTATTTTTTATTCGGTTGTGACACTAGTTACGAAAACACAAGATTTAAAGGCGAATTCCCTGCTAGACAGATATGATATTGTTGTGTAAAAAGTTTCCCAAAATGTCAATTTTTCAGATCAAAAGAACATTTTGGACCCAACATTTATATTGCCAACAATATACGCTAAAACGTTAGCACTGAGGCCTATGGAAAACATTTACACCAGTATAACCTATACGGGGATACTGGATCATCCTGGCGGCAGCCTCGACCTAGCATGAAGCTCTGATAAATATGACCATTAATCAGAATAGATGAGCTGGCATTCTCATATAAAATTGATAGCCATTTATTTACAGAATCTACACAATTGAAAAGGTCAAGACATTTTCTTATAAATGATGACCAGGAAAGAGTGTCAAATGCTTTTTCCAAATCGATAACAAGGAGTAGGCTTGATTTATTTTCTTGTTTTGTCCTGTGAATTATGTCGTATATTAGTCGGGTGTTTTCACCTATATATCTACCCGCTAAAACCCGGTTTGTTCATGGTTGATAATCGATTGGAAGTACACGGTTTAGTCTGTCTGCTATACATGACGAGTCTGTTTGTAAGATGTATTCAAAAGGGTAATGGGACGACATTTTTTTAACATCTGCCTACTTTTGTCATTCTTATGGATCAATGTTATAATTCCTTGCTTGGGGAGGTTATGATTGTAAACCCGAGGGACTTCTCAGTTGGGTTGCTGTCGAACTACTTTTAGCGCCAAATCACAGCATGATATAACTGAGCGAAAGCGCCAATTCACAGCATGATATAACTGAGCGAAAGCGACAAAGCTCATGCAGAGAAATTAAACACGGAATCGAAACTAACAAGTCTCCGTGTCACCAGTCAATATATCTAAATCCTACGTGCATGCTGCATGATAAATTGCGGCTAGCCAATAAAAAACGACCGAATTTCTGACGACACTTGTTCTGATTCAACTTTACGTGCGCGTGTGATTTTCGTCGGAAAGTATTTCGCTTGCTTTACTTCAATCTGCATTCTACTTGGTGGTTCTCCTGTGAAATGGCGGATTAAATTATAAGAAATAACTCTTGTTTCGAATAAGGTTATAATAAAATAATACCTAAAGTTTTTTGTTTGAATACCTGAAACATCTCATTCGTGTCTGGAAAGAAATATCGAATTTTCACTCGCGGCTCGAAGCCGCTCGTGAAAATTCGATATTCTTTCCACACTCATGAGATATTTCGCGATTCGAACAAAAAAATGTAGGTATTCTGTATTTATTATATGTTTGCCTATAAAATAGCGGGACATTAAAGACACATAGTTCTTGGTATGCAACTAGTAGAAGCCACAGTTAAATACGATGTCGTTATTTCCCTGCAATTTTCGTTATATTTGACGTAGCCTGTCGTGTGGTTTACATGAGCGAAACATATGAAGACAAATTATAAAACTGTGCGTAAAAGTAAATTTTCTGCAAATTTATCGGTTATAACCCATAACCTTATTCGAAACAAGAGTTATTTGTCCCGCAGGGCCGTAACACAACACAGACAGGTCACAGGGCCGTAACACAACACAGACAGGTCACAGGGCCGTAACACAACACAGACTCACACAAAGAAGTGAAACACGAAATCGACACTAACAAGTCTCCATGTCACCAGTCGAAATATATAAATCACACGTACACAAGGCGCAACTACATTGTGTGAGATAAGTTGCGGCTAGCCAATCAAAAACGACGACTATCTGACGACACTTGCATTATCAATCGATAATTAGATGTCAATGGTGTTTGTTTCAACTTTACGCGCCTGTGATTTTCTTCGGAAAGTTTTTCGCTTGTTTTACTTCTGCCTTCTACTTATGGTGGTTCTCATGTGAAATAATAGATGATATTGTGATGCGCGCCCAACACTGTTGGATTTAGCAGACATTCCACTTCCGCATTGAGTTTTTTTTTCACTTCGGTGTTTTCTATTCAAAATCATGCTTTCTGATGGTTAAATACAGGCTTTTATAGAGAATTAAGTGCCGACAAATACCAAAAATAACCACAAAAGTTTTATTCCCATGATTTGGTTAAACAAACAGATGGATAATAAAATGTCATCATACATTGTTGTGTACAGTATGAGTTTTTCTGCGTGTCTCGTCCAATATGACTTTTCACCACAACCTGGACTCGTACAAGAAAAACACATAATGTACACAACATTGTATAGTAACTTTATAATAACTCGCGGTTATAGATTTTGTCTTCAAATTTCTAGCTCGCGTAATCTGCCGATAAGCCACAGTGAATATATCTACAGTGAAATAACGCTATATAGAGTGAGATAACGACATCGTAGTTCACTGTGCACTGTTAGAAAAAAATACCGTCGTTTCAACGGTCTGAGGCCGCGCATCATCGCTGCCAACATTTGACCGTTAAAGATACGGTCAGACCGTAACATGTTCCACGGTATAAAACCGTTTAAGTAACGGGCAGACCGTAACCAATAACTGTCAGACCGTTGTATTTTTTACGGTTCAGCACCGTTTAATTAATATGAAGACCGTAACCAATAAAGGTCAGACCAATGGTATTTTTCATGGGTCAACACCAATTTTTTGCTCTTAATTTGCTAATTTACCATAGAATTAGCCAGGTTCCCATGGTGACAATATGATTTCTCGGTAGGCATTACGATTCATGTTTTTGAATGGTCGAAACTAGTATTATTCGTAACTGAACATACATCTTAGTTCTTATGTTACGATCATAGATTTAATGAAATGTAAATCCTCAATGCATAAAGTGATAGACAATACTTATGAAATTTATGAAAGGATCAAGCTTGTTATCTGTCTCGTATAATTTAATCCGGAAAAGATTGGACACGCGTAATGTGTCCGCCTTTCACTAACTACTGTATAAATATGGCTGTAAATAAAAAACGATACTAGTAATAGCTGATAAGTCAACCCATCACTATTCAGTTATGAGTAATACTAATTTCGACCATTCTAAAACATGAATCGGCATGCCATTTTAAGCCATAACAAAAACAAAGCTACATGTTTCACAGTTAAAACTCAAATTTATGTATATGTAAAAGTTAAATATTTTCAGTCTTGTAAACACAGGTTTTTTTAAACAGGTGAATCCGTACATCATGACGATACAGTACCAGTCAGAGGAAGTGGTGTTTTCAGGCGCACCTTTATTGCGATATTGAGCGTGCTTATTTTAGAAAAAGGCGTGATTATAGAACACTACCAAAAATCTGTCCGATAGTGGTATATTTATATTAGAGAAATACTGTGCATATAGTGTACATATAGTGTACATATAGCATTTACAACTATAATTATATACATATCTAAAACATTGTCTCTATTTATACAATAAACATTATAGAAGAAGCAATAATTTGATTTAAATGTCACAATTTTGAGCGCAAGATGTCGCAATATTAAGCGCAAAATATTGAGATATTAAGCGCAAAATATTGCAATAATATCACAAGCGACATGTTTATAAGCGTTTCCACTTGCAATATAATTGCGATATTGGGCGCGAAAATAGCTCGCGTAATATACCACTTCTTTTGACTGGTACTGTATATAAATAACAGCTAGTTGGGATTGGAACCTTCAAGACAACAGCAGATCCCATAATAAATGTGCACGATGACTTGGCGACAATGTTCTCCAGTAGTCGCACATTTTCCATGAAATTTTAAAACATGATGCATCAAACTTTATACTGGTATCACGACACTGACTTAGTATCAATATCATTGAGTCAGCCAAAGATAGTTTGATATAAAGAACATCCAACCAATAGTGTACTCCCGGTAAATTGTCATAATAACTGGACAATAACATGGCGAATGATGACAATGTCTCATATCCACACGTTTCATTGAAAATTGATGAACACGGGATGAATTTGTCCGTGTAATTGTAAAGTTGGAATTATAGATATGTGATCATCCGTCACTGCGCGGCGTCAGTTCATTGTTTACGGTGTTGTTGTTGACACTGAAGCTCTTGTGAATTACACTGGTGCATACAGTACATGTACATGTATATCCTCTCTTGTAAATGTACATGCATGTGCTTTGAAACAATCGGATTCAGAAAACTGTCAACTGGATAGTTAACATTCTAATAGTAATAGCTGCTCGTTGAGTCATTTTTGTTATTGTTGTCACTATTGGTTTAGATCGAAGATTGTGTTAATTGTACCCGTATCCTCCTGTGTCAGTAAATGTGCAAGTGTTTTGATACTAAGTCACAACGCTGTAATTTCAACATCAGAAATGCGTCGAATAAAGTCACACCCGGACGGCGGATCATGCCATGATTCACACGAATCTCTACTCTCGAATTTAGTGGAAATTGTCAATGATTAAGCCGCTATTCGCTGAACTGCAACTTGTCCGGTTATCAACAGAACCGAAATCAGACCGTCTTAACAACTGTCCACAACCGAAAAGGTAACAGTTTCCCAACAGTTTGCTATCAACGATAAATCATAAAATGGCGAAGAAAAGAGCTGATTGCTAAAGCGGGAAGTTAACCCCGGAATGAGAATTACGTTCCCGCTATTTTGTGGGCAAGCATATAATAAAGTAGTGTTTTACACCCACCATTCATGTGCACAATATATATATATATATATATATATATATATATATATATATAGGAAGTTCTTATCAATATATGATAACACCAATTAAAGACCCATCAAATCTTTAATGTCGTACTAGCTTTCGGCTATACAGCCTTCGTCGGGTATATATATATATATATAAATATATGAGAGAGAGAGATAGGGGAGAGAGATAGAGAGAGAGATAGAGAGAGAGAGAGAGAGAGAGAGGGGGAGAGAGAGAGAGAATTGTGGGTTCAAAACCATAGTAATGATATATGCAATGTTACATGATATTTGTTAATTTATATGTAGTTATTTATATGTAGTTATTTATATGTAGTTATTTATATGTAGTTATTTATATGTAGTTATTTATATGTAGTTATTGGTGGGTTCAATCTCGTAGTGCATGCACGACAATTCCAGCAAGATAATAAACATGCAAGGAAATGTATTTTGCTTTGGGGTGTGTATTTGTATAATTTTCGAGGGGATTGGTATATTCTGGGGATTACACAGAAAGGTAAGACAGTTTTTGTTTGTTCGTACCTAATCCATCACGGTGTTAAGCCCATCGCGGCTATTTTGTGTCCGGGTTTGTTTTAAAAATACGAAATAACGGGCGTTTGCGTTAATCAATGTTCTTAAAACAATCGCTGAACTAAGATGCCCGTTATTCCGTCAATAACCATCCCCCATAGCTGTTGGGGTGGTGTAATAGATTGTACCCACCCCACTGGGTTAAATATAACGACATAACGGGCATTTTACAGTCAATCAAGGTTCTTCAAGCTACACATACCAAAGAAGGTGCCCGTTATTTCGTCAATCATCCCAGGATATGTGGGGGAGGGGGGTTCTTGTTATAGATTGAACCCTCCCCACTGAATTAAATATAATGAAATAACGGACAGTTTATAGTCAATCAAGGTTCTTTAAACTATCACTGAACAAAGAAAATGCCCGTAAATTCGTCAATCATCCTCGGAGATGGGGGTGCATGTTTTAGATTGAACCCCTCCCGATTTGATTAATTACAACGAAATAACTGGTAGTTTAGTTAATGAAGGTTCTTTAAACTATCATTGATCAAAGAAGATGCACTTTTTCGAGATTGGGGGTGGGGGTGCATGTATGTTTTAGATTGAACCCTCCCCACTGTTTTTGGATTGTGGTATTATGTGATCAGTCTGTATTGTCGGCGACAAAATTATTATTGGAGAGGTATTTTCTCCAATTTACAATAATTTTGTAAATTCTGGTAACTGTACAGCATCGATAACCGAGAGAGAGGTTAGCGACGGTGTGTGAGAGCTTGCTAGTATGGAAGGACGGACAATATGTCGATTAAATACGCGAAACATGAGACAAACGCACTTTATTTTACAATAGTATAGACGAACAAGGCGCTCTTTGTTGTTCTATGCTGAATATAATTCGGGACTAACTTATTCTTACCTACGTGACAATAATCAGGCTTTCTGTGGTGCATAAATTTTACATATAACGTATCGAAATATTTGGTCAGCACAACCGGTCCTGTGTGTTTTCGGAATAATCTCGGATTCCTTATGCAATTAGAAAGTTTAAAAGCAGATTGCAGAAATTTAAATCGCAAAGCGATTTATAAATATTTGTAGTTTGTCAATCATCACGACGTCTTTAAACTGTGTCATCATATTAGGAAACTTAGATTAATACTTTTTATTATATATTAGAGAAAAATACATGTATCAGCCTGATAATGCATTTTGAATTGGAAATATGGTTAAATATTGAGAACTTTATGGTGACGATACCGCGACGTGTCACTCAATGGTGAAGTTACCGCGACGTCGTGTTAAATATTGAGAAATTTATGATGAAGTTACCGCGACGTGTGTTAAATGTTGAGAAATTTATGGTAACATTACCGCGACGTGTCACTCAATGGTGAAGTTACCGCGACGTGTCACTTAATGGTGCAGCTACCGCGACGTGTCATTTAATGGTGAAGTTACCGCAACGTGTGTTAAATATTGAGAACGATGTGTGCTAACTATTGAGTACTTTATGGTGAAGTTACCACGACGTGTCACTTAATGGTGAAGTTACCGCGACGTGTCACTGAATGGTGAAGTTACGGCGACGTGTGTTAAATATTGAGAACGTTATGGTGAAGTTACCGCGACGTGTCACTTAATGCTGAAGTTACGGCGACGTGTGTTAAATATTGAGAACTCAATGGTGAAGTTACTGTGACGTGGTGTTGCTGACGAGATTTCTACATGTGTCACAAAGTGATATCAGCAGGCAGAGTTAATTTCTTCTTGGAACCCAAACTTCAATTCAGTGTGATTTCGAACTGCAACGCGACCTATGGAATGTTAATCCCATCAGAATATAGGACATTATACACAGAAAGAACTAATTACCATCTGCGTATAATGAAAGTTCGGTAAGGCTTGTCGGGGAGTATTTGCATTTAGTGAATTATTAAATGTGTGGAATTGTGCATTGAGATACACCAAGTCAACGTGACACCCGGTGGTTATCTTGTTCTAAATTCCAACTAATAAACAGCTTGTATAATGTCAAGCGTGCCAGCATATACTAACTCTGCATAACAGAAGCACATGAGTTGACTGCTATGAGTATTAACATTTAGTGGATTATGCGTGCATGTAGAATTGCACTGAATATATATTCTGTCTCAATGACAAGTATCTAAATATGAAACAAGGGATAACCATATTAATTTTGGTACACATGGCATGCTATTGAGATAGTTGACTTGTCATACCGAATGTCCATGTCGAAGTGGGAAAAAGCAATTATGTAGAGTCACATTTTGAGCAATTGGTTTAAAATACGAACCAAATTGGTCAGAGCGGTGCTGGCTCGAGTGGTGGCGAAACTGGGAGTGTTCACAATCCGAAAGTAGAGACTATTTATTTGGATACACCAATCGTCAGTCACTGTACGCCTAGTCGTGTACGACGACACTCTCCAATCGCGACGTATTACGTGAATCGTACACTAACGCTATGTTCCTTTCAACCAATTTAAACATAACTATATCTTTTAAATGCAATCATATATACCATGTTTTGTGACTTGTATGTCATAGATTCATTTGGTTTTACAACTATTCCTGTTTTAATTTTTAAATGCGTTCCAGTGAAGATATAGCCACAGGCAACACACTTATCTCCACAAGACTTTATTATTTTGTCTGTCGTTTTAGTTTATTCGAAGCTGGCCCTGGGTAAGATTTTCTTAATATTGCAGGGCTGTCGCTTGCTTTGAAGAATTCTTTGTGTTGGAACAAACTCCCTCATTTTCGGACTTCTATGAAGTAGTGTGATGAATGATTTGGCGTATTTCACAACAATTGAGTGCCGCGGGTTGTGCGTTACAACAAAAGGAATAACATCTCTGTTAGTTGTCGCTGGTTTGTCCGATAGTAATTATGTAATTGGACTTTTTTGGCTTCCCTGATTCGATCAGTTTGGACAGATAATGTTGTTTCATCAGGCATGTGGTCAATTGTGACAGTCTGACATCTCTTGTGCTTTCGTCATAAACGGTAGTACAGATACGCCTTGCCAAACAGTAAGGAATGTTGCGCTTGGAATGAGGGGGTGACAAGACAAGAAATCCAAGTATTGGTGCGTATCTGTGCTCTTGTAAAATATGTCTGTCTCGATTCGTTCTCCTGATTTTTTCTCAGAACGTCCAGGAATGATAGCTGAACTTTATTATTTTCCATAGTAAATTTGATAGACTGATCCAGTGAATTTAGTAATGTATGACATTCGGAGATATTAATTGTTGGTGATTGCCAAATGATGAAGCAGTCATCTATATATCTCTTCCATGATTCTTTGATGTAATTTGATTCATTTTCGGAATAATGTTATGGCAATCTTTTGTATAGTTGCGCTTCTAAATAACCCCATTGTAATATTGGCGTATGTCGCCGCAACTTGAGTCCACATTGTAGTACCTATGTTTTGCTGGTAGTGCTTATCTTTGAAGAAGATATTGTTCTCCAAAATCAGGCGGAGAGATTCAACAATGAAGTCTTATGTGAAAAGTGGTTCTATCCCATTCTTACACGTTTCCATTCGATAGCGAACTGCCTTTATCCCAAGATCGTGTTTGATGCTGCTGTATAAACTTGTTACATAAAACGATGCTATTGTTGCTTCCCTTGGAACAGTTCTAGGCAGTTCACGAATGAAATTGAGGTCATCCTTGAGATAACTGGGAATATGTAGTAAAACAGGTTTCAGTATAATATCCAAGAGGTTGTTTAAAGTGAAGTGAAACACTCCAGTATTGTGATCAAATAGAACTGCAGAATAATCTTGCTCAAAGTCGTTATTTTTACAAATAGTAATCCAAGTTGACAACAAACACAGTCATTCACCGACACTCGGTGGCGAAATCATTTGTGTCAGTTTATCACCGATAGTTGCGTCCCGAATCGAGATGTAAATATTTACAATTGAGCGTAGTTCAGACGATATTTTCTGTGGAGTGGTATGGTCGATTTCTTTCAATTTTCGGCGATGCTAGTAGAATGCTACATTCCCCAGGCTGGTGTAGCGCCTGAGTAATAGCTTGTCAGTTTCACGCACCCGAACAAGTCCATAATATGCATTTAACATGTGTGTAGGACATGCTGGTCCAGCAACAGCAGGACCTAGTGTGAGGTCATATGGGCGGACTATTTCCACAATTTCATTGTTTTGTTGTTCGACAGCTTCTTGGATTGTTTTTTTATTTAGGTAGAATATAAAGCGGGATTCGAATTGTGTGAGATATTCATTTTCTTTATCTGTCAGGCTCTCTGAGAAGCGTCTAGTGAGGTTTTTTATTTTATTCATGATTTGTTTATTCTGATCTTCACTTACGTCTCTATATAATTCTTTATCGAGCAGTATGTCCTCTACTGTGTGTTCATAGTAGTCGGTGTCCATCACTACGATCGCTGCACCTATGTCCGCTTCCTTGATCATTATGGACTTATCTTCACTGAGTTTTTTCAGTGATATTTTTTCTGCAGTAGTAAGATTATTACGTACCTTAGCGAGGTTTCTCCGAGAGATACTCTCTCAGTCGCAATTTGCGACAAAATTGGTCCATGTCAGTTAAGAGTTCAAGGTAATTAGATTTTGGTACAGGTGTAAATTTCAGACCCCGTAGTAGTACACTTATTTCGTCGTCATGAAGTTTCTTGTGTGATATATTCAGAATGGTAGATTCAGTAATGTAGGGTCTACATGAATGTTTCTTGTGTGGTAGATTCAGTATTGTAGGGTCTACACGAATGTTTCTTGTGTTGTAGATTCTGTATTGTAGGGTCTTCATGAATGTTTCTTGTGTTGTAGATTCAGTATTGTAGGGTCTACATGAATGTTTATTGTGTGATATATTAAGTATTGTAGGGTCTACATGAATGTTTCTTGTGTGATATATTCAGTATTGTAGGGTCTACATGAATGTTTCTTGTGTGATAGATTCAGTATTGTAGGGTCTACATGAATGTTTCTTGTGTGGTAGATTCAGTATTGCAGGGTCTACATGAATCTTTCTTGTGTGGTAGATTCAGTATTGTAGGGTCTTCATGAATGTTTCTTGTGTGATATATTAAGTATTGTAGGGTCTACATGAATGTTTCTTGTGTGATATATTAAGTATTGTAGGGTCTACATGAATGTTTCTTGTGTGATATATTAAGTATTGTAGGGTCTACATGAATGTTTCTTGTGTGATATATTCAGTATTGTAGGGTCTACATGAATGTTTCTTTTGTGATAGATTCAGTATTGTAGGGTCTACACGAATGTTTCTTGTGTGATATATTAAGTATTGTAGGGTCTACACGAATGTTTCTTGTGTGATAGATTCAGTATTGTAGGGTCTATATGAATGTTTCTTTTGTGATAGATTCAGTATTGTAGGGTCTACACGAATGTTTCTTTTGCGAATATTTGGTTCATTTGTGTTTTTTGTCGATGGGGTTTTGTTCTGCCTTGGGACAAAAAATTTACATATTTTCCAGAATATGTTGAAGCTGCATTTCTGGGCAATTATACCCGTTATTTTGATTTATGACGAGTGTCAAAGTCGAAACTTAATACAAAAGAGCGTTATCTGGTAAGTCAATTTAGGTTCATAGAGAGCGATAATGGCGATATGGGCTTATTTGTATTTTTTAAAATAAGTGTAATATGAGTTTATTTTCAGGAGAACAGGGTCGAATAAGGTAATGCAAGAATAATATTCTGCTAGCATTGGTTCATATATGAAATACCAACTTTTAAGCATATTGATTACTATAGTAGCGTTTTGTTCTTCGGTTTTCAATACAATTAACTGCTAGCGAATGGACGTTGGCTGCTACTTGAGTAATGGACGTTGGCTGTTGCTAGCGAATTGACGTTGGCTGCTGCTAGCGAATTGACGCTGGCTGCTGCTAGCGAATGGATGTTGGCTGCTACTAGCGAATGGACGTTGGCTGCCGCTAGCGAATGGACGTTGGCTGCCGCAAACGAAAGGACGTTGGCTGCCGCTAGCGAACGGACGTTTGCTGCTGCTAGCGAATGGACGTTGGCTGCTGATAGCGAATTGAAGTTGGCTATTGCTAGCGAATTGACGTTGGCTGTTGCCACGGAATGGATGTTGGCTGCTACTAGTGAATGAACGTTGGCTGGCTGACTGACCATAATTTTGACGGCGGAGTAGGAAATTTCCTATCTTATATTAAAGCTGCTACCCAATTGACATTGGCTGCGGCTAGCGAATCGATGTTGGCTGCTACTAGCGAATTGGCGTTAGCTGCTGCTAGCGAATTGACATTGGCTGCTGCTAGCGAATGGATGTTGGCTGCTACCAGCGAATTGACGCTGGCTGCTGCTAGCGAAAATATGTTGGCTGTTACTAGCGAATTGGCATTGGCTGCTGCTAGCAAATCGACGTTGGCCGCTTCTAGCGAATGAACGTCGGCTGTTGCTAGCGAATGAACGTTTGCTGCTGCTAGCGAATGTGAGTTGGCTGCTGCTAGCGAACGGACGTTGGTTGTTGCTAGCGAACGGACGTTGGCTGCTGATAGTGAATGGATGTTGGCTGCTGCTAGCGAATTGACGTTGGCTGCTGCTAGCGAATGGACGTTGGTTGCTGCTAGAGAATGGATGTTGGCTGCTGCTAGCGAATTGATGTTGACTGCTACTAGCGCACGGACGTTGGCTGCCGATAGCGAACGGACGCTGGCTGCTGCTAGCGAATGGACGTTGGCTGCCGCTAACGAACGGACGGTGGCTGCTGCTAGCGAATGGATGTTGGCTGATGCTAGCGAATGGGCGTTGGCTGCCGATAGCGAACAGACGTTGGCTGATGCTAGCGAATGGACGTTGGCTGCCGCTAGCGAACGGACGATGGCTGCTGCTAGCGAATTGATGTTGGCTGCTGCTAGCGAACGGACGTTGGCTGCTGCTAGCGAATGGATGTTGGCAATATGACATTAAATGCCTCAAACCTTTCAATACGGACTAAGTTTGGGCTGGCCGATAAGCTGATCACTTCAGGAAGAAACACATTGTAGTACTATCACGGAAGGAACACAATATTGAACAACGCAATGTAGTAAGTACGTTGTACGCCTCTCACTCATCGACACACAATACACCCTGGCAGCGGATCTTTAATTATGCATCACCAACAGGTACTTCTAGATATCACTGTCATAGTTTAGAACGAAAGAAAGACTCAACCTTCATCTTGTTGATACCTGGAAGTGTGCGTTACGACTTGATGAAATATTTATTGACAATTCAGGAGAAACAGTGACCTGAAACAGCTATCAATATCTGCACGTAGGCGTAATTAATTCAAATGTTCACATACGCAGCCTGGCAGGAGAACACAATATGGTCACATGTTTAGCAACCAGGTCGTGTTTACTAAACTGTTAGCTTATAAAAGCTTACGATAGCCTATTACACAAATTAGTTGTATTCCAACATTGGACATCAATAGGATTTGATATACTCCTTGATCACGTTATTCAGATTTGTGTAGTTTGGAAAGCGTCCACATAAGTTCGGTTCCTGAAGTAATTGCTGAACAGACTGGTAAGTGCCGACAACTTTACAGAAGGCTGTTGTAGATTTTATTGAAATGAATTTGTCGATGTGAATGACATTGTTCGACCATCAACACGGTACTCAATCCCTTGCAGGGTTCTTTATTCCGACAATTCTTTATCACTAATATTCTTTGTTACGAAGATTCTTTATTCTGAAAGTGCATTGTGCCAATGGGGGTTCATTATTCAAAAACAGGTCTACTACCAGGTGTCTATATCCTATTATAGTTCTTTATTCAGAAATAAGTTAGGGTATTGCATATATTGTTTGTTGAAAACCCAGTAGGACGCAATATAGTTATGCTGATTGTATTATTGTTGCATGTCTCACCATTAGTTTTGATTGTGGTTACTATTTTTAATTTTATTAACTATTTGGTTAGAGGAAAATTGACTTTATAAGGTCACATTTTTCGAAGACAATTTGTAAATTATTTAACACTATTAAAATAATTAATGGCGAATTTAATTAAAATCATACTAAGATGAAATGGTTGCAATTTGGACGATTTTGCATAATTTTTTTTTTTTAAATGGTAAAAAAAAATAAAAATGGAATTCTTCAATTTTTTTAGGACGATTAGTTATTACTTGCGCCAGTCCATGCTGGACGCAAGTAATGTTTTCGGTGCGGATCGTTGTCTGTCCTTCCGTGATTATGTTACGTCATACCGGAAGTACATACTGTAAAGAATGCACACGGAATAATATGAAATGGTTGCATCAATTGTAATTTAAATCAACATATATACTTAATTTGCATTGTTATCTGGTTTTATTTTGGTTATAAATCGTTCATAAATGAACAATATTGAATGATTTCTTTCTGGAAACCGATCAAGACGCGATGACGTCATGACGCACATCAGGACGTCACAAGCTACATGGGCGCGCAAAACACCAGACATGATCGCGTCGATGTCCAGACAGCTGAGACCCGTATTGCACGGGCAGGCTAAACCATTATAACTGCCAACAAATTCGTGTTCTATTATTATAAATATATATATACTGCATGAAAAATAAAAGTGGGCAATAGTACTGCCCATTAGATGCCTATTTTATGTAACTTGAAACACGGGAAATGTGTTTAGATCATGTCTAAAAGATGCACGCGGAATAGTTTTTTTTCGCAGACAGTGAGGTGCGAACATATTTCTGGAAAGTTTCTTTGAAGTTCAAAACATTTTCGAAAGATCATGGTACATATAAATCATGTGCGGCCAAACAGTCGAGCGCGTGGTTCAATTGAGAAACAATTGCACTGAAAAATGTGAATGTTGAAACATACGGATTATTAAATGCCTTATTAATTAACTGGGAAAACAACCTTTCTCATTTTCAACGCAATAGATATTTTGATGATATGTTCCCGATGACTGTATTGATCAGTCGCTATAAGGGCATGCTCACATTGACACACTGTTCGCGTGGTCGCGTGTCTTTTATTTATTTGTGTCGGTATTTGTAACTTACTTTGACGGTTTTTGCGGCTGAAGTGCTATGACATACACGCTTGACATCATTCTAGTCAAACTAGTAATTTAACCCAATTGGTATATAATATATATTAGCATCATCGGCAATCAATCATCTTCACACCCTTCATGTAAACGATGTCTCTATTGTTCTATAACTATGTCAAACAACTCCTACGTATCATTAGTGTAATAGATCAACTTGAAATAGTCTGTCCGTGTACACAAATATTTCAGCAATGAATGAACTGAGATTTGATATCTAGATTTGTTTTTATCGATCTCTCAAACGAGGAGCCAACACCCGTGGTTCAAAGTGGTGTTGGTAAGACAAAACAAAACATGTCAAATGTGTGATGTGCGCAAGTATAGGCAGCTCCAGTGAGTGCATTCTAGTTTAACATTAATAACACAATTACTATTCAACTCAATCACCAAAATCATACTAAAATGAAATGGTTACAAATTAAAAAAAAAATTGAAAAAATTGGGCTAAAAACGTAGAAAAATGCCCAAAAAATCGCAAAAAAAACAAAGAAGGCTACAAATTTGTTCTTGCTATCATAATTTTTCTTCATTACCATACCTAAAACATTAAAAATAACATGGTCGCAGCTTGTCCGTCAATATGAGCAACACTACCTCCCGATCTCCTGGACTAATCTGCTTTTGGTCAAAACCAATCTAACAAAACCAAAATGATTAAAACCAAAACCCATTTTGGTATCATATGAAATCAACATTTTTAAGAGTGTAAGTTCAAAATGAACCTATTTGCATGAGGATATGTTGCTATGTGTGCTTTGGTGGTCCATTCAACTCGCTGCTGCTAGCGAGTGACGTCAATGCGCTGCTGTGGTGCATGGACGATGGAAATAGGACATTAAATGTCTGAAACCGCTCAATGCGAAATAATCTTGGGCGGGCTTGTCATCTGGGCCCTTCAGGAAGAAAACACATCACAGTACTATCTTGTTCGCGTAATGAACACAATATTGAACAGCGCACTGTATTATGTACGTTGTACTCTTCTCACTCATCGACATACAATCCGCCGATGCAGGGGATCCTTCACCCGCGTGTATCATTAGTTATTCATCAACAACAGACGACACTCTCCGGGTTTAGAACGAAACAAAGACGAAGCATCATCTTAGTGATGCCTGGAAGTATGAGCTTCAACTTGAGAAAATACTTATAGACAATTCCGGAGAAACAGTAAACGAAGCGTATATCGACCTCTGCATGGAGGTGTAATTAGTTCAAATTGTCCACATACGTAGCTTGGGAGAAGAACCAATGGCAATTGTAGAATATGGTCACATGTTTAGCAACCAGGTAGTGTTTACTAAACTATTCTTCTGCTTCTAATAGCTGACGGTAGCTATTACAAAATTTAGTTGTGTTCCCATTGGACATTAAAAGGATTTGATATACTCCTTGATCACATTATTCAGATTTGTGTAGTTTGGCAAGCGTCCATATAAGTTCAGTTCCTGAAGTAGTTGCTGAGTAGACCGGTAAGTGACGACACTGTTGCAATGCTCTTCCGGTACATTTGGTTGATAGGTATTTATGAATGTGAATGCCGTTGTGTGGAGTTGTTTGACCATCAACTCAATCCTTAGTCCCGTGCAGCGTTCTTTATTACTAAGGTTCTTTATCCGGCAGATACTTTGTTATAAATGTTCTTTATTTCGAAGGTTCTTTATTCTGAAAGTACATTGTGTAAAGGGGGATCTTTATTCCAATAATTCTTTATTCCAAAAGCAGGTCTACCACCCACCAGGTATCCACTTCCGATGACATTTCTTTATTGCGTAATATGTTAGGATTGCATACACTGTTTGTGGAACACCCAATGATTAGAGGAGAATTTACTTTATATTTTTGGATGTTGCATTTATAAAATAGCGAATTACATGCAAAAACATATCAGACCTATTTTTTATACTTTAAAACGTGTTGGGAAGTTTGTTATTACGTGTCCCAATGTTTGTTCGGAACAAAGAACTGTCGGAATATAGCATGCACAGCAACAAATCATATTAAACTTTAGTGGGTAATTGTTTTATTTTAGTTACCACAGTTTTATTTTGCCCCGTTTTAAAGTTTCTACGCATAAACATTTTGTGTTTATGGATATGTGTTTAGACCCACCACGGAGCCCTGCTAACATACTTCCTCAATTAGAGTAACTCACTCAAATAGAGAAGTTCTATTACCCTGCAGGGAGCCCCACACATATCTAGAAGCATATAGAAGAGTGTCGTCTGCTCATGTTTGTCTGGGGCTCTGTATGGGTGAAATTATAAAATTGTTAAAGAATACAAGAAAAAATTATTAAAATTGTAAAAAATTGATAGGCCAATGTATTCTCTTATATATGCGAGGCGACCTATGGTCGACTCGCATATATAAGAGAATGCATTAGCACAGGGTAAACAAATACTACCCAATATATTTCGTCTAGATTACAGAGACAAAATGCATTGATTTTATTTCAGCTACACAACTAATTGTTTCCACAGAAGTTATTTCTTCTCTTATGTTGAAAGAGATCAGGTGCCTAAACGATCGGGTGAACGTGAGAACACACATGCAGAGATAAGACTAATTAATCAAAGCTAGAATGTTGCAACATTATTAGTTAGACTGATTTCTTAAGTGATAAATATTATCGGAAGCTTTTATAAATAGAGAAAAGTGTTAGCTCAGCACATGTACATTTACACACGGAATTTAATAAATAGAATAGTTACTTTTAAAATATTATCTCATGTTTTTTCAAAACAATATGACATTGTCAGCAATAATTTTGCTACTCACATGCTTATACTATCTGATGCCATGTCAAGCCTCGCCTGTGTATTCCAGTGCATACAATATTTACAATATTTGATGATACAACAATGATCTAGGTAAAATGCCGTTTGACAATACAAATCACAGTTAGACATGTTTGCGAGTGTGCAGTTTGATAGTTTGTCTTAGTGGATTGATGTCAAATATAGTTTAGTAGTCCTTACAACATGAAGGTGTAGAATCGGTTCAACAGTTGCGTCACTTCTCGAAAAAAACTTAACACAAGATTTCCTTCTCTAATCTTGATTGAGAACCAAAGCAAATGAATAATGAATAACGATGAATATTTACTCGTAATCCGAGACCAGTGACTTAAAAACAGACATGGCCCATTCGAGCTTTATGGTACGATATTTGGAGGGATGTAAAGATAGGTTGACAAATCGTTGCCTGAGAACTATAATGTCGTAAGTCCAATTTGGCCGGAAAATGAGATATTGGTTTCGTTGAAATCGCCGCGAAAGTTTCGTTCGTTTGATACGTATGAACCGTGCATTCGACTCACAGTCCCCAAGATAAATGATGTGCACTTTTGTTGTATGCCCACTTGTGCAAAATTTCTCCGCGCTATACTGTCGCTTCTCCTTGACCAATTGCGTCACCCAAAATCGTCACGTGAAAAAACTTTTGACGAATGGCGGATTCTGAAATTTGGAAGAAATGGTATCGCAAGAAAATAACATTGTTTCATTATATTCTCACACTTATTAGTTAGTGGTTTGCTACGTTGTCTTCGCAAATGTATAGTCAACTAAGTATGCTTGTTTAAACGCATGTTATGAGATATGTAGCATCTTAGTAGGTGTGGTACTGGAGATACAACATCCGTGCACTGACATGAATGCAAGCTATCGATGGCTCGTTGTGAGATACGATCGACATTAAAGCACATATGGTTTTATCCAAGCTTTTCTGATATATAAATAATGTATATTTAGCTATAGTATAATGGGTTGATGGGTCATCCAAACGTCCATCTTCACATCCTTGATATCACCCACATTCACATTCCAATTTTTAATTTTAATGTGATTTAGTTTTGTTACATTTACGGCAGAAACGTTATCAGAAAACTATATTTAAAAATAATGGAACGTGGGTGATTTTTGTCCGGGAGGGGGTGGTTCCCCACCGAATAATTTCCATTTACAAAATGTTCTAACTCTGGGAAATTTGACCCCATTGTGTTTGAATTTTATAACTGGCACCTCACGTTTTCAAGAAGTTCGCTACCAAAAGCAAACATATCTTTTTTCAAAAGGAAGTTGATAATATAGAGCATCTGTCAAAATAATGCGAATAATGCTATGTGTATCCAACATACCGCTGGTATAGGGGTGGCAACGCGATATCCAATGTTCTATGTAAGACATTAGACGCGATATTTACTGACTAGTGTTAAACATTCAATGTTGTGGTCGGACTCATATGCGTGCCACATAACACATATTAACACGTGTCAATGGCATTAAAGCTGCGCATGCAAAGTCATCCACAAAACACAAATAGAACCAATTCACCTGTGCGTCCAGGTGGCGGACAATGTATAGTCGCCCATAATCAGAAAACATTCAAAATCACGGAAATCTTCAGCGCAATTTTCCTAGTTTGCGCATTGAGTTTTGTCGGACCGTTGAATACGCAGTTTTGCAGGTGAAGAAGTCTGACTTTAAGTATTAAAAGGCGCCAGTTTCATTGAAGTTTAGTTTAGTTATTTTCGCATAAGTGAAACATGTACTGATTTCAAGAAACGAACCAGTTACGTGTTGGTTCAACATGCGTGTTAGTGATGCTACGTGGTGGACAGACAATTTTATGAAACAATTTTCAGAAAATAGTTGTAAGTGTTTGGTATAATGTTTGTTTTGCGGTAATAGTTTTGTTCAACTATGAGTTTTGGTCACAAATGAAACGAACGCGTTATTGACGGTCGTCTCTAAGTGAAAGTTTCATATCTTTGCTGTGATTTTAAGTTTGATGTTCTAGAACATAATTCGCCTTGTGAGTCACAAAATTGCGTATATAATTGCATTTGTTAGAGTCATTTATTTCCAATGCTTTACCGAGTTTGGCGTACATGAGCCCAATGTTACAGGAAGTATTATACTGTTGCCGATGGCGAACCACATTTTCGTTATTATAACTGGGCTTCGAGTCCTAGTTAATAGGCTTGTCCCGATCCCATTGTCTATTGTGATTACCAGTTCAAATGTCCTTGTGTTTCTGTTTGATCAGGTGTTTTTGAGAGTCCAAGTTGGATATATAATTATGTTCTATTTTCCCGGTTTGGTGAAGTTATTATAACAGTAATCGGTTCTTAAATAATATTATATTAATAATCCATTTCCCGCATGCATTTCTTCGAGCAACTGTATTACAATCAGCTTCCACAACCCATCGATGTTATTGGAGTTGCTGATTTTCAAATTTCTGGTCGGTGTTTGTGCTGAACTATTAACTTTCGATTCTCAGTCGGGGGTAAATTTGGTTCTTCTTCCCCGTAGAAATAACAAATTCATTTGCAGATTTCATGAGATAGAAATGAACAAAGAGAATGGCACATACACGCGGTAATACTGTATACAACGTTCAATGTAGTCCGCCTGTTTATCTGATAATTGTATTACAAATACCATAAAACATGTTTGAGTTGTATTCTTTTTCAATCACAAAATCAACTTGAGGCCTCAATTCGCGTCTGATGATTAAAATGTGCACTTATACATGGAAAGAACAGATGATATAAGCATATACCTTGTTCTTTGATTGATTATTTGTATCATTCAATATAATCTGATGCTGACATTATTTTTAATGATTGTTTGTGAGTAAACGGCATCCAATTTCAATAAAATCCAGGGTATGTCTATAAATAATGACTAGAATCGCCAAAATCTCTAAATTGGGGCAATGAATATAAGAACAAAACATGTCTATTTTTTCATTTTATCTGTTGATTGTCTACGCCTGTAAAACGTTTAATCCTCAGATCATCGAGAAAGTACCAAGTCGCTTTAAGTGCACTAAATATTACACGTGTGATCAAAACTCTCACCATTTGTGCGTGCATAAAACGAACAGCATCACAAGACTATTTTAACCTGCACTATTATTTTCCTGGAAAACGTTATTCATGTTAAACCCATCTAGATGCTAAACCAATATAGAAGTTAAACCAATCTAGATGTTAAATCAACCTAGATGTTAAACCAATCCATATGTTAAATCAACCTAGATGTTAAACCAATATAGAAGTTAAACCAATATAGAAGTTAAACCAATCTAGATGTTAAACCAATCTAGATGTTAAAGCAATCTAGACGTTAAACCAATCTAGATGTTAAACCCATCTAGATGGTTCCCCGTGAATGTTTTATAGAACGCAGACAGACCAAGTTTGTAATTTATTTACTTTAAACAACCCGTAATTCTCATGAGTATTCTACATTTACGGTATATACGGGTCACGTAAATTTCCATATATGTGACATATACATGGATTTACAGGCACTTATTCTTCCACATTTAAGTGGAAAATACGTGCACATTCTATTTTTTAAATACGCGCAATTTATGGGTTCATTTATTTTCGAAATAACACATTTATGGATGCGTTATATTTCAAATATACGCGCAAATAACACACCAATGGATGCATTATATTTCAAATATACGTACAATTTACGGCTAGTTATATATGCAAATTAAAACCTTTGCGGATACACTTATAACCACATCTACGTGCTGCTCGTTACGGTAAACTTAAGTAATGGTTAGAGCACAAGAATAGTTCTTTACCAGAATAAATCGAGTCGGAGACGAGATTTATTCTGGTAAAGAACTATTCGCGTGCTCTGACCGACTTAGAGCACAATTGACCGCACATAATGCGATTATCTCGAAATACGCAATTGATCGTGCGTTGAACACGACGTACAATCCGTGCGCTGGCCGAGATGAACACAATGACCCGTTAGCCACACCAATCATCGTGATTACCCATGCAGTGATCGCCGTTTAATGTGAATAAATATGTCCGAAACGACACGGATTAACGTGTGACCCGTTTTCACAAACCAAGTCACTCGCAGATGTGTTTGGAAAGTCAAATGTGGAAGTCGCATGATTGTGTCTTACTATTATTATATACATTGTATAAGTGGATCATGAATTCCGAAGGAGTCTGTCTGCCAGAATGATGACATGGAATTTGACCTGTAACCAAAAACCAACTACTCTTGCCATAGGTAATGATGCACATCATTATTATGTGATAAACGTGTCGCCTTTTCAAGAAACTGTTTCGAAATTACTACCATAATAGTCCATTGGTTCCTCCAGATTCTCCAGATACAAGTTCTGTTGTTAGTTATATCGGATATGTGGAGCGCTATATTGTGAAGTGGTGATTCTGTTGGATCATTGGATCTATCACTATATTTAGTGGTTCTAAATGTAAATGTTAATTCGTTTAGTTTCATCGTTGGATTAGTGGTCCTGAGAATATTTTCGGAACTGAATTAGTTTTGTGGAATAATTATAATAAATGTAATTATGCTAGTAGTTAATAAATAATTCAACCAATGCATGTGTTGCTATTTCCACCCCCCCCGTTCGTCCTGTTGATGTATTATATATATATATATTGTAATTTTGGTAAATCACACCCAATTCCCAAGGCTGGCAAACTAATATTTCAGTGATATCCCATTGTTCGACACTCGCCACTCTTAACAAACAAATCGCGCGGTCGTTTCAATGTAGCTTCAGTTATTATACAAGAGAACATGCACCCCCACCCGCACTCCCCTATACGCCGTCCCTATATATATATGTGCCTGCTTGGTATATTAGAGGTGCATAAATAGTAACGGCAGTATAATGCAGTGTGTTTGGGGGAAGCAGAGCGCTGTTCGTGCCCCTGTTGCCTCTGGTAATTGAAGCTACTTCGAAGCGCCCGTGCGATTTGTCTGTTGTGAGTTGCGTTTGCCTAACAATGGGGTAATCATTGAACTATTCATTCGCCAGCCTTGGGAATCGGTGTGCTTTACCAAAATTCAGGGAACGATTGCAACAATGGGATTGTGCTCTAATATATTTTAATGCTATGCGTTCTTAAAATCAGCTTATTCCATGTAATAACGAACCAAAGCCGGACGCTATATAGACTATGTCTGATTTTGTGAGGTCACCAATTATTATCTAATACGACGCTGCTGTTTTGAATTTGTGCGAGCACTTTTGTCGCACAGTAGATCGGTGGGCTTAACGCAATCGTCGTAATCGGAAAAGCTTGTTATTGTGTCTTTCGATTACTGGTATTTGAAATGAGAATTATGAATATTGAATTGTAATGTAAGTTCATTCGTAGCGGTAGTTTAGATTTTACTGAGAAAACAAGACACAATAAATAACGACACTATAGTAACTACAGTCTACACCCATCAGGACGAGTGAAAAGTGATCGAAATTCCTGATGTGATATAACATGAATGACATCACGTATTTACCGTTCTACTGTGCGAAGATTGGCCTTTAATGTACAGCACTTGGTACTCTGCGAAACGAAATAACATATGAAATTAATTTTATCATAAGACTACATAGTACATACATACATACATACATACATGCATGTGGTAATCCATAAATATCATACTATCTTCTGGAATCCAAAGGAAACCCATAACTGTGAACAAAGCAGAAGATACATTCGTGCAAGTTCAGGCGAACTCGATCAATGGGGAAAGTTACACGATGACGTTGCTCGTCGATTTTCGTAGAAATCGACACGGTGACATCTTATGAAAGACCCGAACAGCTACGAAATGGACACGCTTCTCCATAATAGTATCTCAGTCGCAGCGCTCACCCAGCGATAATACAAGAAATGATTTTGGTAGTTTATACCATGTATAGTCTAGCTGTCAATCAAGACTACCCGAAAGTACGATTGGCCTTATTTATACACGAGATTACGACTTGGGTCCATTATTTCGACGAACCGTTGTGTAGGGAGTGCAATTACTGATAATCAACCGACAAAATATAGGCGTATGTGAATCCCATTTGGAGGAAATACCAGGGAATCTATAAACGGTTTTTAATAAAAACAAAATCAAAAACAAACAAAAAAAGGCCACAACAGCAGCTACCATCATGTGATGGTTTTGCTTTGGTTAATTACGCTAGCATATTTCATACTAGCAGGTGGACCCGACTTCGTCCGGGCTGTTTCCCCTTTGCTTTTCGGCGAATTGCGCGATTTGACCTTGAATTGTTCATTTTGTAGGTCAAGGTCAGGTGGGGTCACGATTTGACCTGTCCAAAACACTGCCCGGACAAAAGTACCCGACAAAAGTACCCGTCGAAATCCATCCGGTTTTACCCGATTTGACCTTGAATTGATCATTTTGAAGGTCAAGGTTAGGTCGGGGATACGATTTGACCCGTCCAAAACACTCAGTGGACAAAGTAACCCTATGTATCAAATTTCGTGGAAATCCCATTAGCGATTTGACCTTGAATTGACCCGATTTCAAGGTCAAGGTCACGTCGCACGGGCAAATGAATATGCTTATGAGACTCCCCATACGAAAGTATCCCTATACACTAATTTTCATCGAAATCCCGTGATATTCGGGCGTTTGACCTTGAAATGACCCGATTTCAAGGTCAATGTCACGTCGCACGGGCAAATTAATAGGCCTCTGCCACTCCCCGACCGAAAGTACCCCCACATACCAAGTTTCATACCACATACCAAGTCCATCGCGAACACACAGACAGACAGACAGACAGACACACACACACAGATTTCCCAAAATATATAATAGATTATAAATCATTATCAATATCACCCGATCGCACAGTATTGGTGGTTAATGTAAGATATTGATCTGAAATGATGAAATGAGAGGGAAATCTGTAAGTTTGCACGATAAAATCATAACATTGTTCAAAAATAAAACAACTGCAAAGTGGATATTACGGATCCCTTCAAATATATGTGATTGTACGAAATGTTAACCAGAGTTTCACATATATATCGCGCGTGCTAACAATGTACATGGAAACTGTTCGATACTTCCTGCCATTTAAAATGAATCTTCGTTGTTGCATCTTAATTCCTTTGGGTATGAGTATATTGACAATAACCGTTCTAGATGCTAATATTCAGTGCAAACGTACAAGACAAATCGACACGATTGTTAACATTGCAAAGATGTAAACACTGAAATTCAAACCAACGCGGTTTTGTGTCACCGCAGTCGAATAAATCAACCCCACGTGCAACTATACAGCTGCCAGCCGCATCATAAGTTGCGAATAGCCAATCAAAACGCTGAAAAGCCGACGCGATTTCATCACTCGGTGAGCACCAGTTTTGAGTGACAGGCGTCTCTTTCGACTTAACGTGTCTTTTTCGTCGGAAATAGTTTGAATGTTTTAAGCTTGTTATACTTCCAACTTCTACTTTTTGGTGGTTCTCCTGTGAAATGACGGATTCTATTATAAGAAATAACTCTTGTTTCGTAATGTTATGAGATATAATCGAAAAGTTTGAAGATAAATTCAAACTTGTCGGTTATAACTGTATTACCTTAATCTAAACAAGAGTTATTTCTTAAAAACACTTCACAAATCGTAATCACTGCGAAATCAATATAAATACAAAATTTCGAAAACGCCATCCATGCATAGTTACCAATATTTTATTATTGTTTTTCTTATAATATATGGGAGCTTCAACCTCCCGCTGCGCTCCACTTCAAGTTACGCAGTGGAAACTTAAGTCAAGGTCATAAACGTGAAAGCAAAATGAGTAATTTTGCTGACCTTGCTAACTGTCGAGATCGTGATAAATCGTCTCATGAGATACTCGTATTGGAAATGAATCGCACATTGTATCCACATCGTATCTGTGTTACATTTTATAATATATGGTGGGTTGTTTGTTAAATCGTCTCTTGAGATACCCGTATTGGAAATGAATTGTACAATTTATCCACATCGTATCTGTGTTACATTTTATAATATATGGTGGGTTGTTTGTTAAATCGTCTCTTGAGATACCCGTATTGGAAATGAATTGTACAATGTATCCACATCGTATCGGTGTTACATTTTATAATATAATGTGGGTTGTTTGATAAATTGTCTCATGAGACACCCGTATTGGAAATGAATCGCCCAATGTATCGTATCTGTTACATTTTATAATATAATGTGGGTTGTTTGGTAAATTGTCTCTTGAGATACCCGTATTGGAAATGAATCGCACAATGTATCCACATCATATCGGTGTTACATTTTATAATATAATGTGGGTTGTTAGATATATTGTCTCTTGAGATACGCGTATTGGAAATGAATCGCACAATGTATCCACATCGTATCTGTGTTACATTTTATAATATAACGTGGGTTGTTTGATAAATCGTCTCATGAGATACCCGTATTGGAAATGAATCGCACAATGTATCCACTTCGTATCTGTGTTACATTTCATAATATAATGTGGGTTGTTGGATAAATTGATTAGGTCAGCGACGGATTTTGGGACCGAATGCAAATGCTTAATTTTGTAGTCCCAAGTAATGGGAATACAGCTTCCTTTAAGTCAATTCATGCCTAGTTTAGCCCTGATCCATTGTGACTACATATTATTTCGTATGAACGATTAGCGTGCGCCATAGTGAGCAAGACAAATCAGAGTTTAACACACACGTCCTGTTTCCTCCATATGTTAAAACCAACTTACGAACATTAAGGGTATAACTATAGCAGACATTCCACATGATGGTGATATATAAGGTTGCTGGTTCATCATAATTGGCAGTATACATCCTGGACTGGGAATGAATGTCTGTAATTATATAGCAGTCGAATAGTTGGTTTTGCGTTGTTTGCTAGCTTCTAACATGTGTACACAACATACCTATACATGTGTGTACATAATGCTTGTTACCGGAGGTTTGGTCTAAATATTTGACAGTTGATTTCCAAATGTTACAGTGCGAATATAAGGGATCGAGTCAACCAAGAAACATGGACATACTTACACTGGTCTTCACCATGCTCCATCTTCTCGGAACGGTGGAATCGATGGGACAAAGATTCAAACGGATCCTTGCACTGAACGGAGTACATGGACTGGGTGCGTTCAATGCTCGATCCGGAATCTACAGCGATATCAGCTGCGCTGGACTGTGCATAGACAATGGGTGTGTGACGTTCGTCTACCACGTCGTAAATGAGACATGCTATCTTTATGACTGGCCACTAAATTCATCCACAGTAGGGATCACGTTTCCTGGAGGGAGCGTGGCATATTTAGCTGCGCATGACGGTGAGTACCTATACATATTTATGCCCCGTACGGGATTGGAATGAAAATAAGCACTGACTCAAGGCTGAATCATGTGTATGGTTTATTGTATTTTGGGTATGTTCACACGATGGACATTTTTCTGGCATTTCGCCTCAGGGATCCAGTTTGTTGTGATATAAGAAACAAACTACATACAGCATACGCACGCCCCAACGTGTACTACAGGTGCAATTCATTTTGAACATCTGTCATTTTCCTGAATTTATCCTTGATATACATGTATATGGCAATAATCAATCGTACATCAAATCATGGTATTTCATCGCTGTACAAAACATCGCTGTACAAAGAATAAGGGTACAAATAATAATTAAAAATAATTAATAATAATTAATAATAATTAACTCACACAATGTGCTGCATTTATCATGTTCTCAACAAGTTCAAAATATCTTTACGATCGATAGAATAACATATGACACCTGGTCACGTGGTCCTGCTGATATGCTATGATGCTGGTGGTCCTGCTGAATTGCTGATGCGGGTAGGCCAATCAGATACCGCTACGAAAAAGTACCTTTGTCATTTTCGCGGCCTTTGGATAATCCGAGCGATTTGAGAAAACACCAGTGTCTGTATGAAAACTTATATTTTTGAAAAAAATATAATAATGCCTGCGCTGGTGTTTCCAAAACGACGTGAATAACAATCTTGATTATAGTCGATTTTAACAACTAGTACAACCAGTATTATAAATATTTTGCATTAAATATGATTGTGAATTTTTTATACTCATAACGGATTTTCCTGAATATATTCAGATTATCGGAACGCCGCGGAAAAGACCAACGGTACTTTATGTGACCCAACCGCATAATAGCACATTAGCAGGACCACTTGTCTAGGGGTTATACAAGGTATAACATGAGGGGGGGGGGGGGGCTTACTTCATTTATTTAGCTGTGTATGAGGGGGGCTTATTTACTTTCTAGAGGTGCTTATACAGTTCCATCATTCACGCTAATCTACTGAAAAGGCCAAAAATAAGCAGAAATGAACGGATAACGTTTTCAATTGTCTAACTACAATATGATCTGAGTTGATGGACACCTCATTATGCGACTCAGATCGATACATTTGCGTAAGAAATGAACAATTAAGTAATGGTAAGGCGGTAACATGTTTTTCAGAAGCCCTACCAAAGCATCAATTTCCCAAACTGTGGAACTCGATAAATTCCAAAATAAAAAATGTAAATTTAATTACACATTCAAAAAGTGATTGTCTATGGAACTAATAGGTAAATATTCTCCGATGGTTACCTGTGCGCACATTTGCAGTCGGCAAAAATCCGCTTGACTCAATAATCTGGTCACGGTTAACTTTTAACTCATATTGTTATGCACTCCAGTTTTCACCTGGATATCCTAGATAGCCCTGTGTCACATGCACGGTGCTGTCCGCGAATGTGGCACAGGACTGTTGCAGCAGCCCCACTAGTTTTGTTACAATCTCTTAAACGTATCCAGAATATCTAATTTATTACATTATTGTTCAAAATTCAACCCAGTCTTGACTAAAACGACCATATACAACATTAAAGAAGGCACCAACCGGCCATCCAAATACCAAATAGTGTGAAATTGTAAATACGCCATCATAATTATAGGTAAAAAATATGTATAAGAAATTTGAATAGCACAATTCCAACAAATTAAAAAAATACCAGTAAGTATTCGAATTTTGATGTATAATAGTGTTGTGCGAGTTATTTCGGCTTAAACGGTTATTGTCTGAACACGGTTTAAACAGAGCAATTTGTTTCTCATGACAATAGAATAGTAGAATCCGAATAGGCCTACATGTGGACAGTCACAGGTCACCACACCAATAAAATCCAACCATCGCACTATGGGAAATACCATTTGGATAACGGAGTTTATGTAATGTGGCTTATTGCGCTTAAGAGCTAATTACGTTTAAGCGCAATAAGAATATTCCTTATTGCGCATTTACGTTATTGTCCTTATTGCGCTTAAGTGCAATAAGATCTGCCCTTATTGCGCTTAAGCGCAATTAGAGAATCATTATTGCGCTTAAGCTCAATTATTTATTAAATGTCAATTTGGCTTCCCACATTTGGGATTGTTTTTGCTAGAGTGCATTATCCCTATTGTCTATCACTTGCTTTTTTAAAATATGGTTTCAAATTTCCCAAATTTCACAAATTGCGCCAAAGATATTGTAATTTATGGGTGTTTAATCGGATTGAGTACCTTCAACAGGGAGTAATATGGGCGTAGCTGTTGTGTTTTGGCGCCTCTGATAAGATAAATGTATACCTTATACCTTATTCTCATCGACCGATTAATCGCCTTCCGACACACATCACAATCGCATAGGGCAGCGCCGGTGTGTATTGTTTTGTGTGTTGCCAGGATTTTCGAACCACTAAATGTCTTATATATGGCAAACGTCACGTTCATATGGGCGACCGCCGGTGTTAGCCCTCGAATATAGAATAATGAGGAACAAAGTTACTGAAAGAACACGGAGTGCCAAGAAACAATTTGAACGAAAATTATTAACAGAAATTAAACAAAATCCAAAAGCGTTTTGGAACTATGTTCAGAGTAAAACTACAATGAAACATAACATTCCAGATATCATGGATAGTTCCTCGCAAGAAACTATAACCGATAATAAGTCGAAAGCTATATCCATCCTGAAATTTTTCAGCAGTGTGTTTACAGAAGAGGATTTATCAAATATTCCAGAGTTGGGGAACACAACGCGTTTATCTTCCCGATATAATACTAACGCCAACTGCAGTAGAACAAAAACTCGCGCGACTAAATCCAAATAAAAGCCCAGGTCCTGATGGAATCCACAATATAATACTAAAAGAATGTTCCCACGAACTTGCCATCCCTCTCTGCAATTTATTCAACATGTCTATATCTGAAGGAACACTTCCTAAAAATTAGAAAACCGCAAATATAACACCGTTATTCGAGAAAGGAAATAAAATAAACCCTGGAAATTACAGACCTATCAGTTTAACTTCGGTTCTGTGTAAAATTCTCGAGTTTTTTTTTATAAGAGACGCAATAGTAAAACACATGGATGACTACAATCTATTCAGCGAGCAACAGCACGGTCTTCGATTCAAAAGGAACTGTCATACGCAAATGTTAGAATATCGTGAAGATGTCACTCGAACTTTGGACTCTAACGAACCCGTTGATTCAATTTACTTGTGCTTTCGTAAAGCGTTCGATTCGGTGCCTCACGTCCGGTTGGAACATAAACTTCGATGCTATGGAATTTCTTCTGGACTTCTAAAATGGATCCACAACTTCTTAGTAGAGCGTTATCAACGCGTGATCGTTCAGGGTGAAGCTTCGTCATACATGGAGGTTAAAAGTGGTGTTCCTCAAGGGAGTCTGCTCGGACCAATACTTTTTCTTCTATATATCAATGATCTACCTGACAACCTTGAAGGTGACTGTAAATTATATGGTTCGCCCGATAAAATTGATTTACAAGCATCCGTCGACAAAGTTTGTAAATGGTCGAACGATTGACCAGTGAGGTTTAATTTTGAAAAGATTCATATTATCCAAGTCATGAGATAAATAATCCACCGCATGTCATTTTATTTATTTTGAAAATATCTCATATACATTATCCAGAATGTGTTTCCTAGCGGCTCCGGTGGATGGAATCAAATTTACTCACATGCTAGTACAAAAAAAACCATAGTCAGAAATGGTAACGCCACCAAGATCATATTATCAGCCATTAATATAAATTATAATATAATTATAATATAAACTAGCTTTCATATTTGGATACTTCCATATACCACGTTTTCCCGTTTCTCGTGTTATACATTACATTCTTCAAGCTGTCCCGCTTTTAATTACACTGGCTGGTGGGCCCGACGTCGTCCGTGCTATTTCCATTTGCTTTCCGGCGAAAGCCGCGATTTGACCTTGAATTGACTATTTTTAAAGTCACGGTCAGGTCGGGGTCACGATTTGACCCGTCCAAAACACTCCACGGACACAAGTACCCCTAGGTATAAAATTTAGTCAACATCCATCCGTTTTACCCGATTTGACCTTGGATTGGCCATATTGAAGGTCAAGGTCAAGTCGGGGTCACGATTTGACCCGTCCAAAACACTCCAGGGACAAAAGTATCCCTAGGTATAAAATTTAGTCGAAATCCATCCGTTTTACCCGATTTGATCTTGGATTGACCATATTGAAGGCCAAGGTCAAGTCGGGATCACGATTTGACCCGTCCAGAACACTTCCCGGACAAAAGTACCCCTTGGTATCAAATTTCGTCGAAATATGTCCGTTTTACCCAATTTGACCTTGAAGTGACTGTTTTAAAGGCCAAGGTCAAGTCGGGGTCACTTCCCGAACAAAAGTACCATTAAGTATCAAATTTCGTTGAAATCCATCCTTTATTACCACACGATTGCATGCTTTCCAAAGGGTGTGGTAATTATCAATATCAGCACATGTGCTAATCTTTGTCGGACTATTTTATTGAGGATACCGCATTCGGGGTAACACTACAGCTTTTAAAGTGACCCATTCGTAGCCTTTACATCGAACTAATCCCGCATAACACCAGTGGATATTATATTTTTCAAGCACACGCGTTAACAAGAAAACCATAGTCAGAAATGGTAACGCCACCAAGATTATAGTATTACATATAAATAGAAATTATAAAAAATACATAAAATATTTTGATAACAATTGCGTTTAAACAAGTAATCCTCCAAATTGTTACTAACATAGCAAGTAAACGACTGTGGGGTCACTCAACAGATTATAAAGACTTGGACTTAGTATACTGTAAATACTAAAATTTAAATGAAATAATTAAAAGATAAAATTTAGCAAGTAGTAAAAGTTAATTTTCTCATTTAAATTTTTTTTTTTTGGTTAAATAAAGCAATAATTTAAATGTAACATTTGGTTTTTAAAAAATGATTGACCGTGGCTCTTCCAATAATTGCGCGACTGACCTGGTCAATTGTTCTTAAGAAGTTGTTTTGAGAATTACTATGCAGGGAAATAGTTATGGCTGTGGCTTCGCAAGTAATTAACTTGGTGACGTGATGTTAACAAATCTGAACTCCAGTAAACCAAGGACGCTCCATACCAAATATAAGGTAAATTAATAATTCTTTAGAAGTTGTTTTAAGATTTACTATGGAGGGAAAGAATTGTGGTGCGGGCTTCGCAACTATTTGACCTCATTGTAACAAATATAAATATTAGTCACTCAGGCAATAGATGTATCTATTCTGTATATTAAGTTATTGGGTCTTACGTGTCTTGAGATGTCTAAATAGTTTTCGATGGACAGATCGCACAAGGGACCCAAGCCAATCTTCTGTTGGGATTCCAATTGTTGGCTTATTAAATATGCACATATGCTTAAGATACAGTCGCGCGCGAAGCACGCTCCCGTAAGTCGGGTTTTGGATCCCAGTTAATGAAAATATCATTGAAATAATCGGTTTGCCCCAATAAACATCCATATATTCAATATACATGTTTTGGAGCCGAATTAGGCAGTACATATTGGACGCCATCATGGAATTTCAAAATGTTGTCAGTTTTGTATTCTCTGCAGCGGAACTCGACGCATTGAAGCAAAAGTTACAAGAGATAAAATGTGTACGTAACGAGACTATAATACAAATGAAAAAATAAATTCAGGGAGGGGTGGGCGATACAGGGAACTAAGGGTTGAACCGATATAAATTTATAGAGCGATAATGACCAATGTTGACATATTATGCATCTCAACTCTACTGAACATTGCAACAAGGCTATAAAATAGGGGGTGTCAGAATCTTAGTCATCTCTATATAGTGCCAGAATAGTCATCTTTGGACTTCTATAAGATGTTGGGTTGGTTATATGGACTCGGAGAAAAAGGGTTTTGTACCGATGAACTGACATAAATTAGTGGAGCGATGTTGCCATGTAATGTATCGCGACTGTACTAAAGCAGCAATGATATAAAATTGGGGGGGGGGCTGAAATTATCTATAGATGGCACCAGGATTATATAGAAAGGAATAGCAATTGACATACGTATACGGTATACTATAGTAATACCATAGACATATAAGTACAAGTATCACGCGATAAAATATTACGTAACGTGACTATACCGATGAAAGAAATAAATAAATTGGACCGGGATTAGAGGTTGGGTTGGTTATATGTGGATAATTGGATATGGAATTCATACCAATGAAACGATACAAATTAGTGGAGCGATAAAGACCAATGTTGACACTTAGTCAGGCTACGCGGGAGAAAATAGGGGTTGATATGATAGACCAAAATAAATTTGTCGGGTGATAATGAACAATGTTGATGTATAAAGTAACGCGACTGTACTGTCGCACAATTATCAGGTGTAACCAGTCAAATATGGACTCTAGTGCCCAATATGGAACAGCTCAGAAAATATTTGCAGGGCCCTAAAATTTATTTAACATGGCATTTGCCATTAAAATCGATTTATGTCGATAAAACTGACATTTTTCAAAATTTTAAGCTGAGACTTGGTGTTTGTGCGTGGGATAGTTATATATTCCTAAAATGACAGAGTACAGCACGTAATTATGTTTTAGATGGAAGAAATGAATTTTTTTCAATGATAAAATTTAACATGGCATTTGCCATTAAAATCGATTTATGTCTATAAAACTGTCATTTTTCAAAATTTTAAGCTGAGACTTGGTGTATGTGGGTGGGATGCATATATATTCCTAAAATTACAGAGTCCAGCGCGTAATTATGTTTTAGATGGAAGAAATTGAATTTGTTTTCGATAATAAATTTGCAGCGTGGACGGGTCAACCCGGTCATCGAGTGCGCTCAATTTGTAAACAAAGTTTTGTCAATAGTCGTTTTGGTCAAACTAAACACTTTTCGACCGGGACAGCAGATCCGAATAGTAGCTAAGATGTATTTAGATAGAATTATCAGAATAATTCGACCGATTTGGGTGCAGTTTAAGAGAATCGAGTGAAGAAATCTTGGTGATAATTCCAGAAAATAAAGATAGCGGAGAATCACAATGAAACTACCCACAATTCACTTCACTACACCAGGGGGGTTCGCAATGGGTTACACATTATTTTCTGTCTATCAAATTATTTATATTTTCAACAACAAGTGACTTTAAGTTTACAATTTTAGCCTATCCTGACTCTATCGATACGATTTATCATATTTTCATAAACATATTATACACCGGTGGCGTTAACTTTACAATTTCGGCATCTACGTGATTCTATCGGTACGATTGAGTAATGGTACAAAACAAAATGTCCAAGAATACATTAGGGGCTTCCAATGGGTTATATATTATTTTCATTCTATCAAATTATTTATATTTTCAACAACATATTATTACACCGGTGACTTTAAGTTTACAATTTCATCCTGTCCTGACTATCGATACGATTTATCATATTTTCATAAACATATTATACACCGGTGGCGTTAACTTTACAATTTCGACATCTACGTGATTCTATCGGTACGATTGAGTAAGGTACAAAAAATCTCCAAGAATACATTCGCCCTGTCCACCACACAATATCAAAATCACAGAAGCTAGATGCACCACATGTGGCGTAATAAATATACCTCCATTCAGTTGTAAAAACATGTTTGGAAATAGAATGTTCTTCCTCACTTAAATTTTAATGATTTGAGTTGTGATTTGACACAAACAACCCCAATTATGAGAGGGGCTAACCGAAGTGTTCACTCATCATGGCCACACTTTCCAGCCAAGAGTGGGAGCGGGTTCAACTAAAAGTCCATCCAAATTGAGAATGAGCAATGAAAGGGTGACAGATGTGGATCTGGACGTTTATATAAGTCAACACATAGAGTTCTGAGTTGTCCATGTCGCCTACAAGGATTCCAATGCCACCATTTCCTGTTATGCCGATTGACCACAAAATGACTCGTTTCTATTTAAATGTTAATTTCAACAGCCGTGACATATTTCATAATGATCCAAGCAAAGGTACGACCTGTTGCCCGTGTATTTAGTCAGGCAAAGAGTAAAATCCAAGATAGTTGCCGACAGCCATGTTTTATGGCCAAATTACCACAATGTTACTATTTCCCCACCTACATGTCAATAGTAACATCCATGACAACATTTATGATGTTCAGACGATGTTCAGACGAACAGGCCGGCCCGTGCTAATGGATAGAATTTGTAAATCCAAGGTAGCCGCTTTTTTCAGAATGACCACATAATGACTCGTTCCCATACACATGTAAATTTTATCAGTCATAACAAATTTCATAATGAACCGAAACAAAGGTACGACCGATAGCCCATGCCAAATGATTTAGTCATGCAGAGAGTAAAATCGAAGATGGCTGCCGGCTGCCATGTTTTATGGACGAATAACCCCAAAATGACTCGTTCCCATGTCAATAGTAACGCCCAGGACATATTCCACGATGATTAGACGAACGCGCAGGCCTGTAGCCCATGCTAATCGATTGCATTTTGAAATCCTAGATGGTCGCTGGCGGCCATATTGTTAAATGCCGAATGACCCCCAAATTACTCGTTTCAATGTTAACAGCCATGACAAATTTCATTATAAGCTCTCTAAAGTTCAAATAGCCAATCTTTACTATATATAACAATTGGGAATTTCATTTTGGGTTAGATTCCACAATACCTCCGAACGGAACGACGGTCTTGGCAAGATATGACTGATTTATATATTAGTGAGGAACTCAGTGGAGTTAGACCTCCAGCATGTAAACCAGAATTCGACAGACTTAGAGTGCTTCTCAGTTTATCAATCGGAATTCTCAGGTGAACTGTACTGTCCATTTCATTAAGGTGTTCAGACCCCACGACCAACTGGCGTTTATACTTATCGGGTTGCTTCGTTGTCTCGTTAAGCAAATTTGCAACAAATTTAGTCGAGTTATATTTGTACCACCATGTGTAGATATACACCACATAATTATCAGTAAGTGAATTCAAACCACGTTCAGTTGGTGATAGAAGTAGCATATCATCTGTGTGGGTTGGGCAGGTGCAACTATTTGATTCCATGTAAAAGCCATATATTGACTTTAATAGCAATTGTATCAGTTCGTCAATTTAGAAGATGCAAAATTTCGGTGAGCAGAATCCACCTGTCTTCCCAATCTTGATTAATATAGATGTAGCAACATTATATCTCACATTACAATATACATCAGTGCACACAATTGAAAGCAATTCCAACTAGGCCACTCCCATACAGTTTTATCCGTTTATCCCACCCGTATCAAATGTTTTCCATACATCTAGTAAGCAACAATAAAATAGTTGGTTTCTTTCAGCATTAAAGTTTATACATTCCTGGGTTAGATAAGTCACGGTGGAACTAATGTGTGTTTGAAAACCGTGCTGGGGAGGATTAACTTATAAGATATCCACGGTATGTAACTCAAGATGGTTTAGTAAACCTTTCTCTGGCAATTTGTATACTGTAGACATTAGAGTTATGGCCCTGTAGTTGTCGAACGAGTGTGCATGCTTGGACTCTCCTGTATGGAATGTGATAATGACACCTCGTGTTGGTACCAACGTGTATATAACTATGCCGCAATACAGCTGAGAATAATTGACAGAGGCCTTCGACCATACTAGACTCACCATATATAGTAGGCTGATAGAAAATATCATCGCCGGGCGATTTATTGCTACTAAGAGTATTCACCACTGGAAATGACTAACTTCGACTAATTGGAAATAATAAAACACGATCAGTTTTATTATGATCATTATGTGAAGAGCAATAGTTTTCTTGTACCTAGTTGGTGACCATTTCGATAAAACTTGGTATGTGGCCATAATGTGGGGGTACTTTCGGCCGGAGGTGGCATAGGCATATTAATTTGCCCGTGCGATGTGACCTTGACCTTGAAATCGGGTCCTTTCAAGGTCAAACGCCCGAGTATCACGGGATTTTGATGAAACTTGGTATATGGGGGTACTTTCGGCTGGGGAGTGGCATGTGTCTATTAATATCCCCGTGCGACGTGACCTTGACCTTGAAATCGGGTCATTTCAAGGTCAAACGCCCAAATATAACAGGATTTTGATGAAAATTAGTGTCTAGGGATACTTTCGTATGGGGAGTGTCATAAGCCTGTTCATTTGCCCGTGTGACGTGACCTTGACCTTGAAATTGGGCCAATTCAAGGTCAAATCGCGAATTTTGATGGGATTTCGACGAAATTTGATACATAGGGTTACTTTTGTCCACTGAGTGGTCAAATCGTGACCCCGACCTCACCTTGACCTTTAAAATGATTAATTCAAGGTCAAATCGGGTAAAACCGGATGGATTTCGACGGGTCGGGTACTTTTTTCCGGGCCTAATGTGTCATGAGCATGATTACTGTGTAAACTATAGGTATGATAATATTGGTATACATGTACTTCAACCTATGTTGCGCATACAAACATGTTTATCTTTGAATGAGTCTATTATTATGAGACGGTTTCGACGAGATAAGCGCCTGACCGTAGTTCCCCGTAGTGGAGTAGCTTAACACAAAATCGTTCACTTTTGGATTAAAGCAAGAAACCTTCAGGGTTTGTTGGGTATATGGTCCACACCAACCAGTTAGCTGGTTCCAGGATTTTGATGACCACTTAACCTTCAAATAGACCTTGACATTTGGAAAATTGGAGATTTAGGGGTATCTATTTTGTATCAAATATAATGGCAACATTGAAGGATATACACTGAAGACTGTCGACGCGACGGATGCCCGCCTTTGTATCCACGTTCAATTTAACTACGATAAGCCAAATTGGCCGCCATAATGGACACCAAAATTTGACGTTTTTTACTAATATCTTTAAAATCAGTGTCTGATTTTTGGAACTGTTTGAGAATTGTAACTTTATTTTATTTTGTATTGGTCATGTTAACTAACCATTGGAGCAATGCAATGCGACAATAATGACCTCCTTGCTTACTCGGGTCCCTTAAAAATTGGATTTTACAGAACACGGTATAAAAATGCACCAAAAATCACCATTTGGGTTCTAGTCATAATTCGTCAAGACATTGGAAGAAATGTGCAATGTAAGTGACATGTGAAAAAAAATGCAAATATTGCCCCAGCGAGTCATGCAGCCGCATACAAGTTGTGGCTGATGAAAAATGTCTGTTCTGCTTATGCATATTGCATACTACCATTTATGATGCACCTTTGCTAATTGTTACTATTTTAAACACTGAGATTACTGTATTATTGGAGTTTTCTATCACAAACTTGACATCAAAATCGTTTTTTTTCAGGTTAAGATAATGTTCTCAAGTAAAATGGAACTATCTTTGGTATCGAGGTGTTTATTGTTTTGATCTGTCACAAGTCGGTCACACTAATCTGTTTGGGGAAAAACAATTACTCAAGATGGTTTGCAAAATGGCAAACAAATTTGGGAAAAAAAGTTTATTTTTCATATATATCCCGAATATTATTCTCTGATGTTCCGAAAAGGTAGCAAATTGTGACTCACTTTGTATTAACCATGCTACTTATGAGGCATGGCAAATTAATTATAAATGATGCAGTATAAAATTTTGCCAAAAATGTCTTTTTGTATTCTGCCCATGTTTTTTGTACGTAAATGAACAGAACTTTTAAACGGACTGAACTCAACTCAGGCAAATAAAATTGTGGCTCAATGGCATCAGAATCGTTTCTTCCCCCATTGTGCATATAAACTACCATCAGGATGTAGAACACTCTGAAATTACCTCTATATCGATTAACATATCACTGAGTGTAAAGCGATACCCACCCAAATTTACACATGTAACAACCCACCCATGACCATACACTCGCTCCAATATACATAAACACCACATAAATGACCATGTAGCCACTAACTTTTTACACAAACACCTCACCCACATACACATACAACCATACTTAGGTATACCCTAATTATTTTAATATGCATAAGAAATGGAATGATTCACTAAAATTGCACAGTTCTGCCCAGTTCTTGCTGAAGTATGACTAGAAATCGCAACGGTGATTTTTGGTAAAATTTCATACCGCTTTCTGTAAAATCGAATTTTTGAGGAATCAGAACAGTTTCTGACTCCATGAGTGGCATACCCTCAGTGACAGGTACAAACACGATAACAGAAAACACCATAGTTGGCGTAATAATGATTACCGTCCCCCCGTAATGTTAATAAGAAACAAATGGTAACCGATTGATGCTAAACGTTGACCCAGTAGTTACACTAGAACCCACAATATTTGCTGTTAACATAATTTTTCCTTACCAATATACATTAGGGTACATGAAAATGCCAAAAAAAGTTAAGTAGTTGAAAGGGGTGCACGATGGGTCCTACCAGCATATGGAATATGTCGTGTCTCGTTTACTATCTAAAGGGGTGCACGGTGGGTCCTACCAGCCCATGGACCATGTCGTGTCTAGTTGCCTTTTTAAAGGGTTGTACGATGGGTCCTACCAGCCCATGTTCTATATTGTGTCTCGTTGACTATTTAAAGGGTTGCGCACGACGGGTCCTACCAGCTCATGGACCACGTCGTGTCTCGTTGACTATTTAAAGGGTTGCATACGGGTCCTACCAGCCCATGTTCTATATTGTGTCTCGTTGACTATTTAAAGGGTTGCACGACGGGTCCTACAAGCCCGCGGACTATGTCGTGTATCGTTGACTATTTAAAGGGTTGCACGACGGGTCCAAACAGCCCATGGTCTATGACCTGTCTCGTTGACTATTTAAAGGGGTGCACGGTGGGTCATACCAGCCCATGTTCTATATTGTGTCTCGTTGACTATTTAAAGGGTTGCGCACGACGGGTCCTACCAGCTCATGTTCTACGTCGTGTCTCGTTGACTATTTAAAGGGTTGCACGACGGGTCATACCAGCCCATGTTCTACGTCGTGTCTCGTTGACTATTTAAAGGGTTGCACGACGGGTCCAAACAGCTCATTGTCTATGACGTGTCTCGTTGACTATTTAAAGGGGTGCACGACGGGTCCTACCAGCCCATGGTCTACGCCGTGTCTCTTTGACTATTTAAAGTGGTGCACGACGGGTCCTACCAGCCCATGGACTATTTCGTATCTAGTTGACTATATAAAGGGTTGCACGACGGGTCCTACCAGCCAATGTTCTATGTCGTGTATTGTTGACTATTTAAATGATTGCACGACGGGTCCTAACAGCATATGGACTATGTCGTGTCTCGTTGACTATTTAAAGGGTTGCACGACGGGTCCTACCAGCCCATGGACTATTTCGTATCTAGTTGACTATTTAAAGGGTTGCACGACGGGTCCTACCAGCCCATGGTCTACGCCGTGTCTCGTTGACTATTTAAAGGGGTGCACGACGGGTCCAAACAGCCCATGGTCTATGACCTGTCTCGTTGACTATTTAAAGGGGTGCACGACGGGTTCTACCAGCCCATGTTCTATATTGTGTCTCGTTGACTATTTAAAGGGTTACACGACGGGTCATACCAGCCCATGTTCTACGTCGTTTCTCGTTGACTATTTAAAGGGTTGCACGACGGGTCCAAACAGCTCATTGTCTATGACGTGTCTCGTTGACTATTTAAAGGGGTGCACGACGGGTCCTACCAGCCCATGGTCTACGCCGTGTCTCGTTGACTATTTAAAGGGGTGCACGACGGGTCCTACCAGCCCATGGACTATTTCGTATCTAGTTGACTATATAAAGGGTTGCACGACGGGTCCTACCAGCCAATGTTCTATGTCGTGTATTGTTGACTATTTAAATGATTGCACGACGGGTCCTAACAGCATATGGACTATGTCGTGTCTCGTTGACTATTTAAAGGGTTGCACGACGGGTCCTACCAGCCCATGGACTATTTCGTATCTAGTTGACTATTTAAAGGGTTGCACGACGGGTCCTACCAGCCCATGGTCTACGCCGTGTCTCGTTGACTACTTAAAGGGGTGCACGACGGGTCCAAACAGCCCATGGTCTATGACCTGTCTCGTTGACTATTTAAAGGGGTGCACGACGGGTTCTACCAGCCCATGTTCTATATTGTGTCTCGTTGACTATTTAAAGGGTTACACGACGGGTCATACCAGCCCATGTTCTACGTCGTTTCTCGTTGACTATTTAAAGGGTTGCACGACGGGTCCAAACAGCCCATGGTCTATGACGTGTCTCGTTGACTATTTAAAGGGTTGCACGACGGGTCCTACCAGCCCATGGACTATTTCGTATCTAGCTGACTATTTAAAGGGTTGCACGACGGGTCCTACCAGCCAATGTTCTATGTCGTGTCTCGTTGACTATTTAAAGGATTGCACGACGGGTCCTACCAGCACACGGACTATGTCGTGTCTCGTTGACTATTTAAAGTGGTTGCACGATGGGTCCTACCAGCCCACGAACTATGTCATGTCTCATTGACTATTTAAAGGGTTGCACGACTGTTCCTACCATCACATGGACTATGTCATGTCTCGTTGACTATTAAAGGGGTGCACGACGGGTCCTACCAGCTCAAAGACTATGTCGTGCCTCGTTGACTATTTATAGGGGTGCACGATGGGTCCTACCAGCCCACGGACTATATGTCATGTCTCGTTGACTACTTATAGAAACAGCATTGGAGTGTTGCACGAGCTTCGCATTATCTAACAGAATACTGGTGAACATGTATCTCACTACGCCGGCATAGAGTGTCGTATTATAAGGGTGCTTGACATTAACAACCACTAGAGATGAAAAGCTTGACCAAAGTTGGGTTTGTCAACTTTGTTATTATTTACAACAACCCATATCGCCACGTCGCTGCATCCACATGTAGTCATATGTTGTAACGCAATGTTTTAAACATAAACACGATCAGGAATTGAATTATCACTATGGTTTATGATTTTGGAAACGAGGTCTTTTGGGTTGTTCTATAGCCAATAACTGTTGCATTATTGTATCAATCGTAAGCCCACTAACTCATTACAATTTAGCAATTTATATTCCAAGAATATCTCAGGTTTTAATTTATTTTTGGCAAGAATCAACTTCGTGTTTTTATTTGATTAAATCTGAACGGTATATATACCATTTAAATTATGAAGGTTATGTAAAATATATTGCTAAATAAACCAAAATATATGTTGCTTCCATACAGGTCAGCATGTGAGGGGTCCTTACGTCGGTTGTTATACAGATAATATGCCAAGAGATTTGACAAGCGACCAATGGAATTCGGATGCAATGACGCCGACGCTATGTATAGATCGTTGCATATCACTCGGTATGTACACTGTTAAAACAGAATCGTGAATTTTCACGGAAATTTACCAGCATTTTGGGGACTAGTTGCATCTTGAATTTGTCATGGTCTTATCGTTAACAAATTAACAACCAACATTTTTCACGGAATGTACGTTCTTAACTTTACAATTAAACCGTGGATTTAAACGGCTATACCGTAACCAGTTTGCAGAAAAACACTGTATTGTCACGATATTATCCGTTTAGCAGTTTATATCCAGAATAAAATGTTTAGTATCAGTCTGTTCGTGTATTTTGTGGTTCATATACGCCTGATAATTGCATATTGAAAAACAAACCCTAATAATTTCAAATATAATTTAGAATATGGTAAATTCAACTCGGACATATACATTTATTGTGTTTCAACCAACCTTAGTAAAGCTGAAAGTGTTGTCTTCGTATGTATTTCAAGAGTTATCTAACCTGGAAACGAGCTAACTTACGAGATAACTGCGCACATTTAGTTTAACTGCCAAGATGTTTATTCCGTGCAGTCATATACCATTGTTAAAATATGTATAGTTTAGGAAAGCAAATATAGAAGAGTGTCAATGGAAACTATTAAATAAAACGCAGATACGGTTATCACATATAGGTTCGCGCGTTGAACACACAGCCGGTTATTACATACAGGTTAGCGCTTTTATCGCACAGACAGTTATCATATATAGGTTAGCGCGTTTACAGAACAGATAACTCTTAAAAAACACACAAAGACAATACCTTTCGCATCAGTAAAATGTAAATATTATGTAGATAAATAACATTCAATGAAACTGATAAACTAATGAATGAATGACACAACAGTTAGCATCCACCTTTATCCATGTAATTGAATTCTCCATAACGGTACATAGTCCGGCTGATTAGCTAATGTATTACTTCACGAACAATTCAGTTCATTTGAAAGAACATCCGCAATATCATTGAACAACTAAATTAAACACCACCTGCAACTGTCAACTTTATGTATCAAACACAGTTGAGATGCTTTTAGGAAAAGCTAGTTGTCTTTGAACTGTATCATGTGTCACTTAATTTCCACAATTATAGTAACATTAAATTCACAGTGCATTTATGTGCAGTTCCTGTTGAACATTGTCGATTTATGGCACAGTTGACACCAGAAAGACCGGAACAGTCCACAATTGACCAGAATATGTTTATATACTTGTAGATACCACATTTCACTGAACCAACCCACTCTAGTACTGGTACTAGTAGTTCGGTTACTACACAACGACTTGAGTAGATTGTGCCATCCGTATATATTGTGTCCAACATTTGTGCAAATACTCGGTCGATGCTAACCTGTGCAAGCTCAGTGCAGCTCATGGAAGAAAGAATATCTGCACATTTTTCTAAGAGTCTCGGTTTTAAAATCATAGCATGGTATTGTAACTTGATCGTAGTAATAATACCCTGCCAATTCAAAGACACCAGCCTAACAACGCGGCTTCCAAAATCGAAATTATACAACATTATTTCCTCAGAGCATTCACGTAAACAGAAAACAATGTCATGATGTAGTGGTAGGTTTACACACCTGCTTTGTTCGGTTAATTAGCCCCATTGTACCAGTCTGACTCTGCAGCCATTGTCTACAGCCGTCCCAATAATATTAAATCCCATTGAAGTTGGCTAGCCTATTCATTCATATTAGAACATTTCATTGTCTGTATCACGAGTGTATTGTCATTCATGCTGTATTCAACAACTCAGCAATTGTGTGTTGTGATCTGTGCCCACTGCCATAATGTACACAGTGTACCACTAACAAAGCGCATGAACAAATTGTACTAACTGATTACAGGCGATTACTCCAAATGTTTTAATTGATTAATCTGATTACGATTACTGATTACGATTACACCAACCCTGGTATGTTAGCACGGTGGATTTGTTATAAGAATAACTTGCGCTCACTGACCAAAACAGTGTGACAGTTGGCCTGTTGCAGTGTTGTGTCAATCATTGTAAACTGGTGCATATGAATGATGCACTTCAAATAAAACATGACAGACCTTAATTGAATTACCAAACCCTATGTCATTTAATAACAAGTAATATGTTTGGCATCAAAAGTTGTTTATTCGATAAACAATAACCATCTGAATAAATAGATACATTAATAAAACAACTTTGACACATCTTTCTGGCACCCACTCAACCTACCAATTATACCCAGGAAATGATGTTTTTCTGCCATTCAGCTATTCATAGAATATGATATCGAGATTTAGCCAGTAAAATAATTAGTCAAATTAATAGTGTATAACCTACTAGAACATTGACATAAACTTTAGTTAGGGTGGGAGGGTGGGAAAATCGAAGTGTAGTGAATGGCGCTTTCGCGAACAATGACAAATATTTGGGCGGGAATTTCTTATAATTCAGTTCCCGATAAAGGGAAAGCCATTCTAATGAGATATGTTCAGGTCGAGTTCGTAGGTCAGAGCTCAGCCGAATAAGGTGATACTGTCGGGTGCATAATTAAGCATTTTGATGCCAAAATAGTCCGATTACCACACCCTGTGTCATTTAATATGAGGACATGCTTTTGGCATCAAACGTTGTTTATTCGATAAGCAATAACCAACTGAATACACAGATACATTAATGAAACAACTTTCTTTCTCACATCCACTCAACCTACCAATAATACCCAGAAAATTATGCTTTTCTGCCACCAAGGCACAGGCCACCATTAATTAACACTGATGTCTTCCGGGGGAACAAAAGGCTGGTCGATTCATCTGGACTACCAATGCAGTGGCGTGAAGATGCTGTTAAAGCTATCTCCTGAAAGGGAAGTATGGAGAAGACATCATGCAGTATAAAGTGAATTTAAATACAAACAAAGAAAAATATCACAACACTCAATCAAATATGCTTACATGTATCCACAATGCATTATTAAGTTATTTGATAATCAATATCAATTATAATGCACATACAAGGTAGTCATAGCTACTGTCACTCTTTGCATAATAATTTAAATTATCAGTAGAATTAGTGGCAATTGTGGTAACTGCATAACCAATGCAATACTCATGAATATTAGCATTCATTATCATAATCCGCTTATCACTATAATTCATAGCAAATTTGTTAACTTTATAATCGAGCAATACACATGGACATTATCATTAATGGTAACTATGTTAACGTAATAATCAATGTAATAATCTGACATGAATAATATAAGTGTCCAATTATGACTATAATCCATGATCATTTTGGCAAAAATTTCAACTTGAATGAAAACAATTTTCAACACCCTGGTGCCTTCATAGTTTAAATGGAGGCCTTCATCATTGACAGCGAAAAGTGGCCTCAGAGGAACATGAGTACATTTTTTAACAAAAAATTGAATGTTCTGACAACTAACATGCCTATCGGAATATAAAGAGGACAACTGCTTATTTACATCAATGATTTTGTCTTCAGTATATTTGTAATCTTTTGGCCTTGTCAATAATGTTGAAATGACCATTCTATAATGTTATCAAATCAATGAACAAGGCAATTACTGAATAAATATGTATATTATTTATTCCAACATGAATTAACAGATAATTATATTTGGAACTGATACTCCCTTTATTTGAAAGAACGATTCTGGTCAATGTCTGAATTTTGGTCCTAGAATGCGGCTCGACATGAGTATAACTGAATTGGAACCTATAACAACAATTTTGATGTTAATCCTAACATACTACATGTTTCTGGTATATGTACTTGGAGCATTTTTATCTTATCTTCCAAATCTTTTTTCAAATAGACTTTGTACGCATCGAATCTCCAAGCTCCGTGCAATTATATCAAATCGTAAGGAACACCACACCTAAAGGCTGTTCCACTTCTTCTAAAACTGTGGGAAGAGTAATTAAGTGGATAACGAATAGTTTTCTGAATCAACCATTTTAATTTTGTTTGGTGTGGATATGTAACTACAACAGACCTGTTTTAATGTTACTTGGCAACATGTTAAGGTGCTGCTCACGTACATGGGGCACTTCTTACTGAACAAATGCTCCGAAATACTTTTTTCATATCGTAATAATTATGTCCAATCAGTGTTATTCAACGTCTAACATACACGTATATTACCACACCATCGGGAACGTGACTAGAGGAGATCCGTTGTAGGTGAGTGAGTTATAACTCGGAACAATGGATGCAGCCATGATTTCACCGACGAAGGGGCTATATATACTATTAAGTTTGAACAGGGCTATTATACCGGAAGTTACCTGACTTACCCAAATTGCTAAGCTGAACACCACTTGGCGACATTGAATCAGAACCAACTCCCATGTTCGCGAAATACTTTTCGAACTGTGAAAGTGTTATAATTTCCAGACGAATGTCAAACTGAAAACATGTGTTGTTGGTCTAAAAGCAACATATTCGCACTAAATACTCAAACAAAGAGAACTATTTCAAATTATGTATGCAGTATGTGGGTAAATGTGTATTTTTGCACTGTTATTCAAATTTCCAACTGTTGAAAAATGTTACCAAATTTGGGGTGGGTGAGACACACCATGTTGCCACGTTCCTCTATATAATATGTGATGTATGCTTTTGCACGGTCAGATATTGCCAATATTTAATTGTTATTGACCGGAATCAACAAACTGTTGAGCATTATAAACCAAAACACTTGAAGTGAATGCCAAATTTTGAATATTCCATGTAATTATTATCACATACATCGGAACCAAAGTGTACAATGCAGGCCTACACAGTTGAGTGACTTAATACATGCATGTATAAATAAGATGATAATGGTGATGATACATTATATATATAATATCGGTACTCGCCATGCAAAGTGCTGTATCGTGGATGCATGCTGGGTTGATTCACATTATCTCCTGTCGGCATATACATACATCAGAGTTGTATCTAATGGGCCAAAGTGAAGCTCAAACAAATACCAACCTATTCAAACAGTGATAACATCTAGCGTTAAAAATAAAGGCGACACTGACCCCATTCGGGCAATCCACTTAAGCATGCATACATACCACTGCCTTATAATATGCAGTGTCCTTAAAGTTAATTAACGCTGGTTGGAATGATATCATATCATGTTTCTCTATACAATCCACACATGCAATTCTGATACAGATCTCCAGTCGAATCTCATAGGAGCAACATGTATGTATGAATGATTAAAGGTACGGGAGGCCTTGGCGGTGGGTATCCTGTGAAAATATTTTCACCCGTCAAAAACCATTGTTGTGTAAACAAAAGCATAACAAGTTACTTTCCTGGTGTTTGTTTATATTATGATGGTAACCATAAAGAGCGTTCTTTGTTGCTGCATTCCATATATGGATCTAATAAAGAGCGTTTATATAATTGATGTGTGTTTAGCCAATAGCACAGTGCTGTCTTCTGTAACACAAGCAGGCTCTTGCTTAGGTAAAATATAGTAGGTCTGTGTGATAGCATGCTGTTTACGCGATGGTCATGGTATATATGAACGAAACTTTATGCGTTTTAATGTTTTTCTGTTTACGATGATTGGAACAAATATGAATAGTTTCGACAACTAAGGCCTCATGTGCCTTTAATGGCAATCGAAACACTATTTTCCCCTGTAAATGGAAAATGTTGGCTAACAGGTGGATTAAGTACCCAGGTCATATCAATCCTATACTAATAAACTGTCCCAACACCTAAGTTCAGGATTACAAATCACCGGATATCGAACACCTGTGTTTTGGGACGATTTTGGCGTTCAAATTTCACAATAGTATCAAACAGTTATACATATTTATGTGGGGACGGGATCCATAGTGCGCTAGCATGTATTGAAACGGAATACATTTACGATTAACATCGAAATAGTTAAAAACACTCATGTAAATCGTCAGGCCTCAATGTACATGTAACTTATCACACAACTTACTGTCCGGCGATAAATAAACAGATCGAACAGCCCAGGGAATACTGATACAGACTTCATAGATGTAACCTCCAGAAAGATTTACCGCATTCGTAGTAATGTATCAACTTTTCAAATTTCCATACAAGCGTGGTACAGCTGATATTTACGTTTACCACATCAGCAAATTGTGACATTTAAAGTTCAAACTCGTCGAAAATAACACATTTTATGTTTTCTGGATGATACATTATGACTTCAATGATCGTGCTATGCTGTTCTTACGTTTCGCTCTGGACCCAAAAAAGCATACATTTGTATTTCAGGTTTCTCTTATGCCGGCGTTCAGTACTATTTTGCATGTTTCTGTGGACAGTCATATGGAGGGTACGGAGAGTTACCTGAGTCAAGCTGTGATCACCCTTGTCGTGGTGATTCCACCATCATGTGTGGCGGGTCGTGGGCGAACAGTGTGTACGAGACTGGACTGTGAGTCTGTGACCCGTCGACAAAGTGTGGGGAGAGTGGCCGAACAGTACGAGTCTGGACTGTGATCTTTCCACCAACAACACTGGAGGATAGTCGAACAGCGTGCAAGTCCGTCCGTGAAATGAAGTGTGTTATCCAATCATTTGTTTTTAAATTATCACATAAACAGTATGTTTATATACATTTTCACATAAACAGTATGTTTATATACATTATTTTTAATTCAGCAACCCATTTTGGTGCCTTAACGTGCGTGTTCATAGAATGCCAAAGGGGAGCATGAAGAATGGCATAACTCTTTTAATAAATATTACACAATTTGTGTTCTCTCCCCCTTCCCTGGGTTACATAATGTAATTCGTTCAGTCTAATAATACTCGGTTCTCAGTAGAAGTAAAGCTTTATCGATCACCATCGTATATTTTGAAGTAGAGGGCATTTCAGAATTACGTGGAATTCATCTCCGAGTTCTAAATTACATAGATTGCACTTTCTGGCCGAGTAATCTGAACCTACCGAGGATCCCGATTCAACTGGTAGGTAATGATTTCTGCTCTTGAACCATAAAATGGTGGTTACTAAGTTCAAACATGTTTAACTTTCTTCTTTCGAATGTCGATGTCTGGCCATCTTATTAATTGGGTCATCGATACGATATAATTATGTTCTGCTATTGAAAACGTTGAAATTTAAATGGTGATTTAATGGTGTCAAAGTGGACATGGTATCTAGAATAGCAACTTGATACATAATATACACCACCTACATGTACAGGTAACATCCCTGATGGCACGGAACTTTCTTTCGGCATTCCTTAGACTTAGTAATTACATTCCATGCACTTTTAACCTAACATATATTTGGTCAGTTGGATTGCCTCATTACGTAACATTAATTAGCCTGCTTCTGACCTCTCCTTTGTCCATCGCTGGTGTGTAACCTTCCTCTGACCTTTCTTTGTCTATATGGACACGACTCTGACCTGGCCTGGGTGCATGGCGGTCAGCGAGCCATGATTGGAGATATAAACGTGGGGGATTTCTGAGAACGAGATCGGCAGTTAGGAATCGCTCTTGGGAGTTTTACATGGATCTTCACCATGCGATTTACTTATTGACAGAGTACTCCATGTTATTTACTTACGCTCATATATTTATTTATGTACCATTGTTGCTGTCACCATCGATGCTTGATATTGCCACATCACAATTAACCCTTTACCCAACAAACCGGCCAAAACCGGCCAAATAAAGCTTCAACAGCCTAAAATATCTTGGGTCTGTCTCAATAAAACCATACAAATATGGATATCATTGGAACCGGCTCATTGACCACATTGTGATAGTTACAGTTATGCCCTGTGCCAATGCATTCTCTTATATATGCGAGTCGACCATAGGTCGCCTCGCATATATAAGAGAATGCATTGGCCTAAAAAAAATCTTTTTTTAACACTTTTTACCATTTTTTCTTACATTCTTTAACAATTTTATAATTTTTAATGTGTTAAGCCAATGCATTCTCTTATATATGCGAGGCGACCTATGGTCGACTCGCATATATAAGAGAATGCATTGGCACAGGACCCTTCTGTTGGGTAAAGGGTTAACAAAGTTTGACTGTACTTTATAATTTTTGGTTGGGGTGGTCAGTAAGACAGCCAATTATTGGATATGCCCTCCCCAGGCAAGGAGCACTCAGCCCATCTGGTGGATAGTTATCCCAGATGGGTTAGCATAGATTTTTTTTTATTTTCTTTTAATCTGTATTAACTTTATTATCTTCATTATTATTTGTGCATATTTTGTTGGAGTTGCTCTTTGTCAATAAATTATCTCTCTCTCTCAATAACAATTATCTACTGAAGATCTGAATCACTCATCACTTACCACTAGAATATCATATCGGCCCAGGTTGTTGGCCATTATGCAACAAACTAAAGTCCGATCATTATACGATGGAAACCCCATCATCTGACGATCCTTGACTAGAGCTAGAGCTGTTGGTCCATACTAACGTTTTAGTAATGCCCATAACGGACTAAAACACCCTTCAAAGTCATATAAAATTGTTTATTGTACATATCCAATATCAGTTTTGAGCAATATCGGTTGTAGATTAGTAGCTATGATAGCTCGCACTTCGATTACTCCAAGTCTCCGTATTCTCGTTGCCGTCGTCGTGGAGCTTTCACCATCATACCGATCGAATATCACATGACACTCCCAAAACTTCCCAAAATACGCCCTGTCCATGTTGTCAAAGAGGTGTTGATCTAAGTACTCACACGTAGTGACGGTTACACGCTTGTGATTTATCTAAGTCCTCACTTGTAGTGACGGATGCAGGCTGGTGGGGCGCTTACACTTCAGCGTGGACAACTGCAACCTTGTCTCTTTCGATATCGGTTACAGGGGTGGCATCCGTTAGTTATGTCGGTGAAGTCAGTAGATATCAAATCGGACACAATTTTGGGCGAATCCTCCACAATTATCATAAGGTCACGTTTATTAGTACAGGGTAAGAGCATACCATCAGACGAAAACAATGACCGTGGGGCAACTCATACTTCCCAACACACTGCTCTAGGTTGATTTCCGGTCGAGATCGCGCAACAAGCATGCGGGCGAACAGTGCACGGTCCTCTTTCAGCTCAAACGTTGTACCGGCAGATGTAATTTTTAACTTTTTAGAGTTGCCCTTGCAAGTAATACGCTTGACTTTCTTAATTTGATCCAATTACTACTACACATCATCTCAATACGATAATTATACTTCCATGGTGTAACCAAGGAAGTATATTGTTGTTATACTGGTGCCGTTTTCCGTTTATTTGAAAATACTCAGAAACTAATGGCAGTAGGAACGTGAAATCTCTAGCGATTGTAGGCATCTGAGGTCTACTAAAATTAAAGGTATCCGCATATCTGTCCACGGTTTCTAGACGGAGTTATGGCCCTTTTACGATTATTTTTCATTATTATTTGTTATTATACTCGACACTTTTGCAACGCCTTAATATCTGAAAGTATGGGGAGTATCGAACTGAAAGTTTGTACGTATGTTGGGGTCAATGAGTTCTAACCCATAGGCATACAAAGAATATTGTCCGCGTTTACCCCGCGGAGTTATCTCCCTTTATATGAAAAAATGTCATTTTATTATCTCTGAAATTATGAGGAGCAGAGCATCGAAAATTGGACTGTATGGACACCTCGATATGCCCTACTGCCCACGGGCATCAATACTTGTGTCCGCGCTTTCCCTGAGGAGTTACCGCCCATAAATAGGCAAACCTCTATTTTATTTAATATGCTGTCCTCTCGTATCATTCCAGATAACTGCATTTGGATTTCATAGTCGTGTTGAACGTTGTCAGTTTAGTATGAGAAAGAACATTGGACAGGGTCGGGCATATATTTTGACGCTGGGCTGGGGGCCAAATTTTCGAAAAAAATAAGTTTTGATTGACATTCATCTATTTAAGTATGTGGATTCCCTGAACGAAAACAAACCCATCCCAGGAAGGATTTTTCAAATCCGAGAAGAAATGCAAGAGTTACGGGCGCTCAAAATTTGCAATTTGGACCCATGTGCTTGTGAACACATCTCCTCCGAAGATGTCGAACTTAGGATGTCACCTGATATCCCAGTGCGGACGGTCTGAAGAGAGCACGCGGTGTGCCAAATTTTGCCAGTGTCGGTTCAGTGTTGTGGATCAGGGGAGGGGCGATCCGGGGTACCAATTTTTTATTCTTCTCCGAATCAGATGAAACTTGGAATATAACATCTACACCACCAATCGATATAGAAACGGAAAGAATTTCGAAAATCCATTGAAAAATGGCGGAGTTGCGGGCCTTCAAACTATACAAATTTGGGCACATGTGCTTGTGTACACATCTCATCCGAAGATGTCGAACTTATAATGTCATCTGATATCCCAGTGCGGACGGTCTGAAGAGAGCACGCGGTGTGCCACATTTTGGCAGTGTCGGTTAAGTGTTGTGGATCAGGGGAGGGGCGATCCGGGATACCAATTTTTTATTCTTCTCCGAATCAGATGAAACTTGGAATATAACATCTACACCACATCGATATAGAAACGGAAAGAATTTCGAAAATCCATTGAAAAATGGCGGAGTTGCGGGCCTTCAAACTATACAAATTTGGGACCACGTGTTTGTGTACACATCTCCTCCGAAGATGTCGAACTTAGGATATCATCTGATATCCCAGTGTGTGCGGGCTGAAGAGAGCACGCGGTGTGCCACATTTTGCCAGTGTCGGTTCAGTGTTGGGGGTCAGGGGAGGGGTAGTCCGAGGTACCAAAATTTATTTTGTCTGCGAATTATATGAAACTTGGAATATAACATCAATCATACACGCTGATCACAAAACTGAAAACAGATCGTAAATCCGTTAAAAAATGGCCGAGATTTGGGCCCTCAAAATTTGAATCTGGACCCGTATTCTTTCCAATAACCAAAATGTTATCCGTCTCCGAATCAGACAAAATTTATAACAAACAACCTATTTAAGGAGCTGATCACAATACTGTAAACAATTTTAAAATCCATTGGAAAATAACTGAGTTACGGGCCCTCAAACATCGCATTTTGGACCGGGGTTGACAATTTCCCATTCCCGTCACCCAATTTCGAGGCAGGGGTGTGGTCACTTCCAAATACTTGAGATCAACACACACATGTTACGGACAACATATAATCACCATACTTCATATATCACGTCCCAAAACTGCGATTGTTTCAGCTCATGATTGTCCCTATTAGTATACTTCCATGGTGTAACCAAGGAAGTATATTGTTGTACTGGTGCCGTTTTCCGTTTATTTGAAAATACTCAGAAACTAATGGCAGTAGGAACGTAAAATCTCTAGCGATTGTAGGCATCTAAGGTCTACTTAAATTAAAGGTGTCCGCATGCCGGTGCACGGTTTCTAGACGGAGTTATGGCCCTTTTACGATTATTTTTCATTATTATTTGTTATTATACTCGACACTTTTGCAACGCCTTAATATATGAAAGTACGGGGAGTATCGAACTGAAAGTTTGTACGTATGTTGGGTCAATGAGTTCTAACCCATCGGCATACAACGCATATTGTCCGCGTTTACCCCGCGGAGTTATCTCCCTTTATATGAAAAAATGTCATTTTATTATCTCTGAAATTATAAGGAGCAGAGCATCGAAAATTGGACCGTATGCACACCTCGATATGCCCTACTGCCCACGGGCATCACAACTTGTGTCCGCGCTTTCCCTGAGGAGTTACCGCCCAGAAATAGGGACACACTATACACTAGGATGAATAAACCGATTTTTTTGTTGGTTTTTTATAAGTCCAGCACTCTAACTGTTTTATTGCATATTCCGAATTGGACGAGTGATCCGGACCCGAATTTTCCGCTTAAATTTTTTTTTTCCCAGGACTTTCCGCGTTACGGGATATACGGAAATACTGCACCTATTTTCCCCGCCAAATCTAAACCGGCTAATTATAGAGCAAGATAATGTCGTAGCAGGTACGTTGACATACTGTATGTACGTCCCAAAAGTTTGACCGCTATACTTCAACAGTAACCTGCCCAACGGAGAATGCCAGTCGGGGTGGGTTGAGACTTTAGGAAAATTCCACGAAATTGCAAAGGGGGGAAAATTCAAACTTCGAGAAAATGTTTTTTTACGAGTACATATGATGGGTAGTGTTCACGCGCATCTACAGTGCGATTTTCTAATTTTCAGATGGAACGGTTTACTCGTGACAACGCTATATAAGATAAATATGTATACTTAAGTAGTCTATCACTAACCTATTTTTAGCCCAAAATCCAAACGGGCTAATGAAGGAGCGAGTTTAATGCAGTGGCATGTAAGTCGGTATACTGTAGATACGCCTAAAAAATTTGACCTCTCTACTATAAACGCAACCTGCTCAACGGAGTGTTTGTGTCGGGGTGGGTTCACATTTGGCAAATTCCACCGAAAATCAAATGGGGAAAATTACTCCGAAAATCAGATATTGAGATAAAAACTTTTCGACGAGTGGATGTGATTAGTAGTATCTAAACGCAAGATTAGTACGGTTTTCAAAGTTTCAGAGTGGACGGTTTAACCCTGGTAGCCTGTAACGTTGTTAACGGGTGATATATATTACTCAAATTCAAAGCCACTCTTTATGACGCAAATTCAAACGGACTTATCAAGGAGCAAGGCAAATGCATGAATATGTTCACCGATATACTATAGGTATGTCCGCTCTACTATAAAAGTAACCTGTCCAACGGAGAGGTGGCATATGCCCCGGTGAGGGTCGAGGCTTTTTGGCAAATTCCACCGAAACTCGTAAACGGGAAAAATGACAAATCGCGAATCAAGTGTTTTATATGTTGAACACTGCATGTGTTTGGTAGTATATAAGGACCACATTAGTTTCAGAGCGGACGGGTAAGCACTCAGCTAGCATTATCGATTTTGATATAGTTATCACTCGATTACAGTTAACTCTATTACAAAAACGTTAATGACTACAGGAATAGTGCAGCGATGACGCACTGAAATACTAATTAATTAATTAACCAAGCGGTCTTTCCTCCGCCATTAAAACTAAACAATTCTCAATCCGAAACTGAAAGAACTATCCAATAAATGTGAAATAACAGAGTTATGGTACATTAATATGCTTTACACCCTTTGATCTACATGTCGATTACGATATAATCAGACATGCCAAATTTCGTGACCGTTGAAATTGATATGGGCGTCTTGGGGAGGGGTTATAATTAACTCTAAAATATATCCGAATAAAAAGGAACTGATTGGCTGTGGTGAACGGTGGCTCAGTTGGTCACGACCATGATGCAATAGACTGTCATTAAGCATCCACGGTGGGTCGAACCAAATGACATAAACCTTTGGAATATATATCTTATTTCGAAATATCAATGCAAGTCCACCATCGGATCACAAAACACCAATATGCATTCGCGTGAAGAGGAACACACATATACGCATAACACACACATGGAATAGGATACCATGGAAGTATATCTGATTCCATGGAATCTGACCTCTAGTTGACAATGTTTTCATAAATATCCTGGTCCTTCAAATGCAAGTTCGTGACGTCATCTGTTAAATCCTGAGACATTATGGCCCATGTTACAATATTCACAAGATCACAACCTTCATATTGAAATAGATATATGAACTCCCGGAACGATTGGACAAGTAGAGCCATACTCTTGTCTTGTCGCTCCATAGCCAAGTTGCCTAGTGAATGCTGGTAACTTTCGGTCGACTTTGATATGCGAGTCAATATGTAAGCCTCCTCTGTGACAAGAATCGGTTGCGAGCTCATTGAGACTTATGCCAGTTATTCCGCCAGTCACTTTAACAAACCTGTTTATATGTTCGAGATATTGGTCACCCCCTATTGCACAGAATGGTACTAAGTTATTGTTAACATCCCAATTTCCACTACTGAACTCCTTGTATAACTCAGTGTAGATTCCGCATTTCTGAAAGGTACAATGGCATTAGTCTGGAATAGCACAATTTATCCACGTCGAAAAAATATTTAAAAATTACTCAAACGAAGAGGTGAAGCTCCCAGTCTCCAGAGTGAAAACGCGAATAAACGTGAATATGACGCCATCATATATTAAAACACCAATTTCAAGAACGGCTGTTGAGATTTTGCGATTGTGTCGGTGTCCCAAACCGAGTTGTCCACTTAAATCAGACTGTCCGCGTTCCACAATGATGCACTGATGATCGACGATTCCTGGATCGCGTCTTTAATATAGGAGTCCCTTAGGGTTTTAATCGTGACGTTAGTGACTAAAGCATCAAACTTTGAAGATAGGTTGCTTATCCATAGGAAAAACTTTTTGGAGGGGATAAAATCAGTTTTCCATGGTAACGGCATCATATATTTGGAGAAAAATTTGAAAAAGGCCACTATTGCTAAGGTCAAGGTTATTGGAAAAAAGATAATTGTATATATATTTTTATATATTTCTCATATTTCGCTACGCATAGCACACGTGTTAGTCATAAAAGCAATCCCATGCATAATACACAAACACTTGAAAACCATCACCACGTTCAATTTGATATGACATACTTGATACAAGACGATCATAGTCAACATGTCACAGCATTTATATTTAATCAAGTTTTCAGTTGTATAGTATCTGAGGCAGTAATTAAGTCACGATGCATTACCCATTAGAGACCATCAGATCGAAATAAATGGATTGGGGTGGCTGTCAGGATAAAATATGGTTTCCATGGAAAAATATATTGAGAAAAGTTAAAAAAGCCCACTGTCGAAACCCGATGTGCCTTGTAGTTATTCAAATACAACAGTCACGACCTAACTCCGAATTAAGGGACCATCATACACAGATAAACACGATTTTATGACTGTATTTGCATGTTTATTCCCAAGCATGAAACTTCACATATTGGGTGAAAAATGCCATAATGATCAAATAACTGCTGCGGTTTTGGCTAAATAATGTGATTTAAACTATATGTCCCACAATACCTTTCCACCATCGCAAATCTGCATATTAGTGCCGAATTTGTTCAGCCAATCAATATATTTCAAATGGGGGTAACTAGTTAGGGTTCGGTGGTTTCGGACGAACCCGCTATATGAAGAACATTGCTCTATTGTGCGACCATGCACTGTCTATACTATGCACGTTATCTCAACATGTATGACATTGTGGGTTACCAACATTAAATTAATTTGGGCCACATTCGAAACATGTATCAAATAATAATGGCGGTTTTATATTGCGCTCAGTAATATTGTTCTAAGACGCTTTTAGTTATGACACTATTAGCCCAGTCATTTGTACAAGCCAACCAATGAAATGGCTGCAGCCATCATATTGTTTACATGTTTTACTATAGTTTGATCAGAAGGAGATCTGCTACTCACCAGTATGACTAGCTGACTGGTATTGGTACTCGGTTAACGCACGAATAGTGTGAAGTCGACACTGTGCGAACGACCTTGCACGTCGCCCAAAACGTCCAAGGCAATGTTGTGTGAATTCACAATAAAACACCGGCGGGCTGCGAACTCATTTTTCTGTGTTGACAGCGAAGACACGCTGAGCACTGGACCACCGTGCTCCACGTGACATATTTTCGATTTACAGAAGAGACAAAAACATTATCCGATTCAAGTTCGAAGCAGTTTGAGTCTTCTCTTAGGACGGTTACGCCCAGTAGGGAGTCGGGCTGAAGAATCGACAGGGGACCAGAACCTTTCATACGGAATTATTGGGAAGAAATATCCAAGTTAGAACAGTTAGGGTCTTTTCTTGTGATGCTGATGCTTAGTTGGGGGTCGCGATATTTGGTTCGCGAACTGAAGAATCGGCAAGAGCCCAGAACCGTTCGCGATTGCTGAACTATTTGCGTTCATCCAATTCGAGAATACTTGAATAGTATATACATATGTCGTACACGAACCACCCGTGCAGTGGTTCGATTGTAGTTCATGGAAGGGAAATGAAGTTACTGATTCATAATGTTCGTCATCAAAAAGTATGAACGTGTTGCGATGATTCCGGCATCAGGTCAAGCTGGGCTAATATCGTCCCATCCATTGCGGATCTCCGCATAAATTATGCCGTTGCAATTACACGACGAACCCGCCTTATGGAAACACGGGCTACGCCTATGATATTCCACATGTGTCAAGGTTACTAATGGGGAAAATGGTTTCTGGGACAAAATTAGGATATATTTTATAACACGACCACGCAGCTCCAATATTACAGAGAGGAATTATCACGCATCTTTAACCCTGTTCTCTCGTCTAACTGGGATAAATGCACATTCCTAATCCTTACACAAAGCCGGGTCCCTTAAGAATCGCATGAATCATGACTATACTATCCAAAGCATGACACTTGGCATACTGGTCGAGTGATCTCAATCTGAACATTGTTGGAGGTGGTTACCAGGATGGGATGAGATTGATCGAGGTCAGGTCAACATACATTTAATCTATGTCTACAGTTTCCCCTTATACTTTTATCATTTGTAGACGTTTAATTGAAATATGGGATATATTGAACTTTGTCCGACCATTTACAAAACCCGGCTGGCAAATAACTTTGAACATCCTCATTTTGTTTATGTTTTTCTTTGTCTCATTCAAATACCCAAGCAAACCATGGAATGCCACAAAAAGACAGTGGAGTACGTTTGGAAAAACGGCTATCAGGCAGTGTGTATTATTACGAATATAAAGTGGCCAATGTCACCACGGATTGAGAGATTAATATGATCGTACGTAACACGTAATGGAGCAACCACCAAGTTGATCATTAAGTTCAATATTACAATAATTATAGGATGTTCCGTACAGGGTACTACATGTGCTACTCCACTCGGAGAAATGTCTGTGTCATCACACAAATACCATGTTAGAACTTGGATTGATATATTCGTAATCGTATATTGTCACCAATAGCCGGATTACTACCGTAGTACCTGACATTGCCCATCTAGTGAACTGTTCAAACCCAGCATTAAAATCATGGTTATGATCAGTCCAAACATATGACTTAAGTTCGAACATCAGATAATAATAGCTGAGAACCTTGTGTGAATTGAACTGTGGTGGTGTCTCAAGCCTATCTACCCCTGCACGTCAGAACAAAATAATGCCATTAAATGGCATAAGTAGCTTAAGGATGGAAGTGATCCATCATCCCACAGCGAATTCAGCCAGGCCAACAGGTCCTCGATGACTGCAATCACATTACCACAAGTACAGGTTTAAATTTTTAATGGATTAGTTTTTCATGAATGCAGTAGTAGGTACCGTATGTACACACACACACATATATATATATATATATATATATATAGCTATATATATATATATATATATATATCACAGCAGAAGTTTCCTTAGAATTAATGGATGGAAATGGAATATCACTTTAATATTTGAGTCGGACATAGATTACCTTAGCTGAAGGCAATCAATGCAATAAGCGATGTAGAAAAGGAAATTATTGAATGAAGTGTAATGAATATGAATCATCACTTTAATTAAATATCGATTGGGTGGAAACGAAATGTCACTTTAATAGTTAACGATGGTATACATGTAGAATTATAGATTATACTCATTGAAGACGATCAATGCAATGAGCAGTGTAGAAATGGAAAATGTTGCCTGAATGAATCGATGTGTGTGAACATAAAGTTTCACTTTAATGAAATGTTGAGATGATGGAATCAACGATGAATTTGCAATTTCCTTTAATGAAGAAAACAATGATGAAATTGGTTTACATGTATATGCAGCTGAAAATGTGAATTGACTGAAATGTAATTATGAAAGTGTCAATGACACTGTAGCTCAACTTGGAAAGGGAATAATTTCATGTGTTACAGTCAATGGGGCGATTAGGAATATGGAAAGTTGAAAGACCTAGTTATGCAAAGATTACAACCCAAATGACCCCAAAAATTTCATAATGATCCGACAAAAGATACGACCTATAGCCTGTGTCAAAGGATTTAGTCATGTAAAGAGTAAAATACAAGATGGCTGCTGGCGGCCATGTTTTCTGGCCGAAAGACCCCAAAATTACTCGTTTCCCATCTATATGTCAATTTTAACATCCATGACAAATTTAATGATGATCCGACAAAATATACGATATGTTGCCCGTGCTAATGGATTGCATTTTGAAATCCAAGATGTCATTGTTCACATCCATGACAAATTTCATGAAGATCTGACCAACGCTACGACCTGTAGCCCGCGCCAAATGATTTAGTCATGCAAAGAGTAAAATCCAAGATGGCTGCTGACGGCCATGTTTTGTGGCCGAACGACCCCCAAAATGACTCGTTCGCATCCACATGTCAATTACCATCCATGACAAATTTCATGATGATGAGACGAATATTACGACCTGTAGCCCGCGCCAATGGATTTAATTTTGAAATAATTATGATATATGTCCATGAGGATCATTTTAAAGATCGGGTAAGTGTTGGCGCTGGGAATTGCTGTTAAAATAGTCACGTCCATTAAAACCGCCATAAACAAAATTAATATTATAAACAAACCTTGTTCTTATACCAATCATAAATACATGTATCACATTAATTTCAGCATGTTGTTATGTCAGTACTTTGTGTTACATTGTATGTAAGCAAACGTCATCTTATGTAAACAGACAATACATGTATGTAAATAGTATGCGATAAGCAAAACACTCAACACCGAGTAGACCCCCACTGCATGTACATGTATAAGAACTTTTGTTAGAAATGCCACTGTTATATACAACATACCGCATTACCGGTATAGCTAATAAGCTAAATCTCAGATTTTGGTGTTGAATGGGTCACCATGAATCACTCTCGACCTAATCAATCGCAACGGTGTTTTGCTTATCGCTCACTATCTACATGCTGTACATATACAAACGCTCTGCTCACACAGAGTGTTTTGTGGAAAATAACGTATTCATAATATGATCATTATTCTATACTATTAGTATATTCTTGAGGAAATTTTCATAATTTGGTAACTGTTATTTCTAAATTATTACTTACTACATGTACATACATGTACTACATGTACATATGTACAGGTACAGTAACTGATGTGCCTGACTTCGTCCGGGCTATTTAGGGAACAACGTTGCCTACCGGTATACAATGTATGAGTATATATCGATGTCGCAGTCAAGGACACAGTCGCACATGGAATTGGACCCACTCATAGAGTTCCCGGGATCAAAGTGGGCCTTTGGTACATTACCAAATTTATATATATATTACCTTTATTTCCTCCGCAACGGAGAGTTTAACATTATACATCATACACAAGTTTAGAGTTTCAACATATTGGTGACAAAAATAAACATCAATTTATCACATGGTTTTATACACAAAATATGCGCAATACAAATTCAATGAGATATGTGCATTGCAACTGTTGGCCTCGTGTATTTATAATTTCGCGGAACACTTCACCTGGATAAAGTATCTGTCTGATGGAGAAAGACGGAGTTGTCTGCGATATAGCTTTATTTGCGTTATAGAGTTGCTGAGTTATTATCACGTTTAGTTAGATGCCACTCCGACTAAATACAAATTATTCAGACAGAAGTTCCAAAATATAATATAATAGACCAGCTGATGTACCTGACTTCGTCCGCGCTATTTAGGGATTTCTCTATGATCGCCTCCGTTTGGACAAAATATACAGCATCTGGACAAACGATCAGTCGAGGTCAAGAAATATATGAGCGTATGTGCGCCACCGGTAGGTCAATGTCAAGGACAGTCGCATGTGAAATTAGACCTGCCCATATTGTTTCCAGGATAAAAGAAGCCTACATACATGTACCAATCGATTGGTTGAGGTCCAGACACATGCCTATAGTATATGATCATACATGTATACCTACATGTATATGAGCGAGGTTATGGTCAAGGACATGGTCACTGATGAAATTGGACACGCCCATTTCCGGGATCAAAGTAGACATACAATGCATGTACATACCAAATTTGAGTTGGATCAGTTAAGCAGTTTTCGATTCTATCAGACCCACACACAGACAGAAGTTCCGAAAAACAACCGACGACAAATGAACAAATGACCGACGATGAAAAACAACTAACGAAAAAACACACCGGCTGACGAATGGTGGCAAATGACCAATAAATGACGAGGATGACGATGACAAATGACGACAAACAACAACGAAGAAAAATATCCAACGAAAAAAACGACCGATGATAAAAGACCGACGAAAAATGACCAGAATGATGATAAATACCGACCGACGACGAAAAATGACTGATGACGAAAAACAAACGGCTAACGACAAACACGATGTCGAACGATCGATGACGAAAAATTACCGATGACGAAAAACAAAAGGCCAACGACAAACACGATGTCGAACGATCGACGACGAAAAATGTCTTGACGACAAACACATCGACCCAGGCCTGCAGGTTTCAAAATTATGTGTAACCTACATGTATTTTTCGTTCGCCTGGTTTGTGCTTAGGCAAACCTAGTCGAAAATATACGGGATATAATATACCCTGCTGGACAAAACAAGTTTCCACTTAACCACGGTGCAGTTAACATTGCCACCGCGGCCGAAAAGCAACTACATCGCGGCTCCACTGGCCAACTACAGTTGGGCCGCGGTGTACTTGCCACGAAAAACACGACTGTTGACAAATGAACAAAGGATGAAAACCGACAATAAACACGACTGTTGACAAATGAACAAAGGATGAAAACAAACGACCGACAATAAACACGACGACGAACTACCAAGGACGAAAAACGATCGACGACAACCAAACACGTATGACGACAAACACACTGACTGTGACAATGACGACCAACGAATGACGACGACGTCATGACGACGACAAATCGTCAAATGATGAAAAACGATTAAATGAAATAATAATCAAAATTTAATTTTTAAAGCAAACAGACCTACCTTTAAAAAATTTGGATTTGCAGAAAAATTAATTATGCTGGTGTGTTCACAACACCACCAGAATCCTCATCAGATATCACTTCCTTGAAGTTTAATCGACTGAGAGACTCAGCCATAGTAAGACGGTAACTAGGAAACATACTACAATTTCAGTATCCATTACAATTTACACGTTACACAGAATGGTTTCTTTCATTTTTTATCTTTCTTTCATTTTTGTTTAATTTCCATGAACTTGAACTTCGAACTTTTGGGTTGATTGAATGATTCTTTAATCTTGATCATTGTTGTCTGCAACAGTTTTCAGTGTAGCCTAACTCAGTAACTGTCGATTGTGTTGAAGTAGAGAAAACGTAATTGTTCACGAAATCAAGCGATTAATTAATCTACGTACTCTCGAGCTGTCATTGTGAAAATTGTTTGCAATGGTGCGAAGGTGAAGGCCTTATCGGTCTATGGGATACATGGAAGTAATTTCTGGATCAAGTAACTGCCGTAAGCCGGATGACGGGGCGGACGCTAGACGGGGGATAATCAATTATTATGCTAATAACATACCAATGATTTTGATCAGATGACAAGGCTGTAATTAATCCTCGGTAAGAACAGAGTATCTAGAATCTGGGAATGAATTGGATCAGTTGTTGTTGTTGTCTGAATATTCCTCCGTTATATCGGAGCACCATGTAGTTTCTGCTGGATTCTGCGCAGTGACCGACCGGAAGTCACGTGTGAATTTCACAAAAAAACGTACCCGGTGTTTTCCTTCGTGGTATAGAAATATAGAAAAATTATATGACGTCATAATTCACCTGCATTTAGGCAAAAAGCACCCTTGGTGGTTGCTATGATGCTTTGCGACTTTTAAGATTTGGCGAAAAGGCTACTGGCGTAGTGTAAAGAGTACAAACCAAGATCGCTGCCGGCAACAATGTTTTGTTCAAAACTCGTTCAAATTCGATATCGTCCATCCAAACCTGAACCTGAACATAACAGTAAGTTGTAAGAAGATTTCTCCAAGAATGTGGCCTGCAGAGTGCCGATGGATTCAAATGTGAAGATCAAAGAACCAAGAATTGTCTGTGCAATACACACACGTATCATGGTGATTGCGAAACGATTTCGTTGTTATTTGTCCTCGTAAGTTGAAGATTATGCAAGAGGTTCACTAATGTAAGGTTACATATTTAGAAATGACATCTCCATTTGGATCAAATTGAAAAAATCAATGTTCATGGATTTTATGAAATATTGAGACAGAGCATAAACATTAGTGATATCATACATAAAAAAATAATCTGTTTCAATGTCTCAAAATAAGTTGATTTCACAGGTGTGACATCCTGTTTAATAATGTTTTAACAGAGACAATCAAAGATGAATGCCAGTAAATATCGGAAAAACACCAAAAATTGTCGTTTTTATTACACCGAGATAATGCGAAAACAATCCCATATGTAAGTCAACATACAGTCGTATCGCATCCACACTATAATTCACACTGTAACGTTGAAACCGATTACACAAATTCACAATTAACATGGCACTGTATTATATTTCGATTTTGGGCGACTGGAACGTAGACGCTCTTTAAAAGCGAAGGTTCGTGAATTTGTTGCTAGACTGACAATTCTTTTAATTTTGTCAGCCTAGCAAAATGTCAAATGACCTTCGCTAACTAAAGAGCGTGTTTACTGACCGATGTTCAAGATTGTACCATCAAAAACATTTGTGTGTAAGTTTCGAATTACCCTATTTATTAAACTGACATGGCTCATTCGAACCTCCAAATGTTTGTCGACGTAACATGGAGCGACGGACACGATAGTTCGAGAAATAAACGAACTATCGATATGCCGGCTTCATATGCTATGACAGAACACTTTCCAAAGTCACAGTCCTTTTCACCAGAAGTCAGACAAACGCTCTTTATTGCTACCATATCAGTATTAGACTATTCAAAAGCGAATAATATTATGGGTATTTTGGACTGCAAACCGCCATGTGGCTTTAAAACATATAAGTTCAAGCTAGAAATATCACATTTTAAATAGTGTGGTTGTAGATTGCCAGTGAACATTACGTTATGTATCTTAATTCCAATGGCAGATTTTATATAAAGCTGAATAAATACCAACGTCCGACCTTTGACCGAGATGTTCCATGTAGCACTCCACATTGCCATTTTAAGTGTTTCGACCTATCGTGTTCCCGTTTAGGAATTGGTGAACCCACAAGGTCCTCCATCATCAGGATATAGAGGAGGTCAAATTGACCAAAGTACCTGTGTAAGTCTGTGTTCATGATATATAGAGTCTGTTTTCGGGACAGTTGAGTGGCGCGAGGGCCTTCTTATAGCATTCGCTTGTTGTTCAGACCACTTTTGTCGTACAGAAGATTGGTGTTATTAAAGCATTAATGCCGTAATCGGTAAGAATTATGTGTCTTTTTATTGCCGGCGATCCAAAATCGAGGGGAGTTACTATCGGAATTATGCACAGTGAAGTTCAGTCGTAGCGGTAGTTTACATTTAATTGAGAACATATCACAGCACTGTCAAATGTTTGCATTGGAATAGCCTAAAATATAAATCGGACGTGCTATGGGAAAATCTCAATCACCCTGGTAGGGCGGGAGAGAATACTGGAATCGAAATCGAATTCGTTAATCATGCAAACGTTAATTTATCGTGTTTAAATTATCCTAATATTACATAGTACATACGTGAATCTGATAATCCTTATACATGTCCTTCTATTTTTTATGAATCGACTAGGAACACATACTTATGAACAAAGCAGAAGCTACATTCAGGTTATCACGAATTCGGTCGATGTCGAACGCTACATGGTGACATTGTTCGTCGAGTTTCGTTGAAATCGACATTACATTTCATGAATGAACCCAACATGATGAAATCGACAAACCTCTTCGTATAGTACTCATCTTAATCCGATTGCAAACACAGCTTCAATAATATAATGGTTAAATTCAGTAAAATACTCCTCTCTCGATATCAACAAACAGTCTTGACTTTTGAATACTTTCAATTTGATGTTGGGAGTTAAAAATTATAATCTATAATAATGTGTACAAGAGGAACGTCTTAAAATGTATAAGTGTTTTAGGTTTTAATTAGTCTGAGTGGTTAGCTCGTAGACTGTTTGCATTTTGAATCTCTGATTTCTCGTATGACCTGATGTATGATTGACCTAATTTATACACGGAATTGCTATAGCTATAGGACCCACTCTTTCGGTGAACCACTGTATATATCTGGTGTGTAATTAATCACAATCACACCACGATATAAGGTCTAAGTGAATCTTATTTGAAGGAATTACGTATCTATATGAAGTATTTTTTGTAATATAAAAAGGCCACAGTTATACCATATCTTATGCGTGTGGTTTAGCTGTGGTTTGTTAATTACGCTAGCGTACACTGTTAGAAAATACTGTCTGTTTGACGGTTTCGGTCCGTCATAATCGACGGTCCCATACCATTTCATCAGTTTGACGGTTTTTTAACGTTATTTTATGTGCCCATGAACATTGTTTAAATTAAATATTTTCGTGATTCAAAGTCATGCCGTCAAAATTCAATAGTATATTTATCGGCGACCATATGATATACGACAATGACTCCATACAGTATGCTGATATTTAATATGAATTATTAATGCGGCATTCGTTCTGTGTTATGCGGGTCCGTACGTATATTGATGAGTACGTTATTCTCATTCCGGGTTTAAGTTCCCGCTTGAGCACTCACCTCATTCATTCGCCATTTATCGTTGGCGTTGCGTATTTCATCGCAAACTATTGTTTTTGTTTTTGGAAACTGTTACCTTTTCAATTGTGGACAGTTGTTAAGACGGTCTGATTTCGGTTCCTTTGATAACCGGACAAGTTTCAAATTCTGAGAAAACCGGCTTAATAATTGACAACTTCTACTAAATTCGAGAGTAGAGATTCATCCCAATCAATCATGGCATAATCTGGGGTCGTGACTTCATTCGACTCAGTGCTGTGACTTAGTATAAAAAAACTGGCACATTTACTGACGAGGATACGTGTACAATTAACACGAGCTTCGATGTCAACCAATAATAACGAGCAGCTATTACTATTATAATGTTGACAATCCAGTCGACAGTGTTCTGAATCTGATTGCTTCAAAACACATGCATGTACATTTACAAGAGAGGATATACATGTAGATGCACTCTATGCACCAGTGTAATTTACAAGAACTTCAATGTCAACAACAACACCGTAAGCAATGCATTAACTGACGCCGCTCGGAAAGATATCGCGGGAATTCGGCCATTTTCGGGAAAGTTCGTTACTTCCCATTGATGACGGACATGCTACAATTATACAACGGGAACGCGGCCAATTTGAATTTTCGGACAGGTTCTATACCTCCCAATTTTGACGGACATACCACAACTATGATTCTTCGGTCCAAGAGATCATTATTGATTGATATAACCTATACATAGTCCGGGGAATTTTGTGATATGCATATAATACTAAAATATCAGCCACGGAGATATAAACGTGGCTGTTATGATAACGCGGGAATCTGTAAAATATAGTAATTCGTGCGGCTGCTGCGATCTCGGTGGATTCCGATACCTCTCGCTGACAACAACGGCACCTCCGAAGATTATATAAACAAAATAACCTGGCCACGACTGCGAGTGGGATTAAAAGTTGCACATGTTGTGCTTTGTAAGCAATTCATGAGATTCAGGGTTCTCTACAATTTTATTTATACTATTTATTTTTGACTGGCTAAAACTGCTCTGACGGCAGACTGTCTGTTCATCATTAGCGGAATGTAAGCTTCCGGTGAGCAAGGCAGGGTACCTTGTTTGTGGGCCCAGGACACTGTGGCATCACCCATTGCTCATTCTGAATATGGGCACCATAAAAAAACAAAGAAACAATGAACTGACGCCACGCAGTGACGGATGATCACATATCTACAATTCCAACTTTACAACTACACGGACCAATTCATCCTGTGTTCATCAATTTTCATTGAAACGTGTGGATATGAGACATTGTCATCATTCGCCATGTTATCGTCAAGTTATTACGACAATTTAGCGGGAATACACTATTGGTTGGATGTTCTTATCAAACTATCTTTGACTGACTCACTGATATTGATACCAAGTGTCATGATACCATATACAGTTTGATGCATCATACTTTAAAATTTCATGGAAAATGTGCGACTACGTGAGAACATTGTCGCCAAGTCATTGCGCACAGTTAGTATGGGATCTGCTGTTGTCTTGAAGGTTCCAATCCCAACTAGCTGTTATTGATATACAGTACCAGTCAAAATAAGTGGTATATCAATAGCGCTATTTTCCCGCCCAATATCGCTATAATATTGCAAGTGGAAACGCCTATAAGCATGTCGCTTGTGATATTATTGCAATAATGTTCGCTTAATATCTCAATATTTTGCGCTTAATATTGCAACATCTTGCACTCAAAATTGTGACATTTAAATAAAATTATTGCTTCTATATTGTTATTGTATAAATAGAGACAATGGTTTAGATATGTATATAATTATAGTTGAAAATGATATATGTACACTAGATGTACACTATATGCACAGTATTGATCTAATCTAGATATAACACTATTGGGTCGTATGAAATTTAGCGCGCTTAGTATCGCAATATTTTGCGTTCAATATTGCAATAACAAGCGAAACAGATTTTTTCGTATTGTGCTATAATCACGCCTGTTTAAAATTAAGCACACGCAATATCGCAATAAAGGTGCGCCTACAAATACCACTTCTTCTGAATTGTACTGTATTGTCACAAAAAAAAAGTATGCCATTAAGATATTTTACTTTTACATGTACATAAATTTGAGTTTTAACTGTGAAACATGTAGCTTAGTTCTTTTTATGGCTTATTAGGGCATGCCGATTCATGTTTTAGAATTGTCAAAATTAGTATTACTCATAACTGAATAGCGATGGGTTGGCTTATCAGCTATTACTAGTATCGTTTTTTTATTTACAGCCATATTTGTACAGTAGTTAGTGAAAGGTGAACACATTATGCGTGCGCAGCTTTTTTCCGGATTAAATTCTACGAAGCAGATAACAAGTTTGATCCTCTGCAAACTGCAAAGTTTCATAAGTATTGTCTATCACTATATGCATTGAGGATGTACATTTCAGCAAAACTAAGATCGTAACATACGAACTAAGATGTAATTTTAGTAATACTAGTTTGGACCATTAAAAACATATGAATCGTAATGCCTACCGGGAAATCATATTGTCACTATGGGGACCTGGCTAATGCTATGGTAAATTAGCAAATTAAGAGCAAAAAATTGGTGTTGACACATGAACAATACCACTGGTCTGATCGTTATTAGTTACGGTCTTGATAATAATTAAGGTCTGACAATTAATGGTTACGGTCAGCCAGTTACTTAAAGCGACGGTCTTTTTTTCTAACGGTGTATGGTCTTATTTATGATAAGGCTTCGTATAGATTTATATATAATGTGTCCGTTTTCTGTTTTGCGATGAGAAACAAATATATTCGCGTATATTATATGCGTGAGAATTGCTTTCCCCATGCAGTCCGGTTTGGTCATACATTTCATATTGAGGTGCACGGGAGTATTGGGTTAGTAGTTGATCAGTTTCTGGGAGGAAGTGATATGGATTGTTTGTAAGCTGTCATTCATGTCCAGTGCAGCATCTCTGTGGTAGATTTCCATGTCTGTAGCACGATTTTGGTGATTTGTGTGAATTTGAATGGGAATAATTATGCCGTCTACATTGAATTGATTTGGGGCGTTTGTACTAGCTCCAAGCGGCGCCAGTAAAACTCCATTTTTCATCTAAAAATCCACCGATAAACGTCCCAAATAACACCAGACAACATCATCTACATATTTGACACTCTTTGTATTGTCATATCAGGAATAGACTAACAAGAACGCTCTTCATTATTCGTCGTTCAGAAAAATAATCGGCACCCAACTTATCTATGACTTGACCAACAGCTATACGCCGATGTCCAGGCTGTTAGTGGGGACCCCTATTGAGATAATGGTTCTCGGAGCATCATTAATGATATCCTCTCTATAAATTTTATCAACTATAGTTTTGGAGTTCAATCCTGAAAACTAATGAGCACATTTTAATGATAATGTACGCCGCCAGATATCGACCTTTGTGACTTCGATGCCAGCGTATTTAGAGCGAATAAGTGACCCGCCATATCAAATCCAGTCGGAAGTCGGGAGTTTGTTACCCTGTGCCAATGCATTCTCTTATATATGCGAGTCGACCATAGGTCGTCTCGCATATATAATAAAATGCATTGGCCTAACAATTTTTTACAATTTTAATAATTTGTTCTTGTATTCTTTAACAATTTTATAATTTCACCCATACAGAGCCACAGACAAACATGAGCAGACGACACTCTTATATATGCTTCTATATATGTGTGGGGCTCCCTGCAGGGTAATGGTTGTTTTTTATTTTATGTCCTAAAAATTGTAGGAAACATTTATTTAAAAAACATGATAAAAAATTGTTAGGCCAATGCATTCTCTTATATATGCGAGGCGAACTATGGTCGACTCGCATATATAAGAGAATGCATTGGCACAGGGTAAAAAAATCCCGACTTCTGACTGGATTTGATATGGCGGGTCACATATGCCCCCGTTGCTCGATGCCGGGAATTTAGGGGTATATGCCCCCCCCCCACGTTGCTCGATGTCGATGCTCATTAAACGGCCACGACTCGTTACTTCGATATATTTGCAAGGAGATAAAAATGGATCGCTAAATACACGAATTGCTGATCGAAAAAAAATGTTTACCCTGGATAATCTTTCCAAAGTAATATCAGCTTGCCAGTTGCTTTCGATCGTTGACACCTAAAATAAACGCTCTTTATTTTACCAGCTAAGGAATAGATCTCACAATCACCCAGCCGCAAAATTATTTGATTATATTGTTATGTCGTTGATTATTATTAATTTGGAACCACACTATATATTATGTCGTGCTGCTCTGAAGAAAACTCCCGTGCATATATCTTTCTATATCAGACTTTACGCCCAGATCCAGTGGTGGGATTTGTAGTCACTTTAATCGATGTTTAGTATTGATGGATAATTACCCAGAATGCCGACAATCTTAGTATACTCTTTAAAAATTTGCAAAAAGTATTGAGATTTGTGACTTTTTATTTGTGACTATCATGAAGAGATATACTCTTAATTCTTTCATATATTTTGAAGAAATCGCTACTGAACTTGGCTATGACTTTCTGAAATTTTCGTATACAATTAAATAACCAAGATCTGTTGAAGTTATACATCGATTTCCGTGTAATTAGTGCGAACCCCAATTGAGATAATTATTCCAGGACCACCGTTAAAGATGTCCTACCTGACTCGACTCCACTATAGTTTTCATTTTCGATGCTGACAACTAATGACCACATTTTAATGAGATCTTTAGGACGCCAAATATCGATATATGTGACTCTTCGCTGCTGAAAATAATGAGATAGATCTTTATTTGCACAATAATATACAATACATTAACAAAATATTAAAAAAAAAGTATACTATTGTACAGGAGCAGCACGACATAGCTCGCCGACTTCCTGCTGCCACTGCATGGTAAGTCTAATGTGAACATATCATAGCGTATTTACACTTTCACAGATTATTTGGAATTGGGATGGCCGGTTGGTGTCTACTTTAATATGTTATGTGGTCGTTTTAATCAAGACTGGGTTGAATTTTGAACAATGCTGTAATATAGTAGAGAATTTGGACAAGTTTAGGAAATTGTAACAAAACCAGTGATGTTGTGACGAAATTCCCGTGTCATATTCGCGAACAGCACCGTTCATGTAATACAGGGCTATCTAGGATGTTCAGGGTGATAATAATGTGAGTAAAAAAGTTAACCTTGCTTAGATCATTGAGTCAAGTTGATTTTTGCGCACTGCAAATGTAGCATAATTTGTTTGCACAGATAACCATTTGAGAATATTTACCCATTAGTTCCATAGACAATCACGTTTTGAACGTGTAGTTAAAGTTACATTTTTATTTTGGAATTTATCGATTTCCACACTTTAGGAAATGAATTCTTTCTTCGATCCTGGTTGCTTCTTAGTTTATCCGCCTGTCTAATTTTTAACAACCGAGGGAATATGTGAGCATATTCTTATATGATTTGGGGAGATTATTTCTAGTTCAGTTGTACATAACGACAGATGCATTCACTGTATAGGGGGCCTCGGTGGCTCAATCGGTTAGGGGTACAACTCCAACCCGTTTCGCCCTCCAGTGCTGGCGATTAGGGTTCAAATCCACATGTTTCCATCGTGGACGTTGTAACTCGAAATCGTTATCTGGTGGAGTTACCAGTTACTCGCCGATGGCCAGTGTTTTGCCGCACATGGTTGCGAGTTTATCAGCCATTGAAATCACTGTTAGATAAGTCGCAAGTGTGCGGATTTCCTCCACCGCTAAAACTGGCAATGTCGTGATATGGCCTTAGTGGCTAAAGCGACAATAAACCCCAATCAATCAATCAATCATTCACTGTATATATATCTTTGACTGTTAGGATATTTTCTTGGTTGAAGAGGGGTTCTGTGTGACTATTTTCTGTTGCGTAAAACACGAATTGCCCTTTATTGTAAGGTGGACAGTACGCCTGTGTGAATCGAGTGTCCCCTTATCGGATGCCATATATAAGATGACTATGAATTAACGACTGACATATTTGTTTTCGTATTGTTTTTATCTGTATTCAATGAGTAGAGAGTGTCTTACAGTTTACGTTGTATCATTCATATATGGTTTTTAAAAGTCAAGTTTACATCGATCTAAACGTTTTATAGATTTTACTCGTATTTGATCCCCAACTCAATTAGTTCCATGTTATTCAATTTCAGTGTGAAATTTCTCCACTGGTCGTCGTTGCCTCTGGGATGGATCAACATGAATTTACTTTTAGTTGCATTGATAGATAGTTTATTGCAACAACACCATTCAAAAATATTTTTTAGTTCAGCCGTTGGTGATTATTTTAAATCCTTCCTATCGTGACCAGAAAAGTCAAGCGTGGTATCATTGGCAAATTATAGTAAGTTCATCGAGGTACATTTGGGCATATCGTTAACATAGAGAAGAAAAATTATCGGGCCAAGTACTTACCCTTGGGGCACACCACACGCTATCTTCGCAAAACCGGACGTTTGACCAAGACAATCAACGTATTGTTTGCTTCCCTTTAGATAATTTCTAAACCATTCATTGGAAATCCCCCGAATTCCATAATATTCTAATTATCACAATAAAATATAATGGTTAACTGTATCGAATGCTGTTGATAAGTCTGTGAAAATCTCTAATGTAGAATCCTTAGTTGGTTTGTCATTATGTGTTGCTACATGACCTAGAAGGTGCATCAAAGGATGTATGGTAGAGTGATTCTTACGGAAACTGTCTTGACGGTTATGTAAGATTTCATGTTTTTCGAGAAACGAAAAAAGCCTTTTATGCATGAGTTTCTCTAACAACTTCGAGAAAAAGAGCAGAATGATTTTGGGTCTAATATTCGTTATGTTATCGGGAGATTCACTTGTATCAAGTGCAAATACTTTTAATAGTTTCATTCTACCGGGGAAGATGCCTTGTTTAAATGATAGATTGAGTATATGCGTTAGCGCTGGTGATGTTTCGGGTATGGTCTGTTTCATTAATTTTTGACAGGATATCGATATCTGTTGTCCCTTTTCCAGTGATGTCATTCGAGAGTTTCTAACTTCATATGTATCTGTTGGAAACATGAACATTATTTGCATTGGAATCAGTTAGTCGGAAAATGTCATTCAGATATTACGAGGCACTTCGTCACTAGTTACATATTTTCGCAAAATAATCGTTAAATTCTTGAACTATTTTCTCTGGATGCGAAATTATAGTGTTTCCATTTTATATATTTGTTGTTATTTTTGGAGTGTTATTCGTTACTTTAAGAGCGTTTTCAGGATGACCAATGTACGTCGCATTTCAAATCTATTTCCGTGGAGAATATTGTCGTAACCTAGTTTTGTTATTTTCCTAATTAAGGATTTGTATATTCGACAATATGTTTTACATTTCTCAGCTTTTAGTTTTGTTATATAAAGTTTGTTCTTAAATAAAGAGGAGTTAGTGAGACCATTTGTCATTCAAAGTTATATATTTAGTTGGTGGTTTAGTCGGACCAATGTAATGATTCATTAAATGCCCATATATATAGTGACATAATATTGTCATTGGTTTGGTGAAGTACTATCGAAATCACATCGAAAATCTTGTTGAAGTACCGAGAAATATCTGTGATATGTTTAGAGCCAATATACCCTTCGTTACAAAATATCTTCACACATTCAAAGGGAACGGCTCATATGAACCATCAGATTATCTATCGACGAGTAATAGACAGAGATCCCAGAGAGTTTCAATTACAATATCGCATACGAAATGGCTGATGCCTTCGATTTGGTATCACCCTTATAACATCGCAGAACCCCATTTCTTAAGTTTCAAAATCCTCGTGTTTAGTGGCCGCTTAGACTACAGACAAGATTACGTCTGTCGTGGCGGCCGTTTTGCTTGATATGCACCAGACTATAGTACAGTAAAGACTGTTTCACATATAGGCGATCATGCTTTCCGCATGATTCGCCAGTTATACACCGCCCGTATGAATGATTAAAAAAACAAACCAAGAGAACAGATTATCTTCGGATGTAGCCCCATATATATTTATAGATATGTAGAGGACGCATAATTATTATAAGTTTTGTGTCATGATTAGCATTGCATTTGTTCATTTGATTGACCCCACACCATAATAGCTATATTGATATCCCCGTTGAAATGAGATACTTCACACCACGCGGTGGTTGTACCCTCCTGATTTCCATTAACAAAACGTCACAAATCTCAATCTTTGAAAGTTATTAATGTTGCTGGTCCAAAATATTCTTCTTAGTTCAGTAGGCCATTTTGCTGCTGGTCCCACTGTATCTAATATTAAATTCCATAGTTGGTATTGCCTGTTTTTTTGGAGACATATTCGTTGCAAAATGTTTATAAACGGAGAGAAGTTATAGAATGACAAATTTAGTGATTAATATTAACTCAGACACCAGCATAGTGAAATAGTCCAATTCATTGACTTTTGACTTTCAATAGACGTTGAGTTTTAATCACTGCATATTAATCATTACCTTTTATCTAACTGAAAAGGTGTGGCTAGCCAACTGGAAAAATTAACCCTTAAGCAAATAAAACAATAAATTTCACAAGAATACCTTTAAATAAATTGGATATTTATACATGACAGTTACCACACCAATACTGTCTTTAAAATCTCACTATGTCATTAAAAATGGTCTGTTGCATTGACCCTATGATAACACAATTCGTGTAGACGTTAGGAATTGTTCCTCAGCGCCTAAATGTTGGATATGTTAGTCTTTCCGTATGAAAAAAACCCCTAAAATACCTAAACCCCTGTTACGATCTCTTGCCCCACAGAAAACCCTTTCCTCGGCAGGAGTTAAATTTGATTTGTTTATTATTACTTATATATATACTACCGGAATAGGTTCTATTCCGGTAGTATATATATATACTACCATAACAGCACCTATTTACCATACGTTTAACCATAAAATAGGTGTTTTCCGGTAGTATATATATACCGAATTAATGAGCTACTGTCATTATATATTTCCTATATGTAGATCTTAATTCAATATTAATTAAATAAATAATGTCAAACCTTACGATATATCGACTTCTTTCCCAATATATATACTACCGGAACAGCACCTATTTTCCATACTTTTAACCTTAAAATAGGATGCGTTCCGGAAATATCTAAATAGGAAATATAAAGACAGTATCTCATTAATTCGGTATATATATACTACCAGAACAGCACTTATTTTATGGTTAAATGTGTGGCAGATAGGTGCTGTTCCTATAGAACCTATTTTCATTACGTTTAACCATGGAATAGGTTCTATTCCGGTAAGGAATAATAATAATAAAAAATTATTCCTGCCTCGGAAAGGGTTTTCTTTGGGGCGAGAGAACGTAACAGGGGTTTAGGTATTTTAGGGGGTTTTTCATACGGAAAGACTAACATATCCAACAGTTATGCGCTGAGGAACAATTCCTAACGTGTAAACGAATTATGTTATCATAGGGTCAATGCAAAAGACCTGTTTTAATGACATAGTGAATTTTTTAAGACTGTAATGGTGTGGTAACTGTCATGCATATATATCCAATTTATTTAAAGGTGTTCTTGTGACAGTTTTTTTGTTTTAGCAAGAAGTGTTTATTTTTCCAGTTGGCTAGACACACCCTTTCATACGAAAAGACTAACATCCAAAATTTAGGTTCTGCAGGATAATTCCTGAAGTGGACACGGAATTATGTTATCATATGATCAATGCAAACCACCTATACCGTTAATGTGATGTACTAATAACACGTTAAAGGGGTCCTTGATATATAGATTGCTATTATATTAAACTCAATCTAGTCACATGATGTATAGGTGAGCATATTGCCACAAGCATACGGTCAGGCCGTAGCATGTTCCACGGTATAAAACCGTTAAAGTAACTGGCAGACCGTAACCAGTAACTGTCAGACCGTTGTATTTTTTACGGTTCAGCACCCTTTAATTAATATCAAGACCGTAACTAATAAAGGTCAGACCAGGGGGGGCCGAAAAAAAGTTGCGAGACTTGGGGGACTTTTTTTTACATTTACATTTTTTTTACACCCACCCACACTTTCTTGCATTTTTTTTCATAAAATTTAGACACCCACCCCAAAACATCAAAGCTTTATGTTGGTCCCCTCTGTAAAAACGACCAATCGCTCTATATTGGTCCCTTCTTTGAAATACCAAATTAAATGTTACTTCCTGTTAACAAACATGTGCAAAATTACTCTAAGCAATCAACAAAGGTAGAATATTATGTGATTATATTGGTAAATTTATAACCCAGCCTATTCATCTGTGTTAGTACAGCTGGTGAGTAGATGAAAAATATGTTGAATCCCCTGGAATGACAACAAAAAATAACTAATGCCAGTGTTGGGGCCTACAGTAGAATAAAAAATTACACAAACTTAAATTTATCTTTTTTTCAGACATCAACCAGCAACAAAAACTAGTAGGCATAGAGCCTATAGTAATACCAAAAAGGAAAATGTGCATATGAACCAGTGTACGAATTAACTTTTATGTATGCCTGCATGACCACCGACCCGACCTCGCATTACGACTTAGAACTAGGCCTAAAATAATGCTTAACCCTTTGAGTTTGAACGTTGATGGTCAATTTAGTGCCAAATCCATATACCCGGATGTATATTACTGAGATTCATTTGGACAATCAGAGCTGAACTTCGGTCATGTATTGGATGGAGTTCATGTGCAATAAGAAATTTACACACATTCTGTACATGACCTTTATGTGTGCCTTCAAACTAGACCACCTTGCATGTACATCATCTTATAAATATACACTAATTCAGTAAATTAATTTTACTTCTTTGATAATTTTCAAATTAGCCTGAATTAGACATTAAGTGTCATTTACATACTAGTATATGCAGGTAATTATGGGATATAAAATCATACAATAATTACAATGTGAACAAAACTGTAATGTGTCCTGGCCCCTCTTCACATCTATTTAAATAATATTTTTATACTTTTCAGAAGACTATCCAAGGAAGGTTATATTTTTGTTTCGTTCAATAAATGTTATTAAAACTTTATTTCATGTCTACTTATTTACTTATTGATGGTTGTCAACAACACTGAAACAAATAATTGACAATTCAAATAATTATTTGACAAAAGTATATTAAAAATCAATTTAGTATACAAACACTGATAAAATATTTAGTTCATACATTACACTCATGCATCAACTAACTGTATGATTAAAGAGACTGTCATGAAGTATAAGAATTATTGTAATATTCTGCTATGAGTTGTTAGCTGATATTGTGAGACTGCATTAAGTTCACCCTACCCTAGAGCTATCTGAAGTATTGTTTTTTATTGATCTACACCGTGAACTAGACAATTTTAATATAAAAACTGCCAAGCAAGCTGAAACAGACACAATAAAAAAAATTGCGCGCAAAAAAAATCAATGAAAATTTTGGGACCCACCCCCACAATATTCACTATTTTTCCATTTTATATCAACTTATGGGGGTAATTATAACAATATTGAATGTATTAGTGCTTCTCATATTGCAAGAAGCCACAACATGTAAACAAATATGTTTAAAACAGTTGAACATATGTCAATGAAAAAAAAATGCAAAAAAGGTGGTCAAAAACTGTTTCCGGCCTTGGGTACCCATCCACCACCCCACCTCATGTCTCGCAACTTGTTTTCGCCCCCCCCTGGTCAGACCAATGTTATTTTTCATGGGTCAACACCAATGTTTTGCTCTTTTTTTGCTAATTTACTATATAATTAGCCAGGTTGCCATGGTGACAATATGATTTCCCGGTAGGCATTACGATTTATATGTTTTTGAATTGTCGAAACTAGTATTATTCGTAACTAAAAAATACATCTTAGTTCTTATGTTATGATCATAGTTTACGATACTTATGAAACTTTGCAGTTTGCAGAGGATCAAGCTTGTTATCTGCCTCATATAATTTAATCCGGAAAAGGCTGCGCACGCGTAATGTGTTCACCTTTGAAACCCTTTCACCAACTACTGTATAGATATGGCTGTAAATAAAAATAAGCCAACCCATCACTATTCAGTTATGAGTAATACTAATTTCGACTATTCTAAAACATGAATCGGCATGCCCTTTTAAGCCATAAAAACAAAGCTACTTGTTTCACAGTTAAAACTCAAATTTTGTACATGTAAAAGTAAAATATCTTAATGGCATACTTTTGGCATCATACATATATAAGGCGTGAAATTGTCCAGTCACTTGTAAACACAGTTTTTGTTTTAACAGGTGAATCCGTACATCATGACAATACCAGGGTTGGGGTGATTACATACCAATGTAATCGATTACGATTACAATTACTTTTGATTTACATGATTACGATTACGATTACTGATTACATTTTTTCCAATGTAATCGATTACGATTACAATTACTTTAGTAAATGTAATTGATTACTTTTTGATTACATCTGATTACAATTGTTGGTTTCCAACCATTTTGATCGCATAGGAATAAATAATGAAATAATTCAAATTAACATGTCTAATATGATTGAATAAAGACATCACTGCATAACATGGAAACAAGAAACGACTGAAACAATAGAAAGATGCAAGCAAAAAACATAAAAACTTTTTTTTTGACGTTCACGTGTATTGGAAAGGTTTCATCATGAAGTTATACACCAACTTATTGGGAATACATTATGTTTTATTTGTATTTATTTATATGAATAATTTTTAATATATTTTTAATTTTCTTACATACATTCAAACGAACGCATAATATTTATGAATATATTACCAGAAACAATTATAAAATATTTGCATGTTCTGTTAGATTCAATACCCAACACAATGAAGATAACATTAAGATTTATTTGATGATCATCCGTTGTTAATCCTGATGAGGATTAAATTAGGCTTAACTTCATCGGTGCAGTAAATGACAAACCAGCTAATTAGGTCCACCGATGTACGTCACACCTTCTTTGTTCAGTTAATTAGCCATATTGTACCAGTGTGACTTTACAGCCATTGTCTGCAGCAATCCCAATTCAATTTAATCTTAACTGAAGTTGGCTACCCTATTTATTCATATTAGAACATTTCATTTGTCTGTATCACAAGTTTATTGCTATTCATGCTGTATTCAACAATTGTGTGTTGTTGTCTGTGTCCACTGCCAGAATGTACATACACACTGTACCACTAACATAAGACATGACAAAATTGTATTAACTTTCTAATATGGTGTATGTATCTTTGCACACTCCATAGTACCACAGTATGAGACTATGAGTATCCAATAGCCATCCATATGGATATTTTAGTAAAAGTAATCAAAAAGTAATCAAAATGTAATCATGATTACAGGTACATTTGAATGTAATCGATTACGATTACGATTACTTGTAATCAAGAAATGTCATGATTACTGATTACATATGATTACTCCAAATTTTATAATCGATTACTTTGATTACAATTACTGATTACGATTACCCCAACCCTGGACAATACTGTACCAGTCAGAAGAAGTGGTATTTTTAGGCGTGCCTTTATTGTGATATTGAGGGTGCTCAATTTAGAAAAACGTGTGATTATAGCACAATACCAAACAATCAGTCCCGCTTATTATTGCAATATTCAACGCAAAATATCGCGATACTAAGCGCGCTAAATTTCATACAGACCCGATAGTGTTATATTTATATAATGTTAGAGAAATACTGTGCATATAGTGCACATATAGCATTTACAACTATAATTATATACATAATTATCTAAAACATTGTCTCTATTTATACAATAAACAAGTATCAATATAAATTTGATTTAAAATGCCACAATTTTGAGCGCAAGATGTCGCAATATTAAGCGCAAAATATTGAGATATTAAGTCCAAAATATTGCAATAATATAACAAGCGACATGCTTATAAGCGTTTCCATTTGCAATATTATTGCGATATTGAGTGCGAAAATAGCGCGCTTAATATACCACTTCTTTTGACTGGTAGTGTACTGTATATACCGGTATCAGTAACAGGTAGTTAGGATTGGAACCTTCAAAACAGCAGATCCCATAATAACTGCGCACAATGACTTGACGACCATGTTCTCCTGTAGTCGCACATTTTCCATGAAATATCAGGGAGTTAGCCAAAGATGAATTGATAAGAACATCCAACTAACAGTGTATTCCAGGCAAATTGTCGTAATACCGGTAACTTGACAATAACATGGCGAATAATGACAATGTCTCATATCCACACGTTTCAATGAAAATTGATGAACACGGGATGAATTGGTCTGAGTAATTGTAAAGTTTGAATTGTAGATATGTGATCATCCATCACTGCACGGCGTCAGTTAATTGTTTACGGTCTTGTTGACTTTAAAGTTCGTGTGAATTACACTGGTGCACACAGTACATGTATATCTTCTCTTGTATATGTACATGCATGTGGGATGATGTGCTTTGAAACAATAACTTTAATCAGATTCTGAACACTGTCAATTGCATTTTCAACATTATAATATAAATAGCTGCTCGTTTAGTTGTTGTTGTTATTATTGTCACTATTGGTTGACATCGAAGCCCGTGTTAATTGTACCTGTATCCTCCCGTGTCAGTACATGTGCCAGTGTTTTGATACAATGTCACACCAGTCAACACAGCACTGAAGTCTGAATGAAGTGAGACCATGGATCATGCCATGATTGCCATGAATCTCTTGTGAATTACACTGGTGCACACTGTGCCACACAGTACATGTATTGTATATCATCTCTTGTAAATGTACATGGATGTGGGATGGTGTGTTTTGAAACAATCACTTGAATCAGATTCTGAACACTGTCAACTGAATTTTGAACATTACAATAGAAATAGCTGCTCGTTGAGTTGTTGTTGTTATTATTGTCACTGTTGGTTGACATCGAAGCTCGTGTTAGTTGTACATGTATACTCATGTGTCAGTAAATATGCTAGTGTTTTGATACTAAGTCACAACTGTCAGTCAGCACAGCACTGAAGTCTGAATGAAGTGAGACCATGGATCATGCCACGTTTGCCATGAATCTCTTAGTGGAAATTGTCAATGATTAAGTCGATTTTCGCAGAATTTAAACTTGTCCGGTTATCAAAGGAAACGAAATCACACCGTCTTTACAACTGTCCACAATCGAAAAGGTAACAGATTCCCAAAAACAACAATCTACGCCAAATTACGATCAAATACGCATTGTGAAATACAAAATGGAGTTTTTAATGAGCTTTGCAAAAGCGAGTAACTAAACCCCGATAGAGATAAGTGTTGTACTCACGCTAATTCGTTCTATACGCATAACACAATAAATGCCGGAAAAATAATATACAAGAAAACCATAGTCAGAAATGGTAACGCCACCAAGATCATATTATTAGCCATAAATATAAATTATAATATCATTATAATATAAACAGCTTTCAAATTCCATGTGGGAAATTTGGATACTTTTCCATATACCACGTTTTCCCGTTTCTCGTGTTATACATTACATTCTTCAAGCTGTCTCGCTTTTTATTACACTGGCTGGTGGGCCCGACTTCGCCTGGGCTGTTCCCATCTGCTTTCCGGCGAATTAACCTTGAATTGACTATTACTAAAGTCAAGGTCAGATCGGGGTCATGATTTGACCCGTCCAAAACACTCCCCGGAGAAAAGTACCCCTAGGTATAAAATTTCGTCGAAATCCGTCCGTTTTACCCAATTTGTCCTTGAATTGACTGTTTTAAAGATCAATGTCAGGTCGGGGTCACGATTTGACCCGTCCAAAACACTCCCCGGACAAAAGTACCCCTAAGTATGAAATTTTGTCGAAATCCATCCTTGATTACCACACGATCGCATGCTTTCCAAAGGGTGTGGTAATTATCAATATGAGCACATGTGCTAATATGTGTCGGACTATTTTATTGAGGATACCGCATTCGCGGTAACACTACAACTTTTAAAGCGACCCATTCGCAGCTATTACATCGACCTAATCCCACATAACACCAGTGGATATTATATTTTCAAGCACAGTATACACCGGTAGCGTTAATAATAAATATCAGTAGAGTAAGATTCAGTCCTACTGTATGGAGTAATTGCCGTATATAATATGGTCGCCGATAAATATACTATTGAATTTTCACGTCGTAAAGTTTGAATCACGTACATATTTAATTTAGACAATTTCCATGGGCACATAAAATAACAGTGTGGCCGTCAAACTGATGGAACGGTGTGGGGTTGTCGATTATGACGGTGAGACACCGTCGAACCGATGGAAATTTTTAACTGTGTATATATAGTTTGGCCGAAACTGGTATTCTCGAACGGCTATTATCTATGGAATCCTATTAGGGCCACTTGCTAATGGCGCTTTATGCGCACTTTTTGTCGCTTTCGGCGCTTTCGGCGCGCGCCGAAACATACCCCAATGGCGCACTTTTTGTCGCTTCCGGTGCGCGCCATTAGGGAGTGGACCTAATAGTATGCCTAATGGCGCTTTTGGCGCGCGCCGAAAGCGACAAAAAGTGCGCCATTAGTAACGCGCCGAAAGCTAATATCGCACATTTTGTCGCTTTCGGCGCGCGCAAAAAGCGCCGAGAGCGACAAATAGTGCGCCGTAACGGCGCATATTTTGTCGCTTTCGGCGCTTTCGGCGCATTACTAATGGCGCACTTTAGCAAGTGGCCTTAATATGATTCCATAATTATCCCCTGATCAGATAAGCAACCGTGGTTATGTCCGAGCTCACCAATTACCGGAATAGTGGGATGACAAACCATAATGGTGTTGGTCTAACTTGCATGCATTAGGCTAAACTTCGTACGATGGTGTACGTAAACAAGAGCCTGCTCGTGTTACAGAAGTTGTGCTTCTGTTTACATAACACAGCGCAGTTCTATTGGTTAATCACATACAGATAATATAAACGCTCTTTATGTCCTCTCTCCACAGCCATTTGAAGCTGCCCTATAACCATTAATGTGATAATAATGTAAAACTGAGACAAATGTGCGATACGGCAATTCTTTATTAAGAACTACCGACCATATTATTGGTTAACATGGTTATGTTAACTATATTAACCATGTTAACCATATTATCCATATTAACCATATCAACCATATCAACCATATTAACCATGTTAACCATATTATATGTTAAACATTTAAACATTTACCGGCTAGTGGGGATAACATAAACTAGCCACCGCTGCCGTGGGTGTACCACGCCACACGTAATACCGCATCGAGGTCCGAAAAAGCAAAGTCAAACAAAAACCGTACCCATTTGTCACTGGCATGGAGGAATGTCCCTCGGGGACAAGGAGTAATGGGCGGGAGGGTGGGGAAAGACCTGACCGGCTGAACTAGCAAACGCTGTTTGAATAGTTTCGGACACGCTTCCACGAAGACGACTATCCCAGCTTGATTTCCCGAACTCCTCGCGGTCGGTGGAGAGTTCACTTGACCTATAAACACTACGATGCAATTGACTGCCGCCTGATAACTGTACGGCTTAAGGTCGAACGTCAATAAAAATATTTTCCTTCGTAAACAAATGTATTTTATGACCTCTCTCCCCAGCCATTTTAAGCTGCCCTATAACCATTAATGGGATAAGAATGTAAAACTGAGACAAATATGCCATATGGCCATTCTTTATTAAGAACAACCGACCATATTATTGGTTAACATGGTTATTGAAAAGAGACACCGCAGGTAAAAAGGAAACCGGGCCCACCCCCGACAGCGACTGATGAATGGCTTTAAGTCTTACAACAAGCAGGCAAACATATGAAACGCAGAATAGTTGCCACGAATGTACCAGACCAGCAAAGACAGAGGCATGGGAGGGAACGGTAGGCGGTATAAAACACGTGGTTATATGCATAATCTTACCCAAATGGTTAGCATATAGTTTTGGTTTGGTAAAACACGTCGGCGGTTAAAATATTCTGCTCAAGATCAGGTACTGAGCCCAACGGAAGAATATGTAGGAGTGGCCAAATGGCCGAAAGAACGATATAGTACTGTTAATACTTGAAACTTAGCCGCGTGCGACCTGGAACATGAGCTCCGCTAGCCCGACGTTGACATAAGAATACTCAATCGGAAACACGGTTATAATCACGCGGGGCATCGGTTATTCAGATGGCATACCAATCACTATCGAATCGTAAACGCCGTTTAGCTAGTGTGTACCGACAACAACAGGGCGTATAACAATGGGCGCCGACTACCAATTGAAACCGACACTGAAACTCAAACACCCATTTATAAAATTATGGGATCAAACATTAAATCCACGGACTGAAAATAAAATGAAAAATCGATTGGACACAAAAAAAAACGCCGAGGGTGAGACTGGCAGCGAGGAACCACCCGGCATGCTGCGACACGTCTTACGGCCGGAAAGACGCCACCAGGTCCCAGCTCGAGAGAAAACATGAAAAAGCGATTGACATAACCAGAGAATTGAAATGACGTGGGTCAATATTAAAATCGAATGTATGGGCGATTTCGGCGTATTAGTCGCAGCATAACTGGAACACCGACGCGTGCGGGTGTCGAGACTTTTAATGAACGCGATTGGATCCCGAAACTACTTAACGATGCGGGAAAGACGGAAGAGCCCGTGCCAGTGCTGGTATGAAACGGTCACCACGACCGCATAAGACTATAACCTGAACAGACATCCAGACCATACCACTTGTAATGTTCAAAACTGAGGGGACTGCTCCTGCAAGTACACTAACCCTATGGACAGACAACAGTAGTTGAGACCCATGTCATTAACTGCGCCTGGAAATACATGTTCCAAGTGAACCTCCATGCCAATGGCGATGAAGTGAGTTGTCACATGCATCGTAACCACGGCAACGACCGCTCCGCAACAGAATATTCAATGGCGCTTCGGAAGGTGCACCACCAACCACCACATGCCTAAACGCGAACAACCACATGCCTGAACGCGCAACCGCACATGCTCTGAAGGCGCACCACCACATTCGATGATTGTGACCACGCGATGAACGCGGACCACCATCCGATGAACGCGAACCACCAGAAGAAGAAGGCGAACAACCAGTTGAAGGCGAACCACCAGTCGAAGAAGGCGAACCACCAGTCGAAGACGGCGAACCACCAGTCGATGAAGGCGAACCACCAAACGATTGACACGAACCTCCGGTCGATTAACACGAACCTCCAGTCGATGAACGCGAACCTCCAGTCGATGAACGGGAGCCTCCAGTCGACGAACGCGAGCTTCCAGACGATGAAAGCGAGCCTCCAGACGATGAACTCGAGCCTCCATTCGATGAACGCGAGCCTCCAGTCGATTAGCGCGAGCCTCCATTCGGTGACCCCGAACCACCAATTAGTGAAGCCGAACCACCATTCGGTGAACCCAAACCACCACCCAGCGACGCGAACCACCAACGGAAACGCTCGGAGGGAGACGCGCGCGACCACGTGTCATAACGGGGAAATCACTGTTGAAAACTGGACGCCAGTTGCTTGATCCTGCATAGTGTATGCCACCGATTATTTGTCCACACTGGTCCGTATTCTCGTCTTTTTGAAACTCAAGTTTACGTAAACCAAGGTTTTCCTTCTTATTCTCAAGCCTGTGTCGGTCTGTTTATAATTCGAACCATGTGATACGTATAAGTTCTGGTAACAGATACATCTGTATTTTTTAAAGCATTTATTTTTATGTTAACCAAATAGGAATTGTGTTTTATTGATATGCCGTGTAGAGGAAAGATTATAATTATATATGAACTGGACAACAATTAATATAATCGATAATTATGTGTGTTATAGGTGATAGTCTACACATGAGACATAGTCCCCCCCCCCCCCCGGTCTGAGATTTGTGTATAAACCGAGACTTGAACCTGAGACGAGAATATCTATTTCTTGTTTCGCAGTAACGAAATACATGGGTAATTTGATTGTAAATCATGCGTGCGTTTATCTGGCTTTACAGTGGAGTTTTATTCATAACATATGCATATTACCGTCAGATGGATTAAGTCAGATTTTAGTGCTCTTTCGATGCACAATATGTTATTGATGGGTTTGGTTGACACGGATAAATAGGGAAATATCATAGTTTTGCAATTGGAACGTAATCCGCATTGGATGCGGGTATCTTTCGTTCCGTGTTTCTCAAATTAATTGAGGTTGGTTTTGAAAATACTAACTCATTTGAGAATAAATTGTTGCTGAACTCGATATACATGTATAATCTAATAGCAAAAACTCTCAAGACAAAACGAAAAATTGTGGTTCAAAATAAGAAAATGTCCTATTAAATTGAATTAAATTAAATTAAATGGGACCCCGCTCTTGAATAATGATCTATTGGAACCAGTTTCTTAAAGTGATATGAAACACTCCGGTGGGGTGATCAAATAGAAATGGAGAATAATATTGTTCAAAGTAGTTATTTTTACAGATATTATATCCAAATTGACAACACACACCGTCGGTCTTTATATTAATTAAATGCAGTGACTGCCGATGGCGAAAACGTTTTCGTCAGTTTATCGCCGATAGAAGCGTCCCGATTCGAGTAGTAAATATTTACAATTTAGCGTAGTTCTGACAATGTTTTCTATGGAGAGGTACGGTCGATTTGCTTCAGATTTTCGGTGATGTTAGCAGAATGGTACATTCCACCAGTTGACATAGCACCTGAATACTAACTTATCAGTTTCACGCACCTGAACAAGTACATAATATGTCTTTAAGCATTGAAATTTCAAATTGGTTTATTTGTCATAATTTATCTTTAAGCATGGATTTGAAAAAAAATTACATGGCAATGGAAATATCTGCTATCGGGAGTGTGATATAACGTACCCATCTGGATTTTTTCCCGACACCCCCCCCCCCCCATTGTGACCATTACATTTTCTGGAAAATAATTTTCAATAACTTCAATAATGGCGATAGTTAGTTAGAATCTTTCTAAATGTTCAACTTATTGCAAATTCCCAAGTCCGCGAAATTTTATAATTTCAAACAGGTACCGCACTATTTCCAGTTGTTGGAAATTCCCACCTGATATCCCCTGTACTATTTCTCGGTGAAATTTACTCTCTGCGTAGACTTTCCTCCACCCGCAAAACCGACAACGTCGTGACATCCGCATAGGGGGTGAGAAATCCTCACCACCCCAACCCCGCGATCCCTGTCGAACGGCATAGGGATACCGCTTTTACGTGCTCAGGTTTGGATACACCAACATACCAATCTCGACGCAGCGCTCAGCACGCTTTTGTCCATAGATTGTCGTTGATTGTCGTTGATTGTACACGAATGCGCCGATCCCAGCTTGGGACCAGGTGGTTTCGCGAGACCAAGTTCTGACAAGGAACACCATGATTATTAGGGTGGTCTATAGACCTGAGACCAGAATTCAGCCGTTTATGTTTACCCTATCCGGATCTAAACAAAAGCCAGGTAACATAACGTTTTTTTGCTTTTGTTTACATAACAAAGGTAAACTATTGACAATAGCATACTGTTTATGCCAAATTTCTGATTGGTATAAGAACAAAGTCTGTCTATATTTTACTATTCTTTCTCTTGATGGCGGATTTTTGACGCAGATGAATATTTTAACAGCATACGCGCCGCCAACGCCGCCCGCATCTTTAAAGGAACCTACGTGGCACAAGAGGTACAATTCATTTTTCTTTCGACATCGTAAAGGATTAACAATTGGGCTTCCTTCAATCTCCCTGGCAATAGGATCTCAATTGGAGTTCGCGGACAGGTGTATGCCCAACAGCATAACCGATAATCGCTTTTTGTCAGAGAAACTTAACTGGTTGATATTTGGAGAGAGGGGTGGCGGCTGCCATCACAAATTCTTTCTTAATTATGTTTTGAAACTCAGAAAAAATAGTATGCCTTATATGGAACAAATGTGCTATTACATTGCTCAAGTTCTATATTGTAGGGAGTGTAATGTGTGGAACATCACATTGTATCATGGGGTACAAGTCGTACAATATTATATATAATAATAATAATAATAATATTTATATAGCGCCTATCCCCCGAAAGGGGCCCTAAGCGTTTTACACATTATATAAATACACAAGTAATGCACATGGAAAATAATCAATAGATACGTGGAATTATATATAATAGTAATCAGATTTTGTTAGTTTTCTTTGTGTCGGGGTAGCGTCGTCGGAATATATGAGTTTTTAAAGCAAATCGAAAATCGGTTAGCAAGCAAGATTGTCGCATTTCATTTGGTAGAGCGTTCCAAATGTCGGGACAGGCTACAGAGAAAGCTCTGTCGCCGACAGTCAAAAGATTTGCACCTTGAGGGCAGAGAAGGGACGATTCACCAGAACGAAGTGTTCGCCGGGGAGTGTATGGGTATATCAGACTGTTAATATATTCGGGAAGGGATTCAGAGACAAACATCCGACGGAAACCAAATGTTGCTATTTTGAATTGTATCCGATCTTTGATAGGTAGCCAGTGAAGGTCGGCGTACATGGTTGTTACGCTACAGCCTTTCCTTCTTCGGAGTACAATTATGGCGGTGGTGTCATGCAAGCGTTGAAGTCTATTGATTTGCGAATCGGGGAGCCGGGATAATAGTAAGTTACAGTAGTCTAGACGACTCATAACAAACGAAGCAACAAGTTGTTTTGCTGCGTCAACAGTGAGATATTTGCGGACCTGGCCAAGGCGGCCCAGTTCCAAAAATATAGACTTGCAGAGGTGGTCGATATGTGTCTCCATAGACAGTGTTTGATCGAGATGGACTCCTAGATTTTTGACACACGGAGAGAAGATAATAGAGTCACGATCTGCTTGCAGTGATGTAATGCAAAATTGGTTGACAATGGATGGTGTTGCAACCCACATGGCTTCAGTTTTGTCGTTGTTTAACATCAGTTTATTGGAGGTCATCCAGGTTTTAACAGAGGAAAGACGACTCTCGATCCTATTCACTAGGTATGAGGCTTGATCGGGTCTGCCGGAAAGGTATAACTGTGTGTCGTCATATGCCTTGCGATCGTATAACAGCACCGATAGGTTTGGTGTAAAGCAGGTATAGAATTGGTCCTAGAACTTAACCCTGGGGCACGCCAAAATAAAGATTGTAATACTTGGATAACAGATTGCCAATTTGTATTCTGTGTTGATGACCAGTTAGGTAAGAAACGAACCACTGTAGGGCAGTACCGGAAATGCCGAATAATCTTTCTATTCGATGTAGCAGAATTTGGTGATCAATCGTGTCGAACGCTGCTCTAAGGTCTAACAAACACAGAATAGAAACGAGACCTTCATCAGACGCGACAAGAAGATCAGATGTTATTTTCAGCATCGCGGTCTCAGTGCTATGCCCTGTGCGATAAGCAGACTGGAAATGTTCCCATAGTTTATTATTATTGAGGTGCGTTTTGAGTTGAAACAGAACAATTTTCTCCAAGACTTTTGATATAAACTGCAGGTTAGAGACTGGTCTGTAGTGATTTAGAGTATCAGGATCGAGACCCGATTTCTTCAAGAGAGGAATCACAATTGCTTCTTTAAAACAGGCGGGAACCGAACACCTAGAAAGTGATGCATTAATCAAGTTGGTCAATGGCTCTATCATGAAGTCGATATGTTTAATTATGAGGTCTGTAGGTATTGGGTCCAGACTGCACGATTTAGGCGAAGACGAAAGAATAATTGTCCTAACGTGGTCGCACGTCACTTCCTCGAATTTACTGATTGGAGTTCCAGTGAATGATTCAAACTCAGGTTGGACGTTGCTCTTGTCGAGCATAGATATTAAATTATGGATTTTATTAATGAAATAGTCACCAAATGCATCAAGCAATTCCGAATCTTGTACGTTGGTAGGTAAGACTGGCTTAGATTTCTTCCCATTCAGCTCGTTGACAATTGCATAGAGTGTTTTTGATGATTTGGAGCTCGTGATTTTGGAGTTATAGAACTCCGTACGAGCGTTTCTGGTTAGTGTGTCTACTTGGTTAGACTTTTCAACGAAAATTTGGCGATGAATTGTGAGTCTAGATTTGCACCATCTTCGCTCGGCCTGTCTACACTGTACTTTCGCTTCCCTGATAACGTTTGAAAACCAGGTGACGACGGGTCGACTGGAAACAGTCCGCGTAACCGATGGTGCATGTTTGTCCAGAATGGAGCGGAGATTCAAAAACCATTCCAGTGGAGTTTTGGGGGGGGGGGGGGGGGGGTTCTGTAAATACTACTAACAATGTCTCCAGCAAGTTTCAGGTGATCAATAGATTTGAAATTCCGTGTAGTAATCGTTCTCTTTGTACACGGTGGGCACGCGATACCCATCTTAAATTATATAATATGATGATCAGAGAAAGCAACATCACTAACGGTGAGATCCTGGATGGGCGGGTCACTGTCGCGCGTGATAACCCAGTCGAGAATGTGATTCTGCCTGTGCGTCCGCGAAGGCACAAGTTGTTTCATGTCAGAATCGTGTATCAGAAACTTTAGAGTGCCAACGGCTGTGTTAGTGTTAGAATCATAGTGGAAATTGAAGTCCCCAAGTATGATGAGCTGGAGTTGGTATCCTACATATTTATCACTCAGGTCCGTGAAATCAGAAATAAAAGTTGCAGTTTTTAGTTTATTCTTCTTGTTTGGTGGCGGGCGGTATATACATAAGAAACATGTAGTGCGTCCAGAGACTGTGGCTGTGACTTCAAAGAGTTTTGCAGCCATTAACACGTATGGAATCACGGTGAAGTAATCCTATGCCACCACCTCGGCGTGATGTTCGAGGGCATGAAAGAAACTGATAGCCCGGTGGGGTCAACTCACGAATCAGTGTTTCATCACCGGACGAACGGAGCCACGTCTCCGTTATGAAAGTTATGTCTGCTGTGCTATCAATAACCAAATTCAAAATTTTAGATGTCTTGTTACGCACAGACTGTGCATTGAACATGCCGATGGATAACATGTTTGATTTCGGCGGGACGCCGATTTTGATAAGGTTGCTTGGATTTGGACGGCTAAGAGATGGGATATGGCATCGTTTGGGGTCTTCCGAAGTTGACGACATGGATTCGCCGATGCTTGCGACGACCGCCCATTTTGTCCCGCTTACGCCGGCGTTTCTGTCTGCTAACAGTCAATTCGTCACTGGGTTGTAAGCCAAGTAGAGCTATCCTAGATAGTGAACTCAGAGTCAATGTATATCCTTTGTTCAACTGTTTCAGGTAATCACTGTCATAGCGAATACTCATGTTCGGTAAGTATAACATTGTGTCAAACGGGTGCTCTGTTACAGTTGTGAAAATTATTTTTCTCAGGTTGGACAGTCCAAGCGCTGGGCGGGAATGACGTGCAGCACGGTAGGGCGTAGGCAGTTCCACTTGTCGGAAGATAGAATAGGCGTGAATGAATTGGTGAAAATTTCACCAAAATACACTAAAAGTCCAATAACAATAGTTCCGGAAAAGGAAAACAGCATGATTTTCCGAACATGTGGTGTACGATACAAGTTGAATATGCTATCAAACTGGCGTCGAAGGAACTTCAGCAAATCCAATCCAATCCATATATACTAGGAGATTTCCCGTCAAACATGACGGGTAAATAAATATCCTTGTTACTTATTGGTGTGCACGTGCATGATTCAATTCTGATTTATATTAGTGCCACCGCAGACGCTACGATTAAAATCGTAAGTGGGGAAAATCGCAGGTGCAGAAAAGTGACTTGCCCGCAGACGCTACGGTGCTGCGGTGTTTGCAGCTACGATTTTATCCACGTGATCGATCACATGATAGCAAAATGTTATACCACATTCTCCGCATTATGCAACTAAATACATGTACATGGCATGTATCTCAATTTTCTAAACTAACAAGTTGATTTTGAAAGTTCAAGTGAAATTGAATATTTTTTTATTTTGACATTGTTGTACCTGTCAACTCAACAGGCTCAGCTGCCCCAATTGTATTTCAACAATTGCGGCAGCCCTCTACTCCTTTCCTGATATGTGGTATAGGCCTGCACTCCCTGTCATGTCATATCTCCACCAATGTGGCCTCGTTTTTGTAAGTGCAAGAAGTTTGTAAACTTTGCGCCATTTTTGAATGTTTTCTTTTCGTGGTATTTACAACATGACCAGTGCGACAGTGGTCATGTGGCAGCTACGATCGCGCGCGTTGCCAATGTCACGCCACGATTTTCCTGGTAAAATCAAACAGTGCTTGATTGCTACGATTTGGCTACGATATTGTCGTGGGCATGCGCATTGGATGCTTCCTCCTACGATTTCCCCCACTTACGATTTTAATCGTAGCCTGTGCGGTGGCACTTAGAAATGGAATGGCTAATAGTATGCTTCTATTGCCACGGCGGCGTGGGAACACTTTATTTCACTAAGCAATTGGTTGACCACGCTTCATCAGGTATGCATGCACGGGCGTAGCCAGTTTCCTCTAAGGCGGATTCGTCAACTGATAGCAACGGCATAATTGATGCGGGGAGCCCAGCAGATGGGTGGATATCCAATATCATGGACGCCTCACACACCAACACCTTCAGAATTCTTCATGGCGAACATTATGAATAATTAACTTCCATTTCCCTATTTAAGCTATAATTGAACCACTGCATGGGTAGTTCGTGTGCGACATATGGATATAATATGCAAGTATTGTCTAAGCGGATTAATGCCAATAGTTTAGTACGAAAAGTTCTGGTCCCCTGGACGCCTAACAATTCTTCAGTTCGATGGTATTCTGTGCACAACATTAATATTTAAAATAGCACCCATGTATAACGATGATTGAACGTTCGACTCTACAACCCATGCAATTCCATGACAAAACCAACGCCCTTACTTATAATCACACTCAACCTGATGCCAAATTAATTTTGCGCCTTTTCCAATGTTATGGTAGAACGCATGGAAGTTTCATATATACATTAGCAAAGCAAGTATGGGTTTGTGTGTGACGCCATATGACGTCATTTCGACAAACGTCATAAGAAATAGTGTCCACTTGAGTGCAAATACTGCGTTTGTGGACCATGTTCGATCTCGTGCATTCGTTAAAATGACTGATATATAAATGTTCTTTGTTATTTTCTATATATAGTGTCCGCGGTCATGAACACATTTTCATTTCTATATTAGAAATGGAATGGTCATGCTTCTCTGTTATCACTGGGTGCGAGAGGGAACACTTTATTTCCCTACAACTATATTTCTACACCCACCCACATATACGCCTGCACACATTGAACGAAACCAAATAGGCATATTACTTTAAATATACTATATACTAACTGAAACGTACTCAATTTGGGAGCCTTCATTCAGCGACGACACGTTTTGATCTTAAACGGACCCCTTTGGGAGCCTTTATTCAGCATGCAGCCCATTTCAATAAAACTGTATGTTCTACCCCCCAACCGAAACATACATTGTATATGCATGCACATATGGAACGGAGCAATCAATATATTTTACTGTATTACTATACTTTTAGATTCCACACTCAATGATCATGCAACTTTCATAACAAAGACTACATTCTTTATTATGTTCACACCAAACTTGTTAATTAAAATGTAATATTAGCACCCATTCCCAGCGATAGTAGATCGTTCGAGTCTTGCCCATACACCCCACTGCATACACTTCCACGACAAAATAATAATTCGTTACTTATATTCGCACTCAACCTGAACTGGCATCATAATTTAGCCCCTATTTCCAACAACGCTTCGGTAGGGCGCATTGGAGTTTCATCTACCGTAGCAAATCAAGTGTGGGATTGCGTGCGACGTCACATGACGTCATTTCGACAAACGTCCTAAGAAATAGTGTCTACTTAAGTGCAAATTACTGCATTTGGGGACCATGTTAGATCTCAGGTTTGCTTTGACAAATTTCCAATAACGCTTTGGTAGAGCGCATGGGAGTTTCGTCTACAATAGCAAAGCAAGTGTGTGTTTGCGTGTGACGTCGTTTCGACAAACGCCATAAGAAATGGTGTCTATACTTGAGTGAAAATACTGCATTTGGGACCATGTTTGCTTTGAACATGGGCGTGAAATTTGGTGAGTCATCTTTTACGACAAAATATACAATATACTAACTGAAACACACTCAATACGGGAGCCTTTATTCAGCGACGGGGGGGGGGGGGGGCTTGCGGCATATTTTGATCTTAAATGGACCCTTTGTGAGCTTGTATTCAGTATGCACTGTTAGAAAAAATACCGTATTTTTACCTCGCAACCGTTAAACATACGGTCAGACCGTAGCATTTTTCTACGGTATAAAACCGTTTAAGTAACTGGCAGACCGTAACCAATAACTGTCAGACCGTTGTATTTTTTTACGGTTCAGCACCGTTTAATTAATATCAAGACCGTAACTAATAAATGTCAGACCAATGGTATTTATCATGGGTCAACACCAATTTTTTGCTCTTAATTTGCTAATTTACCATAGAATTAGCCAGGTTCCCATGGTGACAATATGATTTCCCGGAAGGCATTACGATTCGTGTATTTGAATGGTCGAAACTAGTATTATTCGTAACTGAAAACTACATTTGAGTTCTTATGTTACGATCATAGTTTTGATGAAATGTAAATCCTCAATGCATAAAGTGCTAAACAATACTTTCACTATCTACTGTATAAATATGGCTATAAATAAAAAACGATACTAGTAATAGCTGATAAGCCAACCCAATAAAACCCATCACTATTCTGTTATGAGTAATACTAATTTCAACCATTCTAAAACATGAATCGGCATGCCATTTTAAGCCATAAAAAGAACAAAGCTTCTCAGTTAAAACTCAAATTTATGTACATGTAAAAGTAAAATATCTTAATGGCATACTTGTTGGTAACATGTGAGGCGTGAAATTGTCCTGTCACTTGTAAACGCAGGTTTTGTTTTGACGGGTGAATCCGTACATTATGACAATACAGTACCAGTCAGAGGAAGTTGGATTTTTAGGCGCACCTTTATTGCGATATTGAGCGTGCTTAATTTAGAAAAAGGCGTCATTATAGCACAATAACAAAAATCTGTCGCGCTTATTATTGCAATATTGAACGCAAAATATTGCGATACTAAGTTTACTGAATTTCACACACACCCGATATTGTTATATTTATATAATATAAATTATATTAGATAAATACTGTGCATATAGTGCACACATAGTGTAATTATAGCATTTACAACTATAATCATATACATATATAAAATATTGTCTCTATTTATACAATAAGCAATATAGAAGAAGCAATAATTTGATTTAAATGTCACAATTTTGAGCGCAAGATGTCGCAATAATAAGCGCAATATATTGAGATATTAATCGCAAAATATTGCAATAATACCACAAGCGACATGCTTATAAGCGTTTCCACTTGCAACATCATTGCGATATTGGGCGCGAAAATAGCGCGCTTAATATACCACTTATTTTGACTGGTACTGTATATAGTGTGGTGACTTAGCGACACACATTTGTCATATTGGAACGGACTGGCCAAAAGTGCCATTTTTTTATATTATGTCAAGTTATATGTGCTCTTTCAGAAAGTGAACTAGAAACAGGTTTCTGATCAATATTAACCCTTGTTTCCAGTATAAATCCAAGATGGCCGCCAAATTCAATCACTATTTCACCATGACGTTCAAACTGGTATAAAATTTGAGGCAAATGCCCAATAAAGGCGTCATTCCATCCGGCATTGTCATATTTTGAAGATAGTAGCAACCCAGGCTGACCAAATTGAAATTTATCACTTTTTGGACCAAAAACATGAAATTTTGTCATAAAATCATTCTCGTTTCAATTATTTCGGAATAATAAACGGACTATTTCTCAAAACGGTTTCAGTGCAGATTAAAGGTTAAGATCTTTAAAATGTTGTAAATGTATACTGCAAACAAAACATACAACATCTAGGACAAATTCTCAACCATATTTTAGAAATTTTCGGTTATGTTACCCCTCATCCCAAAAATCATGAAATTTTTTGATAAACATCGGATATAACATGGATGAGAATCTCTAAAGGACACTATTCGATCATATTTCTAAATACTGTAATTGGAATTACATACACAATAACAAAAGTTTTAATTTACAACTTTTTTGACTAAAACATATGCAATTTTGTAAGAAAACCCTCGTCATTTCAAATATGTTGGTCCAATAAATGGTCATTTACTCATAGGATATTTGCGATAGTTCACAATGTTTGGTCTTATATGTTTTGGAGATACATACTGAAAACAATGAATACATCTTATGTGGCTAATATGTAACAACGTTTCAGAAAATTTGGTTTATGTTACCCCACACCCCAAAAATCACTAAAATGTGACTTTGTTGTAAGGATTCAATAAATCTTTGGTTAAATCTTATAAAGTGAGTTTGTCGATCGCATTTTGTCGTATATGATAATATAACAACCTCGTTGTCAGTATACTGTTGAAATTTACAATTGTATCCTAATAACTATTATATTTGATGGTAAAATACCCATCATTTCAAATAATTTCAACCAATATAAGGGCAATTTCTCAAACATTTCCCAAGATAACATACAATATGCGGTCTTAAAAGTTTCGAAAATGACTGTCGAATACAACACATTTAAAGGTTTATACATGTCATGTCTTGGTGAAATAGAATAAAATTTTTAAAAATCTATTATACCCTCAATAGATATATTTGAAGGTGTTGACCCAATATCATTGATTTATGTAATTTACAAATTTAGCATACAAGAGGGGTGTATATATGGACAAGTATTTCAGATCACAACTTTAATTTGTCCATCAATAATACACATAACATAAAGATGGTCTATCATTGTTTATACTCTGTTCTTAAATTCATGTCTGTTATGTTATACATGTATAACTATATTGTTCAGTCTGATCATACCAGCCGATAGATAGCAACACATAGATTGTCATGTTATAATCACTGGTGACCTTGTTGATACGTTGAATAAAATATTTTAAGCATTGTTAATATCACAATTACATCTACATAACTGTGTGCATGGTAAATAAGCTTTTGCACATTTGCACCTGTTACAAGTTTGGGATTTGCAACAACACTTTTGATGAGTTCTGACCACACATCTACAGCTTCTGGTAACGTAGTCCACAATGGTTTACATCCATGGTCTTCAACTGTCCATCCCCAGTCACGCGGTTCAGGTATTGGAATTGTTATGCCATGGCAAGTGTACCACAATCCTGCCTGGTAGACGGCTCATTCATATGCTGTGTTAGGAACCCTTTTGAGCGACAAGTTTTGGAGAATTTTCTTCATGCCTCGTTAATTAGCAACTTTTGACTACCTTTATTATAATTAATGATAATGAAACTTTCGAGTTCTTCGAAAATATCTGAGGACAAATCTAGTTGAATAAAAGGTTGATCGCCAATAGAAGAAATGTACATGTATCTGTGATCGCGGGATAATCTTTCCATGCCATCCAGAAACATTTTCTGCCCTTTCCATGGAATAAGGAAGTGGTATCACAACCAGATATCGAATGAAAATGGGTAGAGATAAACAATTATCGTCGCCCAGAGCGGAACATGTACTGTTGACATGGTACAATGTTTAGCTTTGCCTTTTCCTAATGAAACCAATATATCAGCACCACTGTTGGCATCGGTAAACTTTGAAAACTGACAGAGGAGAATTATCAGGACATTTGTGTCAACAATCCAAACATGGATTGCCGTCAGCCCACAAGAAAGGCTTAGAAAGCGCATGAATAATGTATGGCACAATTTTAACAGTTTCTCAAGATGTACTTGGAAGAATTTTCTATTTTGAGAGTTGACGAACATTCTGTCATGTTTATCTCTTTATCATCACGTGTATAACATGTTCTGACGCATTACTTGTCAGGAATTCAAATAGTTCGATCAAGCTTATTGTCAGAATCACGGAAGCAGGTGTTTTTTTTCTTCGGAATCTTAGTTTGGCCACCAACTTTTCGTCCAAGACCTCTACCACGATTCTAATGAGTGCTGCCTTCAAAATACCTGTCCCGCACAATATATATGACATAAACACTTCTTAGTTCGTAGACTAGAAACTTCATTAGTGACTGTGCGTAATCATCAAAAGTAGATCCTATCGCAAGCGCCTCCATCGAATATCTTGCACATTTGTCCAATATTTTATTTCTGGTAGTAGTGTTTTCGAACAACATTGAGCAGTTCAAAAAACCAGAAATCGCTTCTCTGCTATTCCAATTGATCAAGTGTGTGAACAGGAGAACATCAAATTGAAAGTAAATGGAGGGTTGATAGGTTTAACAGAGAGCCCAGCAACAATAATGAGATGGCTAGTTGTTTTCCCGATCCAATTGCATGATGGGGACCCAGGCGTGTTTTTCTCTAATGAGAATAAGCTATTTCCCCCGCCTTATCAACAGGAGGTAAATTCAAGATGGGGACAAAATCTGATTTGCTGGGATGTATCCGGGAAGCAACTGGAGATATATCGGACCCACCTAAAAATGTTCAGTGCAAAATATTCAATGGAGGCGTTCTTGTACCTGCGACAGGATCTTCTTTAATGAAGTTTCTACTCTACAAACTAAGAAGTGTTACTATCATATATGTTGTGTGGGACAGGTATTGTGAAGGTAGCACAAAAGGCAGCACTCGTGAGAATCATGGTACAGGTCTTGGATAAAAAGTTGGTGCCCAAACTAAGATTCCGAAAAAATAGAACTACTTCCTCCGTGCTTCTGACAATAAGCTTGAACTATTTGAATTCCTGACAAGTAAAGCATCAGAACATGTTACATGTGATAATAAAGTGATACACATGACAGAAGGTTCGTCAACTCTCAAAATGGCAAATTCTTCCATGTCCATCTGTTGTCAGGAGGAAGCTGATATTAGAATTGTGCCAACAGCAAACGGAAAAATCTGGGCGATGATATGTGTTTACACATATTGCATTCAATATCAGGTTGCGTTACAACTTCTTTCTGCCATAGAAAGGGCAAAACAAGTTTCTGGATGGCATGGAAATATTACCCCGTGATCACAGATACATTTCTTCTATTGGCGAATCAACCTTTTATTCAACTAGATTTGTCCTGAGATATTTTCAATGAACTCGAACGTTTCATTATCATTACTTATAATAAAGGTTGTCAAAAGTTGCTTATTAACGAGGCACAAAGAGAAATCTTCGACAAAACTTGTCGCTCAATAGAAGGTACAGCATATGAAACGTACCGTCTACAGGGCAGGATTGTGGTACATTTGTCATGACAAGCTGCAGATGTGTGTTCAGAACTCATTAAGTGTTGTTGCAAATCCCAAACTTGTAACTGATGCATACGTGCAAAATCTGGTTTACCAGGCAAAGAGTTATGTAGATGTAATTGTGATATGCAATGTATCCATTTATGGAATAATAGATTTTTTTAATTTTTATTCTATTTCACCAAAACATTACATGTATACACCTTTATATATGTTGTATTCCACATTCATTTCCGAATCTTTGAAAACCGCATATTGTATATTATCTTGGGAAATGTTTGAGAAATTGCCCTTATATTGGTTGAAAATATTTGAAATGATCAAATATAATTGTTATTAGGCATACAATTGTAAATTTCAACAGTATAATGACAATGAGGTTGTTAAATCATCATATATGATAAATTGTGTTCAACAAACTCAGTTTATAAGATTTAACCAAAGATTTATTGAATCCTTAAACAAAGTCACATTTTCGTGATTTTGGGGTGAAGGGTAACATAAACCAAATTTTCTGAAAAGATGTTAGATATTAGCCACATAAAATGTATTCATTGTTTTCAGTATATATGTCCAAAACATATAAGACCAAAGAATGTGAACTGTCGCAAATATCCTATGAGTAAATAACCATTTATTTGACCAAAATATTTGAAATGACGAGGATTTTCTTACAAAATTGCATACGTTTAGTCGAAAAAGTGTTTAATTTCAACTTTGGTTGTTGTGTATGTAATTGCCATTACAGTATTTAGAAATGTGATCGAATAGTGTCCTTTAGAGATTCTCATCCAAAATTTCATGATTTTTGGGGTGAGGGGTAACATAATTCAAAATTTCTAAAATATGGTTATGAATTTGTCCTAGATGTTGTATGTTTTGTTTACAGTATATATTTCCGAAATTTTTAAGATCTTAACCTTTGATCTGTACTGAAACAGTTTTGAGAAATTGTCTGTTTATTATTCCGAAATAATTGAAATGAGAATGATTTTATGACAAAATTTCATATTTTTGGTCCAAAAAGTGATAAATTTCAAATTTGGTCAGCCTAGGTTGCTACTATCGTCAAAATATGAAATGCCGGATGGAATGACACCTATATTAGGCATATGCCTTAAATTGTATACCAGTTGGAACGTCATGGTGAAATAAAGGTTGAATATTGTGGCCATTTTGGATTTATACTGGAAACAAGGGTTAATATTGACCAGAAAGCTGTTTCTAGTTCACTTTCTGAAAGAGCACACATAACTTGACATAATATAACAAAATGGCACTTTTGGCCAGTCACTACACTAATATCAATAACGGCTAGTTGGGATTGGAACCTTCAAGACAACAGCAGATCGGATAATTACTATGCGCAATGACTTGGCGACAATGTTCTCCTGTAGTCAAAGATAGTTTGATAAGAACATCCAATAGTGTACTCCCGATAAATTTTCGTAATAACTTGACGATAACATGGCGAATGATGACAATGTCTTATATCCACACGTTTCAAAAAACATTGATGAACACAGGATGAATTGGTCCATGTAATTGTAACGTTGGAATTTTAGATATGTGATCATCCGTCACTGCGCGGCGTCAGTTCATTGTTTACAGTGTTGTTGTGGATACTGAAGCTCATGTGAATTACACTGATGCGTACAGTACATGTACATGTGTAACCTCTCTTGTATATGTACATGCATGTTCTTTGAAACAAACATATACAGAAGACTATCAACAGGATTGTCAACATTCTAATAGTAATAGCTGCTCGTTGAGTCGTTGTTATTGTTGTCACTATTGGTTGACATCGAAGCTCGTGTTAAGTGTACTTGTATCCTCTTGTGTCAGTACATGTGCCAGTGTTTGATACCAATTCACAACACTGTCAATTTCAACATCATCACTGAGTCAAATGAAGTCAGACCCCGGATTACGCCATGAATCGATTGGCATGATGAATCTCTACTCTTTAATTTAGTGGAACTTGTCAAAGATTAAAGCCGATGTTCGCCGAATTGAAACTTGTCCGGTTATCAAAGGAACCTAAATCAGACCGTCTTAACAACTGTCCACAATCGAACAGATAACAGTTTCCCAAAAAACAATAGTTTGGATCAAATATGCAACGCCAAAGTAAAATGCCTAAAAAATGATATGAGTGCTAAAACGAGAACTTGAACCCGGAATAACGTACTCATCAATATACGTACCGACCAATATACTCATCAATATGCGTACCGTCCGCATAACACGGAATGAATGTCGGAGTACTAATACATATTAAATATCATCAGAGTAAGATTCAGTCATACTGTATGGAGTCATTGTCGTATATAATATGGTCGTCGATAAATATACTATTGAATTTTGACGCGATGACTTTGAATCACAAAAATATTTAATTTAGACAATTTTCATGGGCACATAAAATAACGGTATGGGACCGTCAAGCTGACGAAACGGTATGAGACCGTCGATTATGACGACCCGAAACCGTCGAACCGACAGTAATTTCTAACAGTGCACACAGACGACAGGTTATATATATATAGATATTTTTATTTTCTACGATAGAATCGTAGACTTCACGCGAACTAACTGTCTAGCATAAAACAATTTGAGTAATGACAAGGGTGAACAGTTCAATCAGACATGGAAATAACACACCAGGCCACTATAACAAGCAAAGAAATGTAGTGATATAACGTATGAATGTGTTGAATAACTACAATGCTGAGAACACATTAAACAATACATATGTGTACATCCACCATAGCCGGCTGAATGTCCGTTCCGGATATACTGCAGTTAAATACGTGTAATGAGTGAATCAATTATTGTTGTATTCATCAGCGATAGTATACTTTCACGATGATGGACATGATATTGCACCCATTCATACAATCGCCAATTGTATGAAGATCGTATAATTATGCTACATACGCAGAAGAAGAAATTGATTCGCCATAACACATTGCTAGTGGAGCATATTTTTTCCCGAAAACCACCACGTTGTCGTCTTATAAGAGGATTTGTTTCATGTTCATAATCCGTCATATCCTCGCCCAAATACGCACATAAGTGAAGTAGTGAGGTAGATGATGGACTCATATATATGCGTGTTTTCGTTATATGGCGGGGGCCACAGTGAGACACATTTTAAAGAGCGTACACCTGATACATTGAGAGTTGCTTTATTTGTATCATTGTCCGCACACAATTGACATATCATGAAGTCATTATGCGTCGATAATGTGACTAAAACGCTCTCACTTTCTGTTAATTAACGAATCTAAGCAGATTATCGTCCTAAAATAAAATATATTATACGCGGGAGAACAAGCTGCATAATCGGCGCCCATTCACCTATTTTTAGTCCACAACGAACTGAAACTGAGAGTCTTTAGTGCTCTTATCGACTGCTAGGGGCTGACAATAATAATAATAATATTAATATAGCGTCTATCCCCCGTAAGGGGCCCTAAGCGCTTTACACATTCTATAAATACACAAGAAATGCACATGCAAATTAATCAACAGATATGTGGAATTATATATACTATTAATCAGATTTTGTTTTAGTTTTCTTTGTGTCGGGGTAGCGTCGTCGAAACATATAAGTTTTTAATGCAGATCGAAAATCGGTTAGCAAACAAGATTGCCGCATTTCATTTGGTAGAGAGTTCCAAATGTCGGGACAGGCTACAGAGAAAGCTCTCTCGCCGACGATCATAAGATTTGCACCTTGAGGGCAGAGAAGGGACGATTCACCAGAACGAAGTGTTCGCCGGGGAGTGAATGGATATACCAGACTGTTAATATATTCGGGAAGGGAATCAGAGACAAACATCCGACGGAAACCAAATGTAGCTATTTTGAATTGTATCGGATCTTTGATATGTAGCCAGTGAAGGTCGGCGTGCATGGTTGTTACGATACAGCCTTTCCTTCTTCGAAGTACAATTCTGGCGGCGGTGTCCTGCAAGCGTTGAGATCTGCTGATTTGCGAATCGGGGAGCCGGAATAATAGTATGTTACAGTAGTCTAGACGACTTGTAACAAACGAAGCAACAAGTTTTTTCGCTGCGTCAACAGTGAGATATTTGCGGACCTGGCCAAGGCGTCGCAGTTCCAAGAATATAGACCTGCAGAGGTGGTCGATATGTGTCTCCATAGACAGTGTTCGATCGAGATGGACTCCTCGATATTTGACACACGAAGAGAAGATAATAGTGTCACGTTCTGCTTGCAGTGATGTAATGCACAATTGGTTGACAATAGATGATTTTGCAACCCACATGACTTCAGTTTTGTCATTGTTTAACATCAGTTTATTGGAGGTCATCCATGTTTTAACAGAGGAAAGACAGCTCTCGATCCTATTCACTAGGTATGAGTCTTGATCGGGTCTGCCGGAAAGGTATAACTGTGTGTCGTCTGCATACATGTGCACACATATGCCTTGCGATCGTACAACAGCACCGATAGGTTTGGTGTACACCAGGTATAGAATTGGTCCTAGAATTTATCCCTGGGGCACGCCAAAATCAAGATTGTAATACTGTGACAACACATTGCCAATTTGTATTCTCTGTTGACGACCAGTTAGGTAAGAAACGAACCATGGTAGAACAGTACCGGATATGCAGAATGATCTTTCAAGTCGATGTAGTAGAATTTGTGTCGAACGCTGCTCTAAGGTCTAACAGACACAGAATGCAAAACGAGACCTTCATCAGACGCAACAAGAAGATAAGATGTTATTTTCAGCATCGCGGCCTCAGTGCTATGCTCTGTGCGATAAACAGACTGGAAAGGTTCCCGTAGTTTATTATTGTTGAGGTGCGTTTTGAGTTGAAACAGAACAATTTTCTCCAATACTTTTGATATAAACTGCAGGTTAGAGACTGCTCTGTAGTCATTTAGAATATCAGGATCGAGACCCGATTTCTTAAAGAGAGGAACCACAATTGCTTCTTTAAAACAGGCGGGAACTGAACCACTAGAAAGTGACGCATTAATCAAGTTGGTCAATGGCTCTATCATGAAGTCGATATGTTTAATTATGAGGTCTGTAGGTATTGAGTCCAGACTGCACGATTTAGGTGAAACACGAGTAAACCAACTAACGGCATACCGCTCTTTAAAATGTGTGTTCATTGTGGCACGCGCATAAAACGGAATAACGGGTATAAGTGCATTATCGGCTTATTTAACACTCAAACAATGTTGGTATGGCTAAAATCGTATGCCGTGCATACATGAGGATCTTACATCGCAAGTATATGCGATGAAATCACACACCATATAACATCGTGTGCAGCATAACGATTTTCAGATACTGGAAAACAATACCTCCATGAGACGCAAATATATTGGAATTGTGTACGCAACAGGGGTGGGACGTAAACAATTGATACACGGCGTTGGCTGGGAATATCATTAAATATTATCTAGATAGGAAATTGTTATCACGTTGCCAATCAGAATTCAGGGAGCTGATCGCGCTACTAACGTGGGCAATTGTTGAAAGGAACCGCAGACCTTCATATTGGAATTCATTAGAGTGGAATCACTGACCAGGATTTCCGTTGTGGAACATTAGAGTGGAATCACTGACCAGGATTCCCGTTGTGGGATTGTTTTGTGACTGTGTTCGTTATCATTTGGTCTTGAAGGTAAGAAATCTACTGCATATATAAATGTCAAAACGCTTGACTAACTGATTCAGTATGGGGTGTTTATAGTTTCGGAGTGTACGTGCATATACAAAGCTTAGAAATCACGCGTATGAAAGCTATCAAAAACCCAAAAATATTATTAGGGTTTCGGCTTAATATGGTTTGTCTGTCTGCTATACAAATTAATGGAGCCATCTAGGTGGTTCCACGGCGGTATAACTGTGGTAACTTTTACCAGGAAGATAATGGTTAAAATATACCAACATAAATAGTTAATATGTAAGTCTCGCTGTCGGAGTCAGCTATGGAAAATGGTAGGTCTCAACAACTCTCAGTGGAAATTGTTTGGTCGCCGAGTTTGACCAAAATTATATGTAGTCATCGCCATTGTTCGGGGAATCTGTTCCGAAGTGGCTGTGTTAAAGCCATATATGGTGGTTAGGGGTGTTCACAATCGCGGAATTGCTCATAACTTTTATAAAACTGCATTTCCATTATTTAAGAAAATTAATTATGTAGTTAAAGTTTTCCGCAGTGACAACATTCGAAACGTGTAAGAGGAAGAGGAGCACCGCATTCATACATTACATATTTTGTCGATTTTCCTGCAGATTTATATAGGCCCCCTCCATGGTATGATCAATACAATGGTGACATTTAATTATCCTGAAATAGCGGCGTCGATGGGTGTATATTGAATAGACCTGAGTAGAAACGTAATGTGACATGCGCTTAGTATATGGCACATAAATGCATGGATCGTGTTTGCTACCCGTGCACGCGAATCCTGATAAATTGGTGTCGACAGACGCTTCTATGGAAATAGTACAATACGTCCAGGGACGCCTATGGGGAGTACGCAGTTAATAACGAGATTATAAATCATTTTTAGCACGAGAATCATAGCCAGCTCTCGTATTCCATTTCCACAATGACATTAGACGACTGCTTCTCACAGAAGGTATACGCATTCCCTTGAAACAGTCGTGTATTTTGTTTCAAATTGTTATTTACATATTATATTGCCCTTATGTGTTTGTGTTTGTTCTATATCATTGAATTAGCAATACTGTTATTCATATTTTCTTCGAAATGTTGATTGATAGATTGATTGATTGATTGATTGGGGTTTAGCGTCGTTTTAGCAACAAAGCCATATCACGACGAGAAGAAACAGATTATCAATATCGAGTGAAGCAACTGTGAATTAGGCTAAAACGTAACAACATATATACAAATAAAAACACCCAAATCAGAGCGTGAGTGCTCGATTGGGGCCAGAACCATTAAGAAACTGACCATTGCGTAAACAAAACTGACCATTGTGCAAACACATATAAAACAGAATATAAAAATACATAGCAATACTGTTTTGAAAACAGCAAACAGAAAACCTACATGCAATGTTTTCATCAAATATAAATAACGTATTAAGACGTTCGCATATCAAAATATTGGAAGTAACTCACAACCTCGCACTTGGGTTGATTGATAAGATATTTATGATATCTGATGAATCTGGCATGAGTCAAAATCCTTAGTTGGTTTCGGATCAGACGTAAAACCCTGAAGTAGCTGTATCCATTGCCTATGAGTCAGGTTCAGGAACAGCCGAACAGGAGAAATATTATTCTCCTGAACTTGTGTTGCTATGATATACTGACGAGTTTTGTTTGATTTTCTGTCTGAGTGCTGGCACTAACATACTTTTTCTTAGAAACGGCAGCCGCGTATGTGACTTGAGGAATTGTTGGTCTGGCACCATTTAATTTCTTAGCATCCATGTACGATAAATGTTTCTCAGCCTTACATCTTTGTACCTTTAATTCATAGTCCGCAACACAGATCTGCTACTATGTAATGTCTTGTGAGGAGTAACCAATAATGTGTTTGTACAATAGTTGTTAACTATAGTTGTCAACGTCGGCATTTGGTTGTATGTTGCCTGTTGCGTCGTGTATGGTGACTCACAAAAATGTTACGCAACATAAAACATGCCTCCGCACATACTGCAAACATGCTTTAACTTCTCGTTTACCGGCTGCAATTGCTTATCTCCATTTAACACATGCGGTATTGATATAAAGTTAATCATAGTGTTCCGTAAAATTATAGAACACTGTCCCGGGAAAACTACATTTGTTTTGTATCATGTGATATATTCAATCTGGAGAGATTTTTTAAATTTTGAAACATTTGCAACTACAGTATCTAATTGTTTGGTAATTGTGCAGTACTAGATTGAAGCAGTTTATTCTACCACACAAAAAGTAGGTGTTTCTGACGAAATTTATTGTTTCACAACACAAACCTTGCATTGACTAAAGATTAACAGCCCTACTTTACTGTTGCTATGAGTAAAGTTATTCCTCTAAAATATGTCTGAAATAGGAGTCCATATCTGAAAAACAAATAATGCTTTTTGTGGTAGTATATTTTGTTTACATCTGTGGTCCATTATTTTTCAATAAAAACTGTCTAATGTGTGTACTGTGGATACTACAGAACGATAAAAAGCCAAATATATATTTTTTACCCTGTGCCAATGCATTGTCTTATATATGCGAGTCGACCATAGGTCGCCTCGCATATATAAGACAATGCATTGGCCTAACAATTATTTACAATTTTAATAATTTTTTGTTGTATTCTTTAACAATTTTATAATTTCACCCATACAGAGCCCCAGACAAACATGAGCAGACGACACTCTTCCATATGCTTCTATATATGTGTGGGGCTCACTGCAGGGTATTTGATGTTTTTTTATTTTATGTTACTCCACTTTCAGGTATACCTCGTCGAGACTACCATACCACTTGCAGCTATCCACGTGTAACAGGGTTACAGTTGCGTGACATAAACCACATTGCTGTGGGGTATAGAAAGAGGAGATTTGGCAGATGAATAGGATCGATGTCATGTGGTGTCTCGGAGTGGTGTGTGCTGCACTATGCGTGTATGTGATCGCCGAACAATGCCAGCCACCTGATTTGAACGTAGTGCCAGCTCCCTCGCTGTCCATCATGTACACCATGAACAGTTTGAACATGATGCGGTGTCAGAGGGCGTGTGCTTACACACTGGGATGCCAAAAAGTTGCCTACAATACGACCAAGAAGATCTGTCACTTCATGGGAAACGGAAGCAGTGAAATTCCTGACGATAGTGCATTGAAATATGCCAATAAAACAGACCTGGTGAGTGCGCGTTTCGCAGAATTAATTCCTCAGTTTTGTAATCAATAATTCAAACAGCTATTCGAAGATTACATTGCATGGCATACGAGAAAGAAAACTAACATCAATCTGAACTGGGTGACTATCCCTTTAAACGGACCGAATTAATTATTGCAAATAACATTCAGCGGTGTTTCGTTCTGTTCTTGTGTGAGATTTGAATAAGACATTCGTAAGAAATCTTGATATGCTATTTTTGAAAAGTATACAAGTTTGTATTAGTGTTGGCGAAAGACGTGTTGGTGCGGGTCTGTGATTCTTTCTTTTTAGTTTATCCTTAATGATAATTATAATAAGAGACAACCCTTGTTGACATCGATGTTCACAGGACTCTACCCAATCTTGCAGCAAAATGCATTACACACAAGTGAAAGTCTATTTCAGTGAAATGGCTATACAAACCAATGTTAGGTATTGCTTATCCCGCAATGTTGAGGACCAAATTATTCTTTTGAGATGAAGTAGTTCATTATTCCAATATCGAACACATCATAAATTCAACTATTATAATAGTATTCATCTATAATATTTAAATGTGGATAGCTGTTACTGTGTACCGATATTACAACCGTATTCATCTATAATATTTAAATGTGGATAGCTGTTACTGTGTACCGATATTACAACCGTATTCATCTATAATAGTTAAATGTGGATAGCTGGTATTGTGTATCGATATTTAAATCGTATTCGTCTATAATAATTGAATGTGGATAGCTGTTACTGTGTACCGTTATTACAATCGTATTCATCTATAATAGTTAAATGTGGATAGCTGTTACTGTGTACCGTTATTACAATCGTATTCATCTATAATAGTTAAATGTAAATAGCTGTTACTGTGTACCAATAATTTTACTAATTAAATACATTGAAGTACCATATAAATCGGAACCAATAAAGAGCGTTTATGTTCTCATTACATGACCGCAAATATGTTGTTTTCAATCTACATCGATATGTTAATATGGAGATGCAAGTATTTCTTTGGATATATCTGGCGAAAAATCTTGAATTTCACATCTTCGTTGTACATGTATGTAGAATCTGAGCATTTATTAAGAGACAACAAAAACTCCAGGCATAACAACTTCGCTTTTTTTGGTATTAACCGTTTTCTGTTGTTCATCTGCCGACTAAATAACTGGAAATTTCTGTTTGTGTGCCAACTCGGCTAGCTGCACTTTCTCATTTTTTTTCGTCTAGTTGATGGAACACCACGGTCGTTTAGGAAGGTTTTTAGTTCGCTGTCTGTACATCAACTGGCTATGCATGCTTCTATTTTATATACCCCATAAAACTTCCGTTGGATGTTATCACTTGTGTTTCAACAATTCACCGAAAGTGACGACGTGTCATGTATAACTAAACATGTGTGATATACGGCATGAATTTGGCAAAGTATGACTTGTGTTCACTGCGTGCTCACCAAAGAATCACAATAGACTGTAACAACACCCGTGATGTTTTACTTCAACTTTCAAAAGAGGAAGTTTGAACACATTTTGTATTGTTTGTTTTTTTTAGCCTAGAACAAAATCCAATGATTGCGTCCATTAAAAACCTTCTTGCGCAAAAGCGCCGGTACACGACAAAGAGCGTTTTCATTTATAATCATTTTCACTCGTTTTCAAAACTGATGTATATTGTTTTGTGAATGCTCATTGGTCACGCTATTTATTTTACGTATTTTTTTCCCCGTTGTATTTGAACATTTGTTACACAGGCTTCACGATTATTAACTTCAACTGATAAGCACCGACTGCTGCGTATGCGGGCAACAGTTTGTCTCAAATAAATTGTTATAAAAACACAGGTTTATGGCCGCGGACATAAGCCGATTAAGTGTGATGTAATTTATCCATGAACTTGACAAATGGAGATTCTATCACCATTCGACACGAAAATATTTTGGCACAGAGTGACAGAGCGCAGCGGGGGTCAAATATTTATGTCCTATTTTCTGCCGATTTCTAGGTTTAGCTTTGTATGTGTTATACAAATTACATTTATCTATGTGTATTTCCTGTTTATATGTTCATATGTTTAATTCACATATATTGTTTATGTAATGTACTATATATGCGCTCATGTGTTATGTGACAATGTGGTCACGAATGACATAGTATCATTAAAGACTCGGATGATGACACCACAGAGTGGGGGATGCCGTTTATCCATCGTTCGCAGGAAAAAAACTTCGCTACAACATACGGACACGTGCTTGCCATTAATGAATGGGTTCCAGATTATTTCCGGCAATTACTATTTGGCATATTTCAACATACTAAGCGGACGGTACTTTGACCTCGACTTTTTTGATACACTGTATTTCTCTGTCAGACGAGCGCGCCCTATTTTACGAGAACATATCATGTTAAACATCCCCAATGAGAGATTATTTAAACAAATAATGACCGTGACAGACTCAAAAACTATACGCCTCGGCGTAATTTGGAATGAGGTATACGATATATTGACAAATAACACGAACCATTGATATACCGGCTTCATATGCTAGCTCTGAAAAATAATATCAATGGTCACAGCCATTTGATAAACGTTTTCATTTTAATAAACGCTCTTTCTTATGAACAAACACCGCGTGTTAAACGTTAAATTTTGTATGAATTAAATGCTTCTTCCCGACACATATAATGCCCACAGAAAGGTTGTTCGTGTAAGTACAAACCAGTTCGTTATCGGTAACAATTAAAAAGTGATTATTTATTAGATGTATTTATGAGTGCAAAACGCCATGTGTCTTGAGATAAAAAAAAATATGTATATTTTATATAAAACAGTTTTATTTTTTTTAAATTGAGCTCTGCTCCATTTACTTATTATTTATTTTATAATTTGTTAATTAAATCTAACACCGTGATAACATCCGCTAGGGTACCCCGAGTCATCACACCAAATGTAATTGAAATCGGTATAGGGAGAAAATCCGGGCAGATAGACAGATAGATAGACAAACTTTCACACTGAATTTATGCTCTTATATATATCTAGACCAAGAGAGATTCATTACAATGTGTATATTATGTATTTAGTCTGGCCATCGTTTTTATGGTGTGTTGATATGCCAGCTTCGTGATCTATGGCAATACATGCCATGGCTACAGCAGTTTTACAGCTATGTTCTACTTTTCACATACATAAAAAACGCTCTTCGTGTCTGCATGCGATATCTAGAATAGACTAATACTGAACGCTCTTTTCTAAACCACCTCGTGGAATATTCTGTTTTTGTTTGGGACCCAAACACCGTGTTTAAAGTTGTATTTTACATTACATCAATATGTCTTTTTGGGGAACTCGGCATGCTCATTTAATTGCAGAGTGTACATGTATGTATCGACCTATTTCGGTACCGGTAAAATTTCGAAAGTGAACATTATTAGCTGTATTTTGAATCACAAACCGCCATGTGCCAAGTAACATCACTTATCTAATCAAAGCACGTACCAAAATGTCATATGCTGACCTAACAGAACTGACAAATTACTTTGAATTACGATTGGGGCCGCCATGTGGCTTTGATGCCATGATATCACGCGCCCACACCGAATATATAATTTGATTTGTGGTAATTGATTTGATGTTACACAACCAAGAGACGTTCGTTGGTTATGGATACGTCCATTTTAAAGTTTGTTAGAAAACTCACGCTGATGTTCAACTCCGATACACGGAGTATCTTAGACACATTTTATTGCTGTATACACACGAGTACATATACCAATTTGGATGTCGACAGCACTTACGCTATGCGGATATTTTTTGTCCCTGGTACATTGTGCCTGCTTTCAGTCAAAGAAAGGTAAACTTATTGGACATGTAAACTTATTGGTTGCTTATCGGTACTTGTCCCCATTATTGGAATCTAAGTTGGTCGATTTATGGTCGCTGGTCTGGATCTGGTTTCACGCGTTTATCTGACTTTAAGGAGGAGTAAATTTCTAATCTGCTCTAACGTTTTGTAGTTTGCAGGGTCCGCGCTGGACCAAAATTTACTTTGCCATATAATTCGCCAAAAGAAATTTTTGTTTGCCAAATTATTTCAAAATTTGCCAAATACTATATCCTTGTAGGTATCATTTTCTGCAACTTTGAGTCTTATGTTCTGACACTCGCGGTTTGAACAACTTCTGATATCGATAGAAAAGCGAGTAGTTAATAATTATATTCGCATCTCTAGTTTATCACCACATAATACACCAATAATCAAACAATAACACGATATAAGGGTTGTCTTATCAGAAGGGCGCATCACAAGAGGATTTGCTATGTTTGTTTGTTTGTTAGGGTTTATAGTCGTTCTAGCGCTAGGCCACAAACGACGTTGTCAATTTTACGGGTGGAGGAAAGACCTCAGAGAGGCTTAATTTCACCGGGAAATCGTTCCACTGCGTGTAGAAACCACAGACACCGGAAAGCAACTGACAACCTTGCTCGGGTATACGATTCCGGCCACCCTCTATATGACGGGGTTAGAACCAGCTTCGTCGGCGCTGGACGGGCTGTGGCGGCGTAATGCAGCTGGAACTCTACCGACTGGACCACCGGGGCCCCGGTTTGCTATGTAAACACCTCCACACTAAATCCCACCACCAATCGATATTAATGCTATCAGCTTAACTTCATCTTAATAGAGGTGTTCACTTTTCGTAAACCATATACAACACCACTAATATAATTATATTGTACGTTTCCTGAAATGAATGGTGTTGATCCATATGTTATGTCTCGAGTATACTGCGTCACAGTCTGCGTGCAGAACATGCACATTATACATGCTATTAATCAGAATATGGCTGATGAGCGAATACGGGTTACACGTATTCAAATTCCAAGAAGTAACAATATATGATGGTAACAATTATGCATGCTGAATGTTATATCGTTAAAGCTGTTATCAGAAAGATATGGAGGTTTGGCATTACTAATAGACTAGTGACCATGACGCAATGTTCGGTAAAACATACAAGTCTGAACTTGAAGTCGGAAATTGAAACACTTAGATCATTCGATTCACTTGTTACTTTTAATTTCCAACTATTGAAATTTGAGTCATGAAATTTCTAACTATGCAAATTATGGTCCTCGTTCGGAGTGTGACAACCCACACCCTGTCGGTACGTGCCTAAGACCAAATCGGATTCACATAACCTATATTGATTATCAATAATTACACTTCGTCCACAACGGTTCATCGAAAGAATGGATCCCAATTATAATTTAGATTATAAATTAGACCAAACGTATTTCCGAGTAGTCTTTATTGTCTGCTACACGTAGTATAAACTATACCAACACCAAAGTGAAAATAATTATACCATGCATGCCGAGTGGGGAACGTGAACATTTTTACGGAATTTAACCAATATATTTGTTGACGCTTGGTGAGCGATGCGACTGATATACTATATATGGAGAAGACATGACAATTCCATAATGTTCATTACATTCGTATGATTTCAACGAATATTGATGAACAACGTCATGGTGTAACTTTTCCGGGTGCAGGACATTTCGGCACATGGACGTTTCGGCACCCAGTTTTCAGGATGTTTCGGCACCTGGGGTTTCGGCAATTGTTATTTCGGACCAAGCATTTGGATGTATCGGAACGTCGTCGAAGACGTTTTGGCACATGATTTAATTACTATATTTAATATGATTAGTATGAAGTTGAGCATTTCGCAATGTTTTCTCGCATTGTGTTTTGAAAAATGCGGCTAATTTCACTACATTTGGCTTTTACATATGGCTCAAGATAATTTGTTCTTAGTACCAAGATTGTTTACAGAATAAACGATATAGGTAAAAAATTGATACATTTGTTATTGTAATAATGATTTATAATACTATAATCCGAATACTTGTGTTTGCCACGTGTATACTATATCATTACAGTTGATATTTATAGCTGGTATAAAAGTTTAATCCAGCTGTGTATTTAACGGCCTGTTATATCATCAGATGTCAGAACATAGTGACCAAACTCGATTATACATACATGCATTGAGAGACACACGTTAACAGTCACTTTAAGCACGTTTGACCCGTCTTGATAAATCAATTAACGCGAACTGACATGCGTAATTATTAGTCATTAACGACGAAGAACCATCAACGCATGACCGAATCGGTCCGCGGTGGAAATTTAGGAACACACCCTAGTCAAGTTGTCCTGCTAATGTGATATGGTGCTGATGGATAATGATTAACTGCTATGCGATGTTACGGCAAACTGATGCTGTTACGAAAAGATACCGTTAATCAGTTTTAAAGTTGTCATTATTGCAGTGTTCGGATAATCTGAACATATGCAAGAAACGCTACAATGTGAATCAAACATTCAGAAGCACAATACAAATAAGTTAATACTGTTTGTATTAGCTGTTGCAAATCGACTATCAACAATTTAGCTATTAATGTTATTTAGCAAATACCAGCGCAGCCATTACTAGTTTAAAAAAAAAATAATATATATATATACGTTATTGAATGTTTCATACATACACTGTTATTTATAAAAAACCCTCGGCTTAGCCAAACACCGCGAAAATGACACTTAAAACAGGGGGGGGGGGTCGCGCACAAAAATTCCATATATGAGGCGGGGGTGGGTGGGTCATTTCACCCGGAAAAAATGCGTAAATGACCAAAAATGCATATTTTTTCCTCCACTTAAAATCACTGTTTTTGTGCTCATGTTATCTGTTAATATCAACCATATGACACACTATGCTATTTAAAACATACTAACCAGAACTAACTACCATTTAGGGGTGTATGTATGCTGATGTATGTCAAAATTAATGTACCAGATTTCGACGGATGAAAGATATATTAAGCATAATTATGAAATGATTACCATCTTCTGTTCTTAATCCACATAATGGATATTATTTGTTATCAAGATAAACTTGATGATACAAACAAAAATAACAGTTCCACTATATTCCACTGGTTTAAAACTATAAAACAAAATAACTCATACAAAAAGTTCATACTATTTGGATAACAATATGAAAACTTAGCCTTTTGTGATATTAAATCAACCACAGTTATTATTCACAAGTCTAAGCAGTTAGGTACTGTACATATACATGTAATAAGGTAGTACATCTTGGAGTTCCAGTTATTTGACTGCCAATACATATGGTATTGTAATTATTAGTTGTTTGTTCATTATTGGTTGCTTTGATATTCAATTTAGGATATAGCATGATAGAGCAATGTAACTATAAAAGTAGCTTTTGGTATTAAAGTCTCAACTTATTCCATATGCAACATAAAGCTAGAATATAAACATGACTAATATGAACATTGTTATTGAAACTAATTATAAATCATACTAACCTGGATCAAACTGCACAGGTAATATATGCAACTCTCTTCATGCGAACTTTCTCAGAGTCACATATCTCAACTGAACAGTCTGATCCAGGATGCTTGTTCTTATAATGGGTTTCCATGTGAGACGTCCAGTAAACCACATTGCACAGGGGGAACCTACATGTATACAGACGGTTTGTACAAGGTGACCGTGGCTTGGATATCTCCGCTGACTTTAAACTAAACTTTATACTCTGATAATAAGTTAATAATACTGCCAATTGTTCGCTAATATTATTATATGTTAATCTGCAAACCAACATGACATACATACATGTATTTAGACTGAGCTGCTGTGAGTGTGACTTTCCGTGGCTTGGGTCCCAGATGAAATTTGTTCTACCCCTATTACTACAGTATTACTATTGGGCCTTGACTCTAAAACATCTTATACTATTGTTATAAAAAAGAATATGGAGTTACTGAGGATATCAGGAAATGTATTACCTCGTAATTATTATGTTTTATGGCATTATGCCCAATGTTTTTAAGTGCATGCGTTCAGCATTTTCACATTTTATACTAATAGAATTATCTCCCTTTAGAGCAGTTTAGAGGTTTACTAAAATGCTGGGAATAGTATTAAATTATAAGAAATGGAACAATTCTTTGCTAGGCTTTGATTTGGTTTATATTTTATGTTTTTTGTAAGATTTTGGGGGGTGTGTCCCAAAAATTGGGCGGAAAAAATTGCAGGTAGAGGGGTGGTGGGTCCCCGAAAGGGGCAAAAACATTTATTTCGCCCTATATATGTAAATTTTTTCCGCGCCCCCCCCCCCCTGCTTAAAAGAACAAAAACAGTACTTTTCGTAACGACGTCAGTTTGTCCTACCAACAGCATAACAATTTCACAAGACCTACTAACGTCATAGCAGAATAGACGGATAGGACCAGTGGAACACAGTTACTAGCCGCGCAGTCACTGCATACCTGTTTCATGATATATGTTGAGTAATTGGACACAGAAAGTACATAATTATAGTTTATTATACAGACTTGACATGACTATGAAGGATTTATTTAATTTTGGCAGCATATTTTATTTCCCATGATAAGATAGTACAAATGCGATGGCACACTATGTCAATATCTCATTTTAAATCACACATCGCATCGCATCAAAGGCAATTATTCAGATACAAGAAAGAGACAAAAATCATGCACTATGTTACACCGCACTGAAGGTTGATGGTTAATACATATCAATTTTATATATGACAAAACACTCTTTATTGATAACTCTTTTTGTTGTGCTAACACTACTAGTAACAGAGATAATAAGATATACTGCAACTGATAAGAGAAGCCTGATTGCCTTATACATTGTTATATCGGACTGAAACCAATGTTGGTTATTTCGAAAAAAATATCACACAACGCTCTTTATTGTCTTTATCCGTGTGGTGAAACGCTCTCGATTTAGGTATATTTCCTGACATAGAAAATAAAGCGCAGATTTACATTAGTAAACCCTGGTTGCCTTGAATTGGTTTATAGCCATATCAGACATGTGCATGTAGAGTGATGCTCAAGTCGGAAGAATTTAAAAATTCTAATGAATTCCAATTCCAGTCACTTCCGTATCTCTTCAAGTGTACCATGCATGTGCATATACATATCGTATTTTATAGCTGGTATATAACTAATCACGCTAAGTACGTATTTGCCTTGTTGCATCCTCTGGCGTAAGAACGTAGCCTCTGATGTAAGAGAGTAGCGACCTACCTCGATGTAAACGTATGCGTATACAACTAAGAGCTCACTCCATCAATGTATCACATTATTATAATCAATAAATTTGAAAAATGATCAAGGAAATATGGGTTGATACAAACATCGGACTTGGCACTGAAAGGGTGAAAGTAGCGACATACCTCGATGTAAACGTATACGTATACAACTAAGAGCTCATTACATCAATGTATCACATTATTATAATCAATAAATTTGAAAAATGATCAAGGAAATATGGGTTGATACAAACATCGGACTTGGCACTGAAAGGGTTAAAGCTACATTTAGTTTCGATAATTCAATCAAATCGAACGCGCGGACGTAATTAGTAGAAGCAACGGACGACGAACGAGGGCCCGAAGACCGCTCCGCGGATCGGCGCGATGATAATCAGCGAAAGGCGCCGCGCGCCTTCGCTCGAGGCGCGGTGCACCTACTGAGAGGCGGTCCGCGCCTAGCTGGCTACCATATATGCGAGTAGAGGATCTCTAATGAGTCTCAATTATATACGAAATTTATTGACAGAGTGCACTCAATTCGATTCGAGCCAAGGTTTTGCAAGGCTCGAATCGAATTTAGTTGATGAGGTTAAAATATTTCTTATATAATTGCGACTCATTAGACATCGATTTTATCACATAATCACATTTTAGCCAGGAAAACCGATCTCAAAACAGCTGGAATTAACACAAATTAATATTGATTTCCTTATAACAACCAAAAAGGAAGTAAAGACACCATCAAGATAAAATATAGTTCCATTTTAAATGTGTCTTTTCATGTTGACAACATTGTTCAACCACCCTTATCACCAATGTTTGTCCCACAGTCAACACGAAATAACACAACGCAAGTCGAATATCATAACTATATTCTAATTAACATAATGATAAAGTTACAGCATTGTCATCGACATAATTGCTATGAACTCTGACGTAACATAATACACATGTGTCTTACTAACAAATATGAGGCCAGGTTTAGGGGCTAATTATGTGATAACATGGTTTAATTATCCCTTGTTTCTGTGTGACATAATGAATTTAACATGGTATAATACTCCCTTCTTTCTGTGCGACCTAATGAATTTTATTCTAACACAAATGTAGAGGAATTTATTCTTTCACTAATTTTAAGTTCAACTGCCCCTTTCCATCTGCACTCTATTTCTATTTTCTGTACCGGGTATCTAAACTCTTTCTAATTCTGACCACACATAACCATAACCCTTATGAATTAACCCACCTGTTTCTATTCGAGAGAAACACGGGGTAACCTTTATTTTCCGAGGAAAGGACGTTTGTTGCTGTTGTGTGGATTCAATAAACGATGCTTAACCCAAAATCATATAACATACAAATTATTCAAAAAGTGTTTTGCACGAAAATCTGCCACGTTTATAACGAAATAGGATTAAAGTGTCAAATTGATAACGATATAGGATGAAAGTGAATGTCGACAGAAAAATAGTTCATGATGTTTCGGAGAGGATTATGTGGATATGCATTTGCATACAGTTGTTATCAACTAGTTATTGTGATTCACCATTAATTTCATTCAGAAAGGCATACTCGTGTGATTGTTAAAAAATAATTTGAATGCGCATTTGACGTGTCTCAATACTACAGTGGCGTGGCGATGGCGGGATTTGTGGGGTATCTAACCCCCCAACTTAGGTTAAAATTGTCAAACATTTGGAAATTTCATGACTGACACAACATGAGTTGGTAATTATACATCACATATTGGTTGAAATTGTTCTCATTGTTTCATTTTTTAACCAGTGATTAGTGGGGAGTTTGTTGTTTGTAGGTCAGAGTACACATGTGTTTTGTTTTTGGTATTCAGTTGGAAAGTTCCAACTGTTGTACTTTTCCAAACTGACACCACCTAAATTGTTACATTTATGGTTCGGGGCAGTGGGACCAGTTAAAATAAATCACCCACCTAGCCACGTCCCAGCAACGTGGTATTCGATCTCATAGTTTCTGCATATAATAGCTGCATACAGCTACTGTATTGGAATTAGGATGTGAAATACATGACATTCCTTCTTCCAGGAACCCTCACACCCATGCATCAGTTCTCCTTGTGGTGAGAAATCGATATGTTCGCCGAGTTACATCAGTGATACCGGATACCGCTGCATCCCATTCGATCGAACAAGTGAGTTAATTCATTATAGGATACCACTTACTGTGCTGCTACAAGTACAACCCCGGTAACGTGGTCCTGTTGGTGGGTCATTCTGATTTTATATTTATTATATTAGAGCAAACATAATGCTGCTAAGAACATGTAGAGTTATGTCTTTTTCTATAGTCTATCATATCCTCTGCCAATATTCCGTTTACCTGGCAATGATAAAATACCTGCACCATCACCAGTCGTATCCCACAGACATCACGAAACGTCACAAAGTCTCGCATAAGTAGTACGTCGAAATAGACCATTAAAGCTCCAAACGGAGGACACTCTTTATTACATACCGCTTGTGTGCGACGGAAGCGTGGACGCTCTTTATTACATACCGCTTGTGTGCGATGGAAGCATGGACGCTCTTTATTACATACCGCTTGTGTGCGACGGAAACATGGACGCTCGTTATTACATACCGCTTGTGTGCGACGGAAGCATGGACGCTCTTTATTACATACCGCTTGTGTGCGACGATCGTTGGAATATTTGTTAGCCTGGCGAATATTTAGGACGTGCTAAAACTAACCTGTATAGAACAACCAAAACATCATATTAAAGGTACTCAATCCGACCAGAGGGTCCTATATTACTATTTCTTTGGATTTGGGTGTAAAAATTATTTGATTCGAGTCGAGGAACCCACCCATCAAAGCTCAGAGTGATTAGATATCGATTTTTGAAATCAATTAATTTTCGGATATTTAGCCCACAAGTTGGCAGAACACGTGGTCAAAACGGACAAATTGCGGGTGTAAGATGGATAACCCTAAAATCAAGTGGTTATTATTGTTGATCACGTGTTCTGCCAACTTGTGGGCTACATATCCGAAAATTAATATATTTCAAAAATCGATATCTAATCACTCTGAGCTTTGTTGGATGGGTTCCTCGACTCGAATACAATATTTTGTAATCCCAAAGCCAAATAAATTGTAATATAGGACCCTCTGATCGGATTGACTCGAGTACCTTTAATGGCATTGTGTGGAACTGTTACATCGGAAGTAATTCTATGGCCGGTTCGTGGATGATCAGGAATGATTTTTTACGGTTCCCTTTGAATAAACATTTGACAGGTAAAACTAATTTGTTTTAATTATCTAGGTGATAATTCGATTCATTTTTAATCTTCACACTCTGTGGTCCAAAAAAACTCGATAATAATGAATATTCCATAGTGCCAGTCATAACAACGACGAAAACTGCGAATGTTTAGGTATTTGGGTTCTTTCGCTGTCGAATCGGTTCTATCCCCATTTAATCGGGAAATACTGTGACTAATATATGGAAACAGTTGGTTCAAACTGACCATGGTGTGAAAATAACGAAATATAAACACAATGACATATCCATTAAGTTCTTAATTGTACCACTTATCATCATTTTCGGAAATTACGCTGCCTGTATTAATACATATAGTATGCCTTAATTAAGAGCGGTTAAGTAACACTATAATATAATCGTTCACTGTGATGCACGCATGATATTTGGCATGAATGCAATTGAATTGCCAATGTGTAGACTGAACATTTTCCCCGATAAATCAATCATAATTGTCGTCATTGAAAATGGCTGAAACTATTCTTCAAAATAGCCACAGTTTTCACCCTGTACTCAACGTATGCGAAGTTGACTTTCATTCGAACATTTTATATTTTGCAGAAATAAATGGTGGTGTATTGTGGTCACGATACACTCGTTCCACACGCTTCATCCCGATTCAAATAGTGGTTCAAGTAATAGGGGAACCCCATGCCATTTGTCTGCCGCTTGACCGATTTATATATAAAAAAAGATTGTTATATAGTGGCCCAAAATGACACCATAAATATTCACCACACATGCATCCCACCCGACCCAAAATGGCCGCCATCCAGAGGGGTTCAACTATGGGTCCCTTGACATATCTCGGCCCCTTGACATTCAGGTAATACGAAGTGTATGGCAGTATGGCCCACAATATAACAGAAACATAACGCATCAGATGCAAAATGGTTGCCACACAGAGGGGTCAATATAGCGAACCCATGTTATTTCTTGCCCCTTGGCCAACTTGGACCCTTCTGGGTGGCTGCCATTTTGGATTGAGGCGGAATGCGTGGGGTGTCAATTTAGGGTGTATTTGGGGCCACACTACAAAATCTTTTGTTTGGCCTAACCGTGGTCCGATTATTTAAGTATATTATGCCACTTAAACACCTGTTACTAGATATACAATGTATCTACTATCAATTCTTAATATACATGTTGGATTGTGTAAATGACATACGCTACAGACAGTATCGGGTTTGAACCACTGGATACATAAAACTATAGTCTAAATATACTGTATAGTATTACTTTAACAGTAGTGATTAGATTGAAAAAGAACCGTAACACACTCACGTTGCGTATATTTTATCTGCGGTTTTCCATATATGCAGGTATACATTAAACTCGTTGCTTCGTCAAGGTAAGCTTTCGGTAAAACGACAATTCGGCAGCCAAATGCATTCACGAAGGTTTAATGCATTCAAGACATATATAATTCTGCGTAATTTTGTCCCGAAATCTTTTATTTATAATTATAAAGAAACCGTAAAAGTCATTCCTGAACCATCACAAAGACGGGTAATTGTTAGGACCCCAATAATTCCATATTTAATTGCTCCAATGATCAGTTAATATAAAAAACACAAAATAAAGTCGCATTACTCAACCAGTTCCAAACAGCATGAATTGATCTAGAAGATATTTGTGAAAAATGTCATATTTTCAACTTCCGGCGGCCATTTTTTCGGCCATCTTGGATGGTGAGTTTCAATTTTGGCCCAAAAAAAAGTGTCATTATGTCTTACCTTCACGAAAATATATACGTTTGTATACATTTTATTAGATTTTCCCGCTATACTTTGCATAAAACTGACGTAGGGTCTGGTCTGAAAAACGGCGGCCATGATGGACGCCATCTTGTCTGTAGTCTATTCAGCCACCTTTTTTTCTTGTTAACATTGCTTAAAAGTTGAATGACATAATAAGGAACAAAATTAGTGGGGTGAAGTTAAGTCCCGGGGGGGGGGTGCAAGGGTACCCCTATTAGCTCCCGGACTATTATACATTATCTATGGTGGGAGGTCGAGTTCAATGATAGTTGATCCGCATAACAGTGAGTGTTACGCACGAGTAGTGGCCCATTGATGCGATGGATAAATGTAAGCATCTATTGCTTGTTGCCAAATCCGCTTCCTCCCTTCAGGTCACTGTATACACACTTGTGTCATGTTTAATAATTATGTGAGAAGAAATAAATATTGTTAAAAATAGTAGTGGTCTCATTTAATACGGACTTCGAGTCTCGTTGCCCGTTAAAGACGCAGCCGTGGGATGCTGCACGAACTTCGTATTATCTCAATAAGTACATCTTAACACAAATCTCACTACTGGATACTAATATGCAATCGTTGGCATAGAATTTTAAAGCATCAGTGTGCTTGATGGAGGTTTTCGTTACTATTTTATTATCATTTATTAACGATTATAGACGAAATGTTTCGCCAAAGTTGGGTTTGGGTTACATATAACCAACCCTGCATCTACATGTCGTGATATTCACAAATGGGTATTGGAATCCACCAGTCGTGGCCAAACCAGAATATGCAGACCGACGCCGCAGGGACGCAGACAGGAGGGCCAGGTGGATATAGGGGAAAGCTGAGACGCCCCGGACAAGAACAGCCAGTCGACCAAAGCATAACCATCAGCGGGATACCACCCCGGATATCCCTGCAGTCGGCGTGGTGATGGTAACACCACACAGCTAGTCTCCACCAGGAACGGAACCACCACCCCGTATCTGCGACGCCGAAGTACACCGAGAAGCCGCCGTCGGAAACTTTGGAAGAAAGGATCGAGCGGAACAGGAGAAAAATAAAAGACACCATCAAAAGACTCTACTCAACAGGAAAGACATACCACCCTCCAACTATGAATTCTTCCTGCTGAGAGATAAAAAAGCAGTACGCGGGCGAGATGAGTTAGATCCCTCGCCCAGAATGATCTGGATCGATTCGGGACGGATCCACTATTAGTCATACCCACCACTTCCAAAAGACACAGATCCATGAAGAAGAAGATAACAACGTCAAAAAATATTTTTTCTCTCCTTTTTTATTAATGAATTTTAAATAAGCCCAGACCATTCCGGGGTTATGGCCCTTTCGACCATCCCGGGGTTAGCCCCACCCCCAAATAATCCCTTCAAAGTATTGTTTCAGTTGCAAGCTATAAAATCAGTACACATAGTGCCTAACCGATGCATCGCGATCATGTTGCCAAGTCATCTCCCATTTATTACGTAGTCTGCTATTGCCATCACTCTTTAATGTTTCAATCCAACATGTGTGACGGCTACTGCTATAGTGATATGTGGGTGTGATATGCGACAATCAATAGAAACCTGTATGCATTGAAACATGAAGTGTGTAAGTGAATGGACAATTCAAGTGTATTACTAATCTGATAAGTTTGAGTCCAAACGGTGATAACTTTATGTTCCTTTATGTGATACAAGAGAGTGCCCGATTCGAATATTTTAGATTGATTGGAATCAGTGTTACTCGTAATTGAAAAGCTCACATGAAATACATGTTTATTTTAAATGTAGATGCAGTTAGTACACTGTTAGAACAAATTCCTTTGCTTTAACGGTCTGAGACCGCGCAACATCGCTGCCAACATTTGACCGGTAAACATACGGTCAGGCCGTAACATGTTCCACGGTATAAAACCGTTTAAGTAACTGGCAGACCGTAAACAGTAACTGTCAGATCGTTGTATATTTTACGGTTCAACACTGTGTAATTAATATCAAGACCGTCAGTTTAACGGTGTCTGAGACAGCACAGCATCGCTGCCAACATTTGACCGTTAAACATACGGTCAGGCCGTAGCATGTTCCACGGTATAAAACCGTTTAAGTAACTGGCAGACTGTAACCAATAACTGTAAGACCGTTGTATTTTTTTACGGGTTAACACCGTTTAATTAATATCATGACCGTAACTAATAAAGGTCAGACCAATGGTATTTTTCATGGGTCAACACCAATATTTGGCTCATAATTTGCTAACTTACCATATAATTAGCCAAGTTCCCATGGTGACAATATGGTAGGCACTACGATTCTTATGTTTTTGAATGGTCGAAACTAGTATTACTCGTAACTGAAAAATACATAATAGTTCTTATGTTACGATCATAGTTTTGATGAAATGTAACTCCTCAATGTATAAAGTGATAGACAATACTTATGAAACTTTGCAGTTTGCAGAGAATCAAGCGTGTTATCTGCCTCGCAGAATTTAATCCGGAAAAAGGCTGCGCACGCGTAATGTGTTCGCCGTTCACTAACTACTGTATAAAAAATGCTGTAAATAAAAACGATACTAGTAATAGCTGATAAGCCAACCCATCACTAGTCATTTATGAGTAATACTAATTTCGACCATTCTAAAACATGAATCGGCATGCCCTTTTAAGCCATAAGAAGAATACATCAACATGTTTCACAGTTAAAACTCAAATTTATGTACATGTAAAAGTAAAATATCTTAATGGCATACTTTTTGGTAACACGTAAGGCATGAAATTGTCCCGCATTGACGAGCAGAAAAATATCAAACTGGATGTTGAACGACTGAATGACGAAGCCAAGAACGGAATAACAGGACTGAAATCTAGCCTAAAAGTTCTTGAAAACGACATGAAGTCAAATAACGATTCTGCTGATTCACAGATCAAGAACATTGAATCACGCGCATCGAAAATCTCCTAAATGTCGCGCAGCATTGAATCCGAAGTCACGCAGTGTTCCCATAAATGCAAGTCGTCTTCTAAGGAAACGAAGGAGCATGTGAATTCGACATTCAAACAGTTTGCGGAAGTCTTCGAAAGTTATGTCGACAATACTGCAAACAGATATGATGAAATCCGATCCATTGTTCAGACTCATATTCCGAATGCCACCCTGTTCGACACCTCACGCATCGAAACTGGTTCTCCATTCGAATCACACGCGAAGCGGAGTTGCTCTGTCAGTGGGCCATCCACATCCCACGAGAACTCAAGTGAACGTGTGTACAACTATGTTTCTCCTGTAACAGCCAACGTGAACATAAAATGTGACTCTAACACACAGGCGAATCTTCATGTTGATGCTGACACATCTGTCCCTATAGACTCGAAGCTCAATACGTCGAACAACAGTGCAAATCTGAATGTTTGAGAAGTAAATCTCTCGATCAACAGCGATGATTACTCCCACTCTAAACGCACTCCGGTTCGTATAAAACCTGCTTCCATTGAAGTAACAACTGAACCAAAAGCTGGCAAACATCTGTCAGAAATATTCAAGTTCATCGACAACTATAGCGATATACAACGAACATCCATGGACAGTGACGATCGTGCTCATAATTTGTCAACACATGGCAAACGTAGTAGGGACTACCCTATATGTCCTATAGTCGGCCGTAGATCGTCTCTCCACGTTGGGTAACTCAGGTCCAGACACAGTTTTGTAGATACACAATCTTTTATTGTAACTTCAAGAATGCATGGATATATATTTACCACAACAACTTTCACAAAGCTAGCAGTTTGAGAATTCGCCTGGAGTCTGTCGTGGGGCAATCGATCACTTAAAGAATTACAACCGAAAAGCCACGACCGAAAGCAAACATAGTATTTTATTCCAACTTTCTCCCCAAGTCACATGACTGGTCTCATCTCTGATACGATATACTTCCAGCCAATTCCCGGCCAGTATCATCTGATTCGTTATTCTCAAAGACCAATGCGGTAGGTTCCACGTGGCATTGATCTGGTCCCACACTCTTATTGATTAGTTGTTAATTCGTTCAATTAACCGACTCTACACAGACTTTCAGGCCAATATTGACCCCCACCATTCCACTATGGTACACACCTACTCTTTTTTCGAGTTTAATTATTTAAGTAAACTAACAACTCCACCGGTAATTAATCGGTTTCGTTGATTAATTTATATGAAAATATAAATGTCTTCATTCCACTGTTAGGGTTCGTGACTCCCTTCCAGTACTCAACTACCATAGTGTTCTACTCGGTCAACTCCAACTTCTAAACAAACTGCTATACATAACATCAATGTTCTATTATATCGACTATTACAGTTAAGGTGTTCTATTTCACCCTCATCATAACTCATTTAAGTTCTAAACAATTCTACACGTACCATACTGAAAAAGACATATGGAATTACGCACTTGACTTCAATATGTCATACATGGTGATACATTCAATTCAAGATCAATAATCATCAACAACATCTTATGCAAACATCCATACATTCAGGTTTCATGAATTCTTAATCAACTTCACTTGTGTTGTCACTTTAATTCGTGACTATTCAATATGTTGTACTCTTTTTCAGAGACCGAACAATGCCCTCAAAAACAACACATACCAATCACATCATGAAAACCTAATCAATTTACCCTGATCATTGACCAACTTATTTTGAAACCACCGCAGGCTTGAAATACCACAACTTGTCAATATTTTCTAACTTGACCATCGCACAATCGACCCCTCTCTCTCTGGTATTTTGAACAGTCCATATCTGTTCTGTATTTGTCTTACTATCATCTCGGCTATAAGTCAATTACCTTGTTACAATTTCTATTTCGAACCGTTCAGTATCTGTTATGCGTTCCACTTATTATCATCTTGGATATAAGACAGTTAACTTATTTTCGTTTCCAATTTGGTTATTATGTTCTTTTCAATTTCCATAACCACTTAACTTAGACTTTTCAAGCTATTTCCAATTTACTTACTATCCTTTATGTCCGTGATACATAGCTCTTCTAATGTCTTATCTACGCAGATATATTATTCAATTATCTGTCAAATTTACTTCCATACGCAAACAATTTATATAGACATTGCAAACCTATTTACAATTTTACTTACAATTACTTACTTATACTATTTTTGTGTTATAAATTGCTATTTCAATGGCCTGCATATAAGAAGTTAATATTCAATTATATCTCTCCCACATTACATTCAATTAATTGTTTCTTGTCGTTAGGACAAGTCAATTATTTTCTTCCGAATCAGCACGGCATTCAATTTTCCATTATACTCATTCGCATCTCTATGACAATGGACCTCCACAATCCATTGTATAGACTACACGGATTTGGATCGATACACAAAGACGTCTCGATACACGGATTTCGCAAATCGCTTTGATACACGGTCGCGCCCTGGGAGTTCCCTTTTGTCCCAACAAGCTCACCCAAGGGAATAATTTCAATGTCCATGTCCGATTTTTCGCGTTCCGCATTTCTAAGTCGGTTTCTAAGCTCACATAACGGCAATTCGTCCTCTAAATCAATATTCACCGCTGGTCTTTGAATTTTATGCCTATTTATTATTCTCTGCATTTGATTTTCTGATTCATCTTCGCTCGACCGAATATCTTCATCGCTATCCGGACAAAGCAATTGTTGTTGTCTCATTCGACGAGTTAATGTCTTTTTAGGTATTTTCCATACTTCGATATTGGCGTGACGTAAATTTCCCGTTATCAAGTTCTTAATTATATATGAAACAGGGCCTTTTTTTGTAGAAGCACGTGATATGGATCCCATTTTAATGAGAATTTACCCGACGTTTGTCCAATCTTATGATATACTTTATCACCGACATTATAATCGACTTCTGTGGTTTTTACTCTCTGCTTCTGTTTTCGTTTAGCAATTTTCTTGTGATGATGTACCGCGCGGAAAGCTCTGTGTTGTGCTTGAAGAGTAATCTGGTGCATTTCATCTCCCATATATTTTAGTCTGGGAGCTAAAATGTTATCCAATGGCAAAACTGATGGATGTGAATACATTAGTTCAAAACTTGAAGTTTTAGATGAATCTGAAACCATGCATCTATGTGCTAATGTTTGTCCCAAAACAAGATCCCATGTTCGCTGATTTCCTTCCATAATTTTGGATAATATATCATTAAAAAGTTTATGAGATCGTTCATTTCGACTGTTAGACTGAGGTGAATAAAAACTTGTTAACACAAATTTTATTCCTAGATTTTTACATACATGTACTTCTTTAAAATTATTTGAAGTGAACTCCTTCGCATTATCGCTCAGAATCTGTATTGGAACACCAAATCTTGGTATAATATCTTCCAAAAGACAATGAATCAATTTATCATGATATTGAGTTAGTACATTTTCTTGCAAATGACTCGGTATATATAATCTCAACATGGGGTCATCGTCTGCATTTGATATGTAATATAAGACATCTTCTATAATAAAATGTTTATTAGTAATTGATGGGGAAGGATTATTACTTTTATATGATGCAATGAACTCTTGAATTTCTGAGTCTTTCCCTTGTTCAGTTTTCATATTAAACTGAGCGACTTCTCCATTTGATAAATCGCCTTGGGGTAATGGATCATTGGTTTCCACTTTACATTCTGCAAATTTCGAGAAATTTGGAATTTGATTTGAATTAATCACATTTATTTGTAAATTATTATAATTTATCTCGATGTCAGACAGTTGTGCCTCAGTTTCTATTGAGTCTGGAATTCTACTCAACAAATCTGCTACACTATTCTCACTTCCGGGCAGATATTCTATAGTGCAATTATAGGCTGATAAACACAACATCCACCACTGAATTTTCGGATTATTATATTGAGTGGTTAATAAATATTTTAAAGGTTGATGATCCATTTTAATAGTAAAGGTGGCTGCATTTAAATAATGATCAAGCTTTTTAAGAGCATAAAATATTGCATATGCTTCTTTTTCAATCACTGACATTTTGCACAGTGTATGACTCAATTTTGCTGACAGAAAATAGATTGGCTTTTCATTCCTACATTGTGGTATATTTATTCCCTCATTTTGATCACAAGTTTGAACTAACACCGCCCCAATCGCATTTTGACTACTATCTGTATACAATGTATATGGTTTATTCAAATCTGGATAAGCAAGTTGAGGTATGCCAACTAGACTTTCTTTTAAATATTCAAAAGCCTCTTGGCACTGTTTATCCAATTTGAACTTGGCATATGTTTATCAAATTAATCAAAGGGATAGATATTTCACTAATATTCGGGAGAAAACGTCGATAGTACGACATCGCGCCAATAAAACCTCTTACCCCTCTGACTGCAGTAGGTGCTATCATGTTTTTCAATGCCTTAATCTTGTTAGGATCTGGTGCTCTACCTGATTCATTTACTATAAAACCCAAATATTTTGTCTCTGATTTAAAAAATGAACACTTCTTCAATTTCAGTTTGATATTATGTTCCCTTAGCCTTTGAAATACCTGATTAGACATACAATCACTGAAAATCAAAATATCATCAATATAGTTGATAACGTTAGTTAACCCTTTTAAAACAATCGCCATCAACTCACTGTACGCGCTCGGCGCATTCTTCAATCCATATGCAGTGCGATTAAAAAACCAGTTACCATAGCAACAAGTAAATTTAGTCTTTTCTCTGTCCTTTTCATTGATAGTCATGGCAAAATAGCCTTGTCTCGCGTCCAATAGACTGAACACTTTGGATCCCTTTAACTCCGAAATTATATCATCAATTATAGGCAAAGGATAACAAATTGTCTTTGTTATCTTATTTAAAAAAACGAAAATCACAAACAAATATCCATGTACCATCACTTTTAGGAATCATAAAACAGGCATTGGACCACGGACTCTTAGATTTGGTTATTATTCCTGCGTTTTCCATTGAATCAATAGCATCTCTATATAGCTGTCTTCGATGCAAAGGTACTCTATACAGTTTTTGTGAGATCGGTTCATGATTCATGATATCGTGATGTTTCAATACCAATTCGGTGACCACCTTTAAATGTTCATGTGGGGCATTAATTTCTTTCTCATCTACACGCGCTTCCATCACTTCACAAGAATTAGAAACTTGATTTATTTCTGCTTTTTGCATAGGACAAATTTTGCCCACAACACAGCCCCTTTTCAAATTATAATGCCTGTCAGTTTGATTAATGATTTTAATGGGAATACAATCGCTTTTAGTGGTCGTTATTGACTCTTCCAACGTGAGTCCGGGGTGTTCACTGAGAAATCCCTGTTCTGTACAAGTCGCCATTATGAATGGAGATTTAAACATCTTAGCTCCTCCCACGATTTTAGCGGAACAAATGGCACCTGTCCTAGGCTTTAATATACAGTTAGCTTTCAATCATATTAAAGAGGCTATATATATCGGGTACAAGACTCACTAACTGATTTTTAATTTTCATGGCTCCCAAATCAAAATACATTCTTAAACCATTGTCTCTTAAAAAATCTCGTCCAAGAATAAGTGACCTGTTTAAATTCTTAGTTACATATAACCTATGAATAACCTTTAGTTTGTTTATTTTAAAATCGAGGTTTATATACCCTATTATTTCTAATGTGTCATTGCTCGCTGAAGTAACAGTTGCTTGTTTCTTAATAAGTTTGGGTCGATCTTGTAATTTCTCATACAAGTTTATATTAATTAGTGAACAATCAGCTCCACTATCTATCAAAGCTCTTACCTTTTGTTTTCTAATCATTATTACAATGGAACATGGTACTTGTTCATCTAACAATTTCCCAGTTTCTCCAGGATAATTATAATTTGTGCTACTAATTTTAAATTCAGGTGTCTTTGTTACACAATTCATCTCAATGTTTTTGTGCTTCATACAATCCCTACTTTTATTGTTCACTTCTTTTTTATGAGTAATAGTTTGTTTCTTTTGCTCAATTATTATTTTCGGATTTGTTTTATCGAGTTTGATTTTTCCTGGTTCACTAGGCAACTTCTTCTGTTTAATTTTCCCTCTCTTAAAATCATTTTTACCTGATTTTATTCCAGAATACAATTGTGGCCCATTTGGAGATTTTATTTGGTTATTTTTAATTACTTTCCTAGTTCTCCCATCTGATATACGAGATGTCTTATCATCATGTAAACCATTTAAGTTATACTTTCGACTTTCACCTAACTCGAAACATTTAATTTGCTCAATTATTCTAGCTTTAAAATTTTCTATTAATTTCTTTTGATTTATTTCGTTCTGTATGATTACCACAACTTTCACAAAGCTAGCAGTTTGAGAATTCGCCTGGAGTCTGTCGTGGGGCCAATCGGTTACTCAGAGAATTACAACCGAAAGCCACGACCGAAAGCAAACATAGTAATTTATTCCAACTTTCTCCCCAAGTCACATGACTGGTCTCATCTCTGATACGATATACTTCCAGCCAATTTCCGGCCAGTAACATCTGATTCGTTATTCTCAAAGACCAGTGCGGTAGGTTTCACGTGGCATTGATCTGGTCCCACACTCTTATTGATTAGTTGTTAATTGTTCAATTAACCTACTCTACACATACATTCAGGCCAATATTGACCCCCACCATTCCACTATGGTACATATACACAGACCCCCTCCTCGACAACATGCTGAGCATGTGGACACCGACAGTCCGCCTTATTCTTATGCCGATGCTCTGAGCGCACCGAGGCAAATTCAAACTCTAATACGGAACGACCGACGTCCTGCGGCATTAAAGAGGAACCCCAGTCGCAAATCCGCACGTATCTCTGACAGGAATCCTCGTTCAGATAATGACCGAAATGTATTCTCAGTCGTCCACCGAACAAGAACAGTGCGTCTTTTCGTAGGCGATATCGGTGACAGTTATACAGAGAATGGCCTCGCTCACTTTCTCTCTGAAAGAGGTATCAAGCCAACGTTTTTGAAGAGCTCATCGCTAGTTCCAGAATTGGGACTGTGAGTGCTCGTTTAAATGTATCCAAAGACGAAAGCATCCCACTATTTGACAACCGTTTCTGGCAAACAGGCGTCTACTGCAGGGCTTGGTACTCAGTAGCTCCCAGCTCAACAAACAATGGCTATTACAAATAAGCTGAATATATGCACCTGGAACATGACAGGTTTCAAGGGGAGTGCTTCCCATTTAAGTGGTATGCTGGCATCGGGCTATTTCCAGATCGTCGGCATTTCTGAACATTGGCTCGATGAATTTTCACTGTCATACTTCGGAATTCTCTCACATGATTACATTTTCATTGCGAAACCGGGTCATTCGATTCGAACTGCGAATGGAGGTTGTCTTGTGAGAGACGGAATAGCTATCCTTGTCCACAAAAGTATCCAGTGTATCAAGATTGAATTTCCAAATGATAGAATGATCTCTTATCTGCAGATCAAGATGAATAATAGTTCATTTCTCTCCGTGATCCAAGTATATCTACCCGGTGCCAATCACGACATTTCTTATTTTCTCGACTGTTTATCAGACTTAGCTGACATTACCTCACGCTTGGAACCGAATGGTCCTGTGATATTAATGGGAGATATGAATGCGAATTTGGGGAAAAACTATAGAACGACACTTTCAAGCTTAACGTGTCCACGTGCTAGAGCATTATATGCTTTCTTCGAACTGCACAACCTGACAGCACTCACTACATTATCATCCTGTACTGGCAGTGACTTCTCATACGGCCCTTACTACGACGCCGCGACTCCTTCGTTGTTCGATAACATTGTCATCTCCGACATGATGGTTAACTGTGTATCTAGAACTCATGTCACAGAAGATGCAGCAACTAATAGTTCAAACCACAGACATGTGTTCTGTTGCATAGATGTAGCTACTATACTAAATCCACCGTCAAATTACACGAGGAAAAAACATCGCTGGAAATGTGAATACATGAAGTCTTATCAAGACGATCTAACTTCCCCTTACTGACCAAAGAGATAAACGACAAAAATGACCTTGATTCGTATTATCGCAATTGATGACACATTTTGTTGAGCCGCCTTCTTCAAAGTCACCAAGTGAAACGATTTCCGAATGCACAACAGATGTTTTTTCAAAAAGGTATCATATGCCAAACACAATAACTGCAATTTATATGTAGCCTTCCTTGACTCCAAGAAAACCTTTGGCAGAGTATGGCAAACTGGCCTCCTATACAAATTCATTCAGCTCGGGTTTTCGCCACACCTTGTCAGTTTGTTGGAGAACATCCATTCGGAATGTGACTAGCAAAGTACTATATGACGGCCGCATGTCGCAAAGTTTCTAAATACTATAATCTACTCGACAAGGTGACGTTCTGCCGCATCTCTGCTATCTCGTCTTCATAGACGACCTACTTAACGATCTAGCAACTTCTCCATACGGACTAAGAGTCAGTAATATCCCATGTGGCGCTCCTACTACTGCCGACGACATCGCTATTCTGTCGCTAACGAAATCCGATCTCGACTCCTTGTTGAACATATGTGTGCAATATACCAGGCGGTGGCGATTCAAATTCTCCTCCACGAAGAGAAAAATCGTTTTATTCAACGAGAATAAAAACTCATATGACCGCTCGGGAATGATATGGAGGTTGGGCAATTAAACTATTAAGGAAGTTACAGAATGTGCCCATCTCGGTTTAATTCAGGACAAATTTGCGAAACAGGTCAATTCCGTCTCGTCTGTATCGACAAAAATGAGGAATAACTTTTTCAATATCATGGGTAACAAACTTATGAAATCCACTACACCCATCACCATGACAAATGTCCTCAAAACTGTTGTTCTACCGAGAGCTCTTTCCGGAGTCGAGGTGGTTCCTTTTGATCAAAGTTCCGCCATCACCATTATGAACAAAGCCGCCAGAACAAGCCACAAATACGCTCAATCCCCCCCAAAACGAGCGTCAACTAGGATATCGCTAGTAGTGTAGGTAATTAGCGACAAAAAATGCTCGGATCGATACAAGTCGAATAAAAGCGCCATTTTTTTATATCATGTAGGACAGCATCTCTAGTCCAGGAATTTTCTCAAGAATCAACTTTTTGACCCGAAAATTCAAAATGGCGTCCAAGATGGCGGCCGGTCTGCCCGATTTGACGGTGGTACACCTAATGGTTTTGCTTCTCAGTTTGATATGGTAAGCATAACACATGCCACTATATTATCAAAGAATGGTGATTCTAGAATAACAACCCAAACTTTTAATTGAAAAATGGCCACAATTATTGAAGATGGATGCCAAAATGGCGGCCAAAACATGACAATTGGGTTTTTTTCCTTATTTTTTTCAATTGTTTACAATTTTCGAGATAATATAAGGTAAGATATCATCAATATCTTCACTGTCTGATGTAATAACCACCGTAGAAGAGTGATGCACATTAAAACCGAAGTAGTATTGTTCGTTCTGGTAGAAATGTGAGGCAGAATATGTGTTATGTAAAATGAACGAAATTATTCTCAGACAGGATTTCATTCTGTAAATGCTTAGAATCCAATCATGAATGACACTGATGTCATCAATTCTATTTGCGACACTACCATATGGTTGGATCAATTAAATAAACATTTGAATGTCGAGATGTTTTAAATATAAATGCGATTCAGTAGTGGATTTACCACGAAATTAGGAAAAACTCAATGACAAAACCTATAATCGTCAAATTCCATTTTGTTTTCAAAACAAGAACACATGGAACGTATTCTGCAACTTATCTTCATCATCGTGTTCACATTAGCAATATTTAAATTTAATGTTTATGTCCAATTATACACAACATTATTGGGGCATAAACTCGTAAGTATATTTGAGATCGGAATAACAACTAATATTGCTTCCTTGTAACACACAGTTCATGCTAGCGCAAGACGAAATCACAGACACCCTTGAATATAGCCCAGATTCAATAGTATATGTATTAGTGCAATGTATTGCATGTATATGTATGATTTTATTCTACTATTGTTGCTGGTATATGCTCCTGGTGCCATGTGGTTGGAAGATGGGATCAGTAAATTTGAAAATGCATTTTGTTTAATGAACCGATTTGGACAATTCACTTCTCACAACCACATCTGCACAACTCCGTGCATGGAAGTTTGTTTTTTGAGTATTTGCACCTTGAACAAACCGACTTGCAAACACATTTAATTAACTCGGTGCACACTATAGCCGCTTCTGTGATTGTCATCCATACCGGAACAAATGAACCGTCAATCAACTTCCATCCGAAGGAGTCAGGTGCTGGAAACTTTGCATCTACTATGGGGCTCAAAGTCCATATACTAGCCTGATATATAGCACGATTTACATGTTGCAGAAGCGCGTTTCTCGTTGGTGGTAAATGTTCAAGTGTACGGCCTTTGCTGAACATTTCGCGTCTAGCTTCATTAACTGAGGTAAGGTTTGCTGTTTTGTCATAAATAATTACAACGAAACGCTCAATGCACTCAAATAGTGGAGACGAAACATCAAGTGCCACAAAAGGATTCCTTATAATCGATATCAAACATTATGTGAGCTCTGAGTAAGCTTTCCAGGCATCCCAAAATGTACGCTTACCTTTACCAAAGAAAAACGAAGTTGAGTCACATCCTGATAGCGCATGGAATATTGGAAGTACAGTTGACTTTTCTGAACCCATTGTATTGTAGATATCAACTATGTTGTAGGTAAAATGTGATTTAGACTTGCCGAAGACACAAACAGTTTCAAATATTTGCATTGAAGTAACATATCATTTATATGTCCCAACAGAATCACAATAATATCTGTGTCAACTGTGCGAACAATAATCGACGAAAAATCAGTCTGTGGCATATGAAATATATGTCCGACTAATCTGCTGTCAGCTTATTCGTGCGTACATCCGATCAGAATAGGTTCCACGTTAGGAGCATTGCATACCGTGTTAGCACCCTCTGTTACAAAGATGGGTTTCCCTGTCGGGGTATCCACTTTCAAAATACATTCATTAATCAATCCAAACAATTCTTGCTTGTTGGTGGTATTTCTCAGAAAGTCATTCCAATTCGATGGAATTTTTGTGGTAAGCCCCACCTCACGTCGAATGCCACAACCACGTTTCTCTCTCGTTCCCGTTTTGACACTTCCCTCCAAATACCTGTCCCATACCAAGTCAACTCTTCTACAGTCTGCGAGCTGCATCATGACATACGGAATGTGTCGGATAGTACATCAATAGGTGGGTTTGAGTGTGTAATATTTACCTGTATTGTGGACAGGGTTAATTATGTAACGGTGGAGCAACATAGCATACCTATATTTGTCGACACTGATCGACTGGTTACATTCATAGTATAACCAAGGTATGCGAGTAGATGTGTGATATAATCTATAGTAAAGTATAGATAGCTTGGATAGTATGATACCGCAGTCCGTATATGGATACATCATACGCCAGCGGACTAAGAGATATACTTTCTCAGAGCGGAGAAAAGGACACTTCTCCACTGGCTTTCATTCCGACCGACCATTTTTACTTATACATAAAGTTATCTACACCAACGGATCTCGATCTCTTCTCCAATTGTTCCCGATATCACGGCCAAACCCTTATTTCCACTAGACGCTTCGGGACAAACGAACGTTGTACTAATATACATCGAGAAGGTATGCCCGACTTTAGGTCGCAATAAATGTATGAGAGCACCCCCGTCGAACACCTTACATTCGACCTTTGGATTCGGCTCTGCATTGTCTGCGTTGTTTGAAACGGGTGGGATCTTCATGAAGCTTAGTAAATCACATTTATTACCGCTCCTCATTTCGCCCACTTTGGATATGGATGGGGGAACTGCTGGATTTCATGTGAGAAGAACATGGATGGGTCACCCTGCCGAACTTGGTTGGAAATATACAATCTGCCGAAAAGATTAATGTCATTTTTTAAAAGCTTGACGACTCCTGATTTTGATAACTTCTTCGGTCTTGGTGATTCCAATAGGACCAACTTGTTTTTCGTAATGGGGTCATGTATGTCTCTTTGTCTGTCTATCATAACATCTTGATAAAATTTCTTGAACTGTTCTTTCCCTAATATTTTAATTTCTTCAATGACTCTACGACTAAGGCATCTGCACAATTTCGAGAGTCAATAACAATAAGTTCGTTGCCATCCTCACGGAAGGGGTGCCCGAAATCACGAACGGAGTCAGAAACGAACCGACTTGTTTGACAAATTTACTCTGTGAGGATGCGCCTTCCTCGTGGTGTTTTGATGGTGTACTGTCAATGTCTAGAAACAAACGTTCGTACTCTGTTGTGACCCTTACTACCTCTGGAGAAGACACATACCATCTCTCAAGTGAGTGAATGTTGTCGACCAGACCGATAAGACCTCCGCTACCTTTTAGGTTTTCATTTTCTTGTTCGTGTGTCTGGTCGATGGCGATACATGAAAAGTTACGAGTGGTTTTCTGAACTACCCAATTCTGGCGAAACTCGGCAATGTCGGGCAACGATCTCATATCTCGTAAATGTACAGACAACCATCTACTATAATTATAATGGTCGAGGGAGAAAAACAAGTACATCAGTGCATTAAGAGAAGACACATATAGCTCGAAGTTCTTAATGCGATGTGCCTTGATGAATGTTAAGATTAACAGTTCCGTTTCTAGAATCATATCCCAAAACAGAAATGTCGGGCTATCTTGGCATTGTTGTTCTCTCCAGGACACAAACCCTGTCTCGTCGTATAATTCGTGAAGCGCGATGAATGCTTCTCGTTGCAGAATAGAGAGCCCAGCGGCCGTAACCTGATGGACATGTCTTGTCCGGAGTATATGTGCACAGTTTATGAACGAGTTGGCAGTTCCAGATGAAGCAACTCCTGCTTCAGTCAGAATTGTAGTCCACCCGGAAGAATCAAGTAGATCGCCTAATGCATTCCATAGTCTCTTTTCAATGTGCAGTCCACCAAACATGACGGTGATGTGGCCCTCGCCGAGAGTTACCGGCTATTTCTACTGAACTAGTTTGCATTTTGCGAATATTGGACAGTCGCATGCGATCACTGGAATCTGACCTGCATTCAGAAAATTGGTTGTTGTTTTAACAACTTCCATCGCATGTTTAACCATAAAAGGGCTGTCCGCCTTTTCAAAGAACACTGGCAGCATTGAAACCACAGCAATATTTCCAACAGTTATACCATAATTATTCGCGTGAAATGCGGCCCATGAAACATTTTTCGGGGATTCTACTGCTTTCTCTATGATATTGTTAACGGTATTAACCCACGTCTGTTCGTCCTGCAGAGCACATTGCAGTGGCTCGTTGTTAACAGATTGTTGCGCACAGATAGCAGGTTGTACTTGACCCGATGCTTCATTGAAAGTTATGGCATTCACAAGTTTATAACACTCTGGAAGTTCACACTGGTAGCTTCCTCTTGGTGTGTTTACATAATCATATTCTCGTGGTCTCTCGTTTTTCGGTTGGTGCTGGATAATGCTTATCCCCATTCCATGGGAAGAGGAATTTGCTGTGTTTGAAGAAGGGTTGTGGTCTATATTATCGAATTCACACACTGTGTATACATTTTTGACCATAGCTGGTGGGCACACGAGACCGTCGGACATGTAAATTTTACTGACAGAAACCGCTAGCGAATTTTCAATGTCCATTACTCTGTTGTATGACATCGATATGCCAAGGTCACACAGGCGTTCCACGAGTAGTTTACTCCAAGTCATCGAGTGAACTTTCAGGCCAACATACACATGATGAGGTGGCTCGCGGAAACGATTTGACCTTTGTGGATCGAGCACCCGTATTTTAGATCGGCGCTTTTTGGCATTCAAGGCGAGCAATTGAGTTATTGAATGGCAAGCTTGGGTTTCAGCATGTCCTTCGTGAATGTTTGTGCCATATAATATCATCGAGATCAACATTCTCGCTGTGGGCCCAAACCTTTGTGAATCAGCATGGAAGGTACCTTGAAACTCTGTATCATGGTCACAGAGTAGTTTCTCTCGACATATTTTGGCGACTTTTGCAAACAGTTGGGCTTCCTCTGTGTAATCACGATCTTGGAACTTTGTTTTCAGAATAGTCTGCATGGCCGCCGGAAATACAAGGATGGTGTTCTTACCATCGCTCTGTTCTTGGATCCCTGTTCCAGCGAAATGAGACATAATTGAATTCTTAAGCCGATGCACGTTGATTGATGTCTCACAATCCAATTGTCGTAATCGACGTTCGTAGTCACGGCGCAAATCACTCAACTTGTGAACAAGTGTTCCGTCCTCGACATCACACTTTATGTGGTCCGTGAGCTCTACAAACACCCTCGCCTTCACCATCCGAGCTTCAGCAGAACAATCTTTTTTCATGCTTCTAAGCAGGGACCGATACCGGTTTCGAAAATCTACCATGCATAGTGTATGATACTTCGCCTCAATATCGACAAGGTCTCCTCCGGAAATCAGTATCAACAGATCAGACTCGTTCATTTCTTCTGCCATGTCTCTCAGGGATGTTTCAGCATTAAATGTTTCAAACGAATGTAATGATCCTTGCCTCTTACCATAACACAAAATACAATCTGCCTTGAGTGAAGGCCCTTCGTCTTTGGTACACGGTCATTTGGATCGACTTTCATCTGACATGGACTCATCTTTCGTTTTTCGTTTTTTCGCTCTCTCCAGTTTGGAATTACTGAAACTCTGATGACAACTGTGGTGCCAGCTAGCCCGATTTGCCAGCAGTAACTCTGGTGTATAATCAGTTCCGAAATCTGCATCGAGCCCAACAGGAAGCTGGTCGATTTCGCGAAAAGTTTGAACGTTATCCAGGAAGGTCTTGTATACCGATAAGGCATCTACGTTCGCGCGATCTTGTTGACAAATTAGGGGGTCCCCGGTAATCAGTTTGCATATTACACATAGCATTCAGTTCATCTTCCAGTCAAACCTGGAATATATAATCGTATATTCACATTTCTGGAATCTGGATATATATGGGACTGTTCTACGCTAATTTTCAGATTAGATTATGAATTTGTGCGAATATCTGTGATTTACAACAGAAGGAAACTTTATAAAAAAAATTGCATATTACTTTGGCCAAACAAGAAGGAGGGTATCACCCCCTCCCCTGAATCCTGAATACCAGTTAATTTGGGAGGGGGTGAACCATGAAGACAGTTATTTGGGGGGGGTGGGGGTGAATCCTGAATACATGTTAGTAAATAATATGCGATAAATATACACATATATAGACACATTATGATCCATTATACCTGACATGATATTGGAGTAGAGTATTTGAGGAAATACACTGACAAGTTAATCTATTGAGGACAGGTTATCCTTAACGGTTTGTGATTTTTTTTAATGTTTCTACAGATTGACAATATAATAACTTCCTCCTTAACCCTTTCTATACTGGAACATCATTTATGAGTAGTTATCCCATAGGAAATGTTTGTATAATAAGGTCAACAAACGACATTTATTATCTGAACATTCCCCTCAATACATTTGACTCAATCTTGGACAGACTAACAGAATCACCCCCCAGAAAAATTGGGACATAGTTCTGTATCCTAGGCCCCAGAAAATAAATGGACAGCATTTTGTTTTCTATGCGCTTGCCAGGATATTTTGCCCCACCCGTTTCCAAACAAAATCATCACCTGCCCCCCCCCCCCCAGAAAAAAACATTGGACAGAATTCTGTTTCCTAGGCGCTTGCCAGGATATCTTGCCCAACCCATTCCTTAAAAAAATTATTCAACCTTTCCCTACGCATAAACAAATGGACAGCACCCCCCCAAAATTGACAGCATTTGTTTTTTTCTGTTTTTTTTTAAATGTTTATTGAAGAAACAATCACATTGAGGAATGTCAAATACAGAATGTTCAATGGCATTGATATGTGTATACAGATATAGCATTCCTCGCGTTCACACATATCTCTTTCTTACTGCACGCTGTCGCCTGGCTCACAGTATTCGCACACCAGTGGTATAAAGTTATATAATACATAAATATATGCATATGCATAGTATATATAGTAAATGTATTATAAATATGTCGGATGTTTCGGATGGACTCAACTCTCAACATAGAGGCTATTGTGGAGATGGTGGTAGATAGTATATGTTTTAACTGACTGCGTGATAATCGATAGGAGTCTCAAAAATTTAAGTAACTTTGTCGATTTTTTATTAAGTCACCTGTTTGTTTAAAGCTTTTTCTATAAGGAACCAGTTTTTCAAGAATTCTGAAAGTTTCGATTGACATCGTGCTGTATATTTTTCGCAATCGTATCTATATGCCAACTCTTTGAGGAAAACATTAACAGACAAAGTGATTGGTTTAAATTTAGACCGATATATATATTGTTTAATTAGGAGCCAGAGCAAGTTTGTAGTATAATTTTTACTAATGGGTGGTGTGCCAAGACTCATCGTCATCGACAGCATTTGTTTGTAGTCACTTGCCAGGATTTCTTGCCCCACCCGTTCCCAAACAAAATCACCCCCCAGAAAAAAATTGGATAGAATTCTGTTTCCTAGGCGCTTGCCAGGAATTCTTGCCCCACCCATTCCTTAAAAAAAATTATTTAACCCTTCCCCACGCCTAAAAAAAATTGGACAGCACTCCGCTTTTATTTCTCGTTTTGCTATAATAGCGTCCTCACAAAGTTGGGACCACAAACACACATGCATTATTTACATCCGCGTACAAACCCACCACCCCTCCACACCCCCACACCCTCACACCACGCACGATTCTATGAATCTGAATCAGTATGCAAAGCCCCGCTGTTTCTTTTTTCATGATTTTTAGATGTTTATATCATTCTATCTCATCTCGGCAAAATTGAAATTAAATGGATGCGCCGGATAAAACATATATTATTACCCAGGCATAACGGTATTTGACATATAACAGAAAGCGAAAGATAACTATTTATTTGAAACTGATGTGGCACCGTAGTGGTTAATAGTACAAAATATAAATGCGTGTCTGATTTGTGAATTACCTGTTGTTGTCGGTAAATTTGTGACGACATTCACGTCTCTACACATTAATATGTGACCATAATGACCTTTGTATATCAATGTTATATATCGAATTCACATAGCAGTAATATTATGCTATTATATGATGTTATATGACGTTATAGTTTATTTAAGTGGAATTTCGTCCCGAAGAAACTTTTATGGGACGTAACTCTATGCAGAATAATAAATACGTACCTTTGAAACTTCGTACCAGGATGAATGTTCAACGGCAGTTCATGGGTGAACCAAGAACTGAAAAGTTGGTTCTTGAAGCGATTCTTCATGGCAATGGTATGTTGATTCTTCTTGCAAAAAACCGCGCTTTTATCCGACGTGTATTGATCAAAACGCTAACTACCTACACTATAGGTCTTCTTGGATTTCTAACAATTGAATATCAACTGCATATAAAAAAGACTTCGCTTCCTAGGACGTCTTATCCATCTATCTTTCGACCATCAATTACCATTACGTCTGTTTCTCATGAAAGCACACCTGTAAGACTATACAATCGCTCCAGTAGTTTTATCCAGGAAATGTTCTCCATATTAGCCAAATACGATCTTTTGGACTATGTGAACGACTACCTGGACCATGGGGTCTTCCCAAAACTGTCAACGTGGTAACTCTTGTGAAGACAACTATCAGGGGAACGTTCATTTCCTCGTGGCAGACCAAAGTTTCGTCCGATCCATCCTTGCGAATTATGTGGAAAGTTCACACTAATCCCCTATCAAACTGGACAGTCTGGAAACTTCACCATGGAAACGCTTACATGTCGAAATATCTCGAAAACTTAGTACTGCTTCTCAACAGGACAATTTATGCCAACACTTTAGTATGTCATCTCTGCAGCGAAGTGCACTCGAACGAAATCGACCACGCCCTGTTCGTTTGCTCTTCTCCAGCCGCTCTCATCATCAGAAACTCATTTTGGGAAGGGATTATCACTCGTTTCACCATACCCGAATATTTTTACCTTACGTCGTTAGCCAAATATGACTTGGTAGCAACACTCATCGGAAGTTCTCTGGAAACCCTAACAGAACACATATCCCAATGCCTCAAGGAACTAGTACTATATTCTGCGAAGTTCCTGTACGTTCTCAGCACAATGATCAGGAATGGCGTTCAGCAACCCGTGTCACGTCCATTGTAGTTATCTTCTCAACACCCACGCATGTTGTAACGACTAACTTTCATATCTATTGGACAAATCAGATTTTTCTGCAACAAAATATGTAGTGAACATTCAAGTTCATATATGCTTCACTCTCGTGTTTTCCAACACCTCTCCATACTTGTACACAACGGCCCACCACACTGAGCCCACTTTAATCCAACTGTAATTATATGTCATGTATATCGATCTCTCCTATACTTGGAGGTAACAAAGATATCTATCAATGCATACAATGATAGACACTACTTATGAAACTTTGCAGTTTGCAGAGGATCAAGCTTGTTATCTGCCTCGTATAATTTAATCTGGAAAAAGGCTGCGCACGCATAATGTGAATCGGCATGCCCTTTTAAGCCATAAGAAGAACAAAGCTACATGTTTCACAGTTAAAACTCAAATTTATGTACATGTAAAAGTAAAATATCTTAATGGCATACTGGTTGGTAACATGTAAGGCATGAAACTGTCCAGTCACTTGTAAACATAGTTTTTGTTTTAGCAGATGAATCCCTACATCATGACAATACAGTACCAGTTAGAAGAAGTGGTATTGTAGGCGCACCTTTTTATTGCAATATTGAGCGTGCCTAATTTAAAAAAAGGCATGATTATAGCGCAATACCAAAAATTTGTCTCGCTTATTATTGCAATATTGAACGCAAAATATTGCGATACTAAGCGCGCTAAATTTCAAACAGACCCGATAGTGTTATATTTATATTAGATAAATACTGTGCATATAGTGTGCTTATAGTGTACATATAACATTTACAACTATAATTATACACATATCTAAAACATTGTCTCTACTTATACAATAAACAATATAGAAGAGGCAATACTTTGATTTATATGTCACAATTTTGAGCGCAAGATGTCGCAATATTAAGCGCAAAATATTGAGATATTAAGCGCAAAATATTGCAATAATATCACAAGCGACATGCTTATAAGCGTTTCCACTTGCAATATTATTGCGATATTGGGCGCTAAAATAGCGTGCTTAATATACCACGTCTTTTGACTGGTACTGTATATCAATAACAGCTAGTTGGGACTGGAACCTTCAAGATAACAGCAGATCCCATAATAACTGTGCGCAATGTTCTCCTGTAGTCTCACATTTTTCCATAAACTTGCATCAAACTTTAAACTGCTGGTATAACGGCACTTAGTATCAATATCAGTGAGTCAGCTAATGATAGTTTGATAAGAACATACAACCAATAGTGTACTCCCGGTAAATTGTCGTAATAACTTGACGATAACATGGCGAATGATGACAATGTTTCATATCCACACGTTTCAATGGAAATTGATGAACACTGGATGAATTGGTACGTGTAATTGTAAAGTTGGAATTGTAGATATGTGATCAACCGTCACTGCTCGGCGTCAGCTCATTGTTTACGGTGTTGTTATTGACATTGAAGCTCTTGTGAATTGTACCTGTATCCTCTTGGGTCAGTAAATGTTCCAGTTTTTTTATACTAAGTCACAACACTGTCAATTTCAACATAAGCCCGGAGTCGAATGAAGTCAGACCCTGGAATGGATCATGTCATGAATCGATTGGCTGAATCTCTACTCTCGAATTTAGTGGAAATTGTCCGTGATTAAGCCCGTTTTCAAAATTGTCAGGTTATCAAAGGAACCGAAATCAGACAGTCTTGACAACTATCCACAATCGAACAGGTAACAGTCTCGATCACCAAACCAAGCCCGGAATGAACTTGGAGTACTCGTCCACAATGCCACTGCGAAAAACGTTCACCACACGTATACATGTAGCCTTGTAGGAGTCATCAGACACAAATGTAATTTTGGTAGCATATATTTCAGCCGCCGTTCTTTCGCATGTAGAATAAAGGTTCTATTAGTATTGACAAATTGTCCACTTGTTGAAAGCAGCTGAAGAATTAGTTCAACAATACACCATGAATGCCTTCGCATATTATTTTCTCTTTTACTCCTGATTGTATCCGCTCTCCCAATACGCAATGGTTGTTATTTATGTAATATATGGTCTCTTTCAGTTCGTTCGACGTCAATATCACGTATGATTTCAGAGATTTTATCGAAATAAAAATGTCAGCTGAAATCCGCCACGAGTAAAACCGGTGATTTGCAAAAACATTGGTAACTTTTATTGGGAAGATTAGCTGCAAATAAATCATGTGACCTCACCGGTGTACGATAACATATGTTAAATACAGGATAAAGATTAGTATTGTTAATCGTTAATGACATTATCATTGTTATTATAATTCATGGTTCAGGTTAATACTGTTATGATATGTGTTTATATAAATATTAACTGTCATGTGGACTGTTTTATGGAGAAGTAACCGGGAGGTGAGTGGTCATAACGTGTGTAAAACCCGAAGGGTTTCACTTACAAGTTATGACCACTCACCTCGCGGTTACATCTCAATAAAAACAGTCCAGATGACAGTTAATCCTTATATTTATATACATTTAGCGAAGAAGCCACTTTGTGTAAATGTATTTAAATCGAAAAGTGTATCGTGACAAAACCAGTCCAAAATATCACACAGCACCCTTGGCAAAAGTTAACAGGAACAATTTCCCTTTATATTGAAACCCGATGATTTATTAAGTCAATCCTGCGCGAGTCCAAATGCGCCCAAAACACTGGGAAATAATTGCAACTACCCACGTGGGTGCCGACCAATCGGAATGCTGGCTTTAGAGATAATCACACTTAGTATGTATGTGTATGTGTATATATATATATATATATATATATATATATATATATATATAGCTATATATATAACATATATATATATATATATATATATATATATATATATATATATATATATCTATATATATGCATGTTTATGTTTGTAATCTCATATCTCGTGAGGGGTCATAGATTTAATACAATTATATTATACTAGCCGATGAGCCCGACGTTGTCCGGGCTATTCAAAAACCAAATTTCAAGTCGATAGCTCCACCCGTTTCCGAGATCTGGTCTGCGCATGCGCGAAGCGTGTGTCGCACTGGCTCGGCGACCCGATAAAATTCGTATCCGGGGCAAGATACATTCACACACCAAATTTCAATACGATAGCTCCACCGTTTCCGAGATCTGGTCTGCGCATGCGCGAAGCGTGCGTCACATGGGCTCGGCGACCCGATAAAATTCGTATCCGGGGCAAGATACATTCACATAGCAAATTTCAAGTCGATAGCTCCACCCGTTTCCGAGATCTCGTCTGCGCATGCGCTGCACGGGGGTCGCACTGGCTCGCCAATACGACAACGACGACCGCCTGGTCAAACTACACACACGTACCAACTTTCAAGTCGATAGCTCTACCCGTGTCCGATATCTCGTCTGCGCATGCGCGAATCGGGCGCCGCACCGGCTCACCAATACGACAACGACGACCGCCTGGTCAAACTACACACAAGTACTAAGTTTCGTCCCGATCGGTCGAGAATCGTAGATTTGTATAAATGACATACAGACATACATACAGACATACAGACAGACAGAGGTCTTCAAAATATATAGGAGATTCTATTCTACAATGGTAAACTATATATATCGTACCTGTACATACTATCTTCAGCGTAGTAACAGTACAACCACGAAACAGTTGTATTTATCTTTGCTTAGATAAACATTAGGTAACGATACCTGATATATGGCGAACTACTTGGCCAACGGTCAAAATTGGTAACTTGGAAAGGAAAAATATATTGGGCACTACCAAAGTAACAACATGATGAATGTCAAACTATCATGGTGAAATACCATGTTGAAATTTCTATCACTATGCTCGTACCATGGTAAACATGGTACCAATATGGTATTACCATGGTTCAACCATGGTTAGTTAACATGGTGAAATGGTCTATGACTGTAACACCATGGTGATTTTCAAACTATCATGGTGAAATACCATGGTGAATTTCTGTTACTATGTTTGTGCCATGTATACTATGGTACGAATATGGTGTTACCATGGTTCAACCATGGTAAGTTAACACGATGAAATGATCTATCACTGTAATAACATGATAATTTTCAAACTATCATGGTGAAATACCATGGTTAAATTTCTATTACTATGTTCGTGCCATGGTAAATATGCTACCACCATGGTGTTACCATGGTATAACATGGTATAACATGGAATTACCATGGTATTACCATGGTGGCACCATGGTGGATTTTTATATGGGATGAATATACTATTTAATTTTGACGGAATGACTTTGAATCACGAAAATATTTAATTTAGACAATTTCATGGGCACATAAAATAACGGTATGGGACCGTCAAACTGAATAAACCTGTGGAACCGTCGATTATGACTGCCCGAAACTTTCGAATCTACGGTAACTAACAGTGTAAGTGTGTGGTAAATTGATAATTCTATCATATATCACAATAATTTGGAGCCCGGGAGGTGACATGGTAAATATATTTTATAATCAGTGCGCACGAATTATTAATCCATGCGCACGAAATAACAACCCGTGCGCACGGATTTTTATTCGTGCGCACGGAATAGTAATCCGTGCGCACGAGTTAATAATCCGTGCGCACGAATTAATACCCCTTTGCATTTTCCAAGAAATGGGGATGAAGTGTCTTCGTTATATGTTGAACTGAACATATTACCATTGTTGACAAATAACCCGTCGTCGCCCTATGATGGGGTTTACTTGGCGAGATCCTGACATGCCATGTTTGTGGTACGGGCGTGGACCAAAAGCTGTTGTTTAAATGCCATACCTGTCATATTGCATGGTGCAACCATCACTGCACAACGATCCGTATGTGTATCTATATTATACAGTTATGAAAATTGGGATACTCGTAATGTCCGTGACAACAAGGCACTGCGGGTCACAGTTTATATGCACGGACATGTAAAAACTATTCAGTCCGGAACTGGCTTACACACGGGTCTATTATATTCAATTCAACCCACGAAAGGCACTTTAGCCCCCCTCCCTTTCCCTAATTGACCCTCATTCCATCTTCCACAAAACTAAATATTGATGCCTGTCTTCAGTATTTAGTCTTGCGGAAGAGGGTATCCTACATCTTACACTCCATTCCGCCATTCCTGATATAATATCGGTATGGTGCAGCCGTCACTGCGCAACGATCCATTATGTATTTATGTATGTATACTTTAGACTGAAGTATACTGGCATACTATCCGTGAGCATCACATAGCATCCCGGGTAATATATGTATGCATGTGCAGTCCGGAACTGGCTTACACGCGAGCGGGGCCATACTAGTCACTACGGTCTATATGGGCAAATACTCCATTCGTGAGCCTACGTAGACACCACAGCCTAATATAATTTGTAACTAAGTCAGCCCTACTGTCGCATACCCCACAAGAAGCATCCACGTATCAAACATACTCTCATGTATACTTTGTTGTCGCAACTGCGTTGTAAATGAGTCCGCAGGCGTGAGGCCATTTTGACTGAATTACCGATAGCATAGTATTTATATATGTTGGTGTAAACAATATTTATTTAAAAAAATCAAACATATAACACAAGCAAAATATACATGTAGATACATAGAGATTTATGAAGAGGATTGGACAACAAGCACAATGCTTTTTAAAGTCCTCTCCTCGTGGAATAAATGTTACACTTGAGGTAAAGCAGACGGGATATATAGTTTTGTTTGATGGAATGTTATTACATGTTTAGGATTGAGATATGGGTACAACATTGTAATATAATAATATATATGTTAAACCGTGCGCACGGTTTATTAATCCGGGCGCACGGATTATATAAATATATATACCATGTCACCTCCCGGGCTCCATACAATTATATCAGTGTTTTCATTTAACTCTTATAGATTTACACAAATGCATTAAATATAAATCGCAAGAGTTTTGGATATTGAATGGATATTGCATTATGTACTCTGGTATAAGGGGTGACTCAGCATTCAGCAGACATGTATGTGTCTACTTGTTGGCCTGACGATTGCTATATAATAGTACCAGTATGTCAATGGCTGTACTGTATGTTCGCCTCCAATGAAATATCATATTTGAAGATTGGATGAATCAAGCACCATTCGACAAAATTCGAATACCTAGATTGCCAAACAGCACAATTGTCATATTTTAGTCGGGGCGGATACAAAATGCGATACACAATATCCCCTGGTGGGTGGGTGTCCGGAGTTTAAAACAAGTATTCTCCTAGATCCAAGTTCAATATTTTACATTGTTTTAGTTTAAAACAGCTTGCATGCGTTCTAGTATTCTCTGTTGACTAGAAACGAAGCATTCAATGTAGTTTTGACCCCCCTTCGTATATGATAACATTGGTGAAATTCACTAAATACTGATGTTGAAAGGGGGTAGGTGTCAAGCTGCGGACTGAAAACAATTTCATACGGAATACATGTCTTTTATCATGATATGTACGCAGACCATGGTAATTTCTCCCATGACTATAATCTATAAGTCTACAAGCTTGCAAACATATCACTATGATGCCGGATATGTTGCTATGAGTTAACGGTGTTGGCATTTCAATAAGAATTGAGAATTCGTTCACGCTCACTGAAGCAAGCACAATGTCATATTGAAGCACTGAGCACGCACACTGAGTCCATGCCACCATAAATCTGTTATATATTTACAGAAATAATTCGGATGATGAAAATTGTCAAATGTAATCATATTAAAATAACACGAAAGACCAGCAATATTGTTTCATAGCAGCTATTATAGCTCTTGTAAATCTTGTTCAGTGTCTTGTCCTGTTTTATTTTTTTATTGTTAGATTTGTAGAATGATGCATGCATATCAAATATCACGTACTGAGTACGAGTGTTCATTGTTTACAATGTTCTTAATTCAGTGAGTGTGGACAAATTCTCTTTTCTTAACGAACTGGCCATGTATCGATCACTATGACACATGAGATGTTACTCAGATCAAGCTTGAAATCGGTCGGACTTTCGCCCATGTCGGTGTTCGAAACGTTGTCACATTGTCTAGCCTCGATTCTGCGTAATTTATGAGTTAGCACAATCAATCAGGTAAATTAAGTGGCAACGAAATAACTGAATGAAACTTGTTTAAACTGTAGAATGTCGTCCCAAATGACAAACATAATTGCATATACTCAGATCACCTCAGATATGCTTAATGATGCACACTGAGTTAGAACACTATTTTTTTTAACCGCAATTTTGTTGTAATGGCCTCATGCACGTAAATTATTAAGTTTAGATCGAGAAATCAAACTAGTGCATTTGTCCAGTGTATGCTTTTTAGTAGCATAATCAACAAACATATTTTGAAGCGTTTGGAAGAATGGGGGTAAATTACACGATTTAGACTGATTTAGAAGTGTAAATTGTAAAGAAAATTGGTAAAATTAGGATGCGGACGTTGAAATGGACGCGATTTAAAAATGGACAGGGCTTTGTGTCAACAACTGGATGGATAAAATTTACACATAAGGGTGGTGGCTCCCAGAATTTTGAATGATGTGTAACTTCAATTTGACAAACTGTACAATCGAGATGTAAAGTTGAACGCTATTTTACATAAGTGCGCTCAGGAATATACATACCTTCTAAGTGTGGAAGGTTATGCACACTATCTTACTAAGTAAACCCGCATATATGTTACTTCTATACAGGTCAGCATGTGCGGGGTCGTTACATCGGTTGCTATAGAGATGCCGAACCAAGAGATTTGAATGGCGACTATTGGAGTTCGAATGCAATGAAGCCCAGCCACTGTATAGCTCTCTGCATATCACTGGGTACGTATCGTAAGCGAGACCGGAAACACAACTACGTCACGTCATAGTAATCAGGGCCAATATTCTCTACAGTCATATCTATGCGGGATCGGGAACCATAGCACGCTAGCAACAATTGAAACGGTATAAATTTACGATTAACATCGAAATAGTTAGAAACTCATAATCGTCAAGCCTCAATGCACATGTAATTTATCACCTAGTTGACTTTCCGGCGACAAAAACATTTCGAACTGTACAGGAAATACTAGTGCAGACGTCATACATGTATTTCCAGAACGATTTACAGCATTCGTAGAAATGTACATGTATCAGCTGATTTCAATGTTCCATACGAACGTGATACAGCTACTATTTACGGTGGCCACATCAGCTAAATGTTAAATTTAAAGTTCACGTTCGACGAAAAGACTCCTGTTCTGTTTCGTGGATGATAAATTAGATCACTTCAACGAATCTTGCCAGGCTATTATTAAGTTTAGCTCTGGATACAAAGCGAAAAATATATGGTTCGTTGACCCAGAAAATTTGCACGTCGATTATTTACGCGTCATCACACGTGTTATCGCCACATTACTTGAGCCACACTTCTATATTCATTTATTAACTGGATGTCTATTACCAACGGGTCATAGTTGTACTTCAGTGTGAATTAAGTCACTCGGGGATTATTTGACTACAGGGTATTATCTAATTTGTATGGCTCTCAATGCACACATATCGTAAACAATATTTTATTTCTCGAACACAACTTTCAACACAATCATATAAACAATTTGACATAACTTTACAGCACATATGTTAAAAACGGGGATAAATCAAGGCTGAAAAACTTTGAATATGTCTTTTCATCGGAATAAGGTTATCCTTTATATCCGAACTGATACCATATAGGGTAAATTTAACAGACTGGGATAACATATTATAGATCCGAACAAAATATTGTTCTGGAGGGGTAGAGGAATAGAGTACAGGAAGGAAAAACGTTTGTCAAGTTAATTGGTATTGTATACCATACATTGGCCAAAATGTAAGAGGGGAGTGAAGCAAATAACCGTATATATTTCTATTTACACAACTTTGGTATTTATAACATAATATTTGCGAACCAAGAAAAAATCAAAATCAAATCGAAACGCGTCGCGACCCACCTGGAGGAAAGCTTAAAAACAGTCAACCTACATGTAATGTGGATTCAATAATAAAATAATTGGTGTGCTTTAGTATTTTATGATGAAATAATTGCAAGGAGATTAGCCTAGACACGCGGAGAGTGATAGGCCGTCGATTGGAATTTATTGAAAATTTCCATTTAATGATGAGACGACCCTACCAGATCACGCAATACAGATAATGTGTTATAACAAAATACATACTTACATATAGTGATGTATTGCGTGGCCCGGAGAAACGCCGAGTTTGTAAAATGCACACTTACAATTTTGTCGCCCCTCATCTAACGACTGTTATGCCAAATGATCACCCATAAGATAATGTACTATGAAATTGAATCATCAATCGACAGTTTGGCTATGTATCACGGTTTACCTACCCAATAGAGGAATTTGCTGATGGACACCACAATATGATGATATTACACGACTTGATGCTTCGAGTTATTGATCAGAAAGAAACGGATCCTATATGCCCAAGGCAAGGCGGCGAGAACTACCCCACTCGTATTTAAATTCGCGCAACACTATTTTTCGCTCAGTTTTTAATTCGCACACCTATCTGCGCTAAGGATAGGATGAGATAGGATAGGATAGGATGTGATATTTTATTTCAATATACACATATTAATGCATAATACATTTTACAAATATTGTATTTTATATTCGACGGGTTGCATAGTCAGGCTAGACTGTCTTACTGCCACCCCCTTAACGATGAATGATATATGTTACGATAGGCGGTCAAGATTTCGTGTACTATGCACAGCTATATAATTATGTTTCACATAATGGTTGCATTTAAACGGATTTTATGCATGAAGGTTATACATATAGATACATCGTGTATGGGCTACTCGATGGTTTGTCTCTCTCTGGTTAGTGGCATGTTCCGTGAAAGTCGAGTAGGAATGTGCTGAGTGAGGTTGTGGATTGCGATATGGGGAGGTCACTCTATTGACCGAGCTACCACACAGTCGGAAATCTTTGCATTTAATGGTTGCAGAATATATTTTAATGCAATCGTCATGTAAATGCCTTTGAATGTGTGATTAGTTTGGTATGATGTAAATTCGTTATCTACGTTGTTCATATAGTTGGATAAGAATGAAATGGTAGTTGTTGGGACCAAGATGTTCTTGGTATCTTTTTAAAATAGTAGATGTTTTGTCGGGTGTCTGGTCCAGTTTTGCGTTTGGCAAACATTTTGGTGAACGATTCTATTTAATATTTTAAGCGCATATAATACCAATCATGCATGAAAACAGAAGCTTGGACTTTGCGGATGTCGTAGATTTTGAGTATATTTTCCTTTTTAAAAAGAGGTTCTGCATGGCTTCTATATTTCTTATTACATAAAATTGTATTGCCCGTTTTTGAAGCATGGACATTTTTTGACCGCAGGGACGTGTCCCCTTATTTGAACACCGTATACAAGATGGCGCTAATTCAAAACTGACAAAATATTTTTGTAAAAGTCTTGTATATGATGACAGTTTAAGTTTTTTTGTAATTTCGGAAGATACATATATATATGAAACACAATCACAGAGGACCATAACTGCATCATCATTTTTTTTGCGGTGATGGAGGATGTTTGTGTGCTCCCAATAATTATTTATATTGAAGCAGTGATGGACTGGAATCAATGAAATGAAATGAACTCGAAAACAGAAAACCACAAAGGCAACTGACTTAAGAAAGATCAACACTTGATGACACAACCAACGCTGTCAGAAAGATCACCGAGTCACTCACGGGTGGTGAATGGGGGAAGGTGCATTCATGCACATGTAATTTAGAATATGTGTATATCTTACAAGCATTTCAACATCGTCGACGTTCCCATGATGTGTACGTCACTTGGCATTAAGTAATGGTTTTGAATTGTTTATATTATGTATATAGGCACAAATACCTATTCAGTGTCATACGTTTCGTAATGTATGTAACTCATCAACATGACCCTATTGTTTTCCCTGTGGTATATTTTAAATTCAGAGTCGTACTATTTTTCGCTCACCGACGTGTGCGCGAAACATAGTATTGCGCGAATTTAAATACGAGCAAGGTATAGCATTAACCACGTGACACATCATTATTTTAAAAAAATGAGGTATGAATACCAAATTAACACACTGGGGCCGCAGTTGTATGCGGCAAAGTGCATTTTGATACCTATATGGGTTGCGCGAAGAAACAATTCACGTACTTATAATAGACATGTCCCTCAAACGGAGGAAAAATGCAGACCGATAACCGACGTTTCCCCGGACAGAAGTTTAAGCTCTAGAACACGTCATGTCAATTATGTTATGTCTAAGATTCTCACTAAACTTGCAGTTTGGCTTCTCAATTGTCTAAGGATCACACGCAATTGGAATAGTTTCGATCCAAAACAAAATGGCGGAGTTTTGAGCTCTCAAATATTGGTATTTGAGCTAGTGTCCTGTCGCCCTATCTCATCGGAAAATACTGAATCAAGGTCAAAAGTTGGTACGTCGTGTTATTGGATATAATGGTGTGAACATTTCGCACAATTTTGGTCATTGCCGAAGAAGGGTCGGTGTCAGCGAAGGGGGTGAAAAGGGTTCCACATTTTGTTGTTGGGCCGATCGTTACAAAATCAGGAATATAGTGTGAATCGCTGATTTGAAGTATGCAAATGTTTCTCTGATCCGACTAAAATGGCGCAGTTAGGGGCCCTCATTGGGGTTAGAGTGTCTTGTTGCCATATGCCCCACGAAACTAATGAATCTTGGTAAATAGCTTATATGTATTTGTATTGATACTATTACCAGTAATCGTCGATTAAGGGACCATAGGAAGGGGGTTAAAACTGATAATGTTGTTATAAAAAGTCGCCATGCGTTGCTGGTAAAAAAAGTTATGGGCCTTCAAACATTTGAAGATCGGGCTAGAGTGGTTTGTCGCACTATTACCTCCGAATCTAATGAAACTAGGTCAATAGTTGATATATCTTGTTATTAGAAATGATAGCATGGACACTTGGGACCATTTTGGTCGAATAATGGAGGTGGTCAACAGAAGGGGGTCAAAATGGGACTAACTTTTGTTTCTTGTCCGATAATAACTAAACTCGGAATATGTACTCTCCGTTGGTCGCTGACTACACATTATCAAACGGTTCAAATCTGAGACTGAATGGTAGTCTGAAATATGGAAGTATTCAAATTTCCCGCCAGGAATTTGAAATCTAGTTTCAATATATATTTTGAAAGCACTAGTTTTGTTTTACCTCTTAAATAATCCAAGCAGAATCAGGTGGCAGAACTCTTGTTATACGAGGGGCGGACTTGATTGTATGTGTGTATTGTGAGCCATACAATTAGAAAGTAGCCTATTGTCAAATAACCCCGGAGTGACTTAAGTCACAATGAAGTAGGACACTCCACTGATAATTAACAGTCAATTGATAAATAACAATAGAAGTGTAGATCAAGTAATGTGGGGCTAAATAATGTGCGATTACACGCATATTTACGGGGCTAAAGTTTATTGGGTAAACGAACCATCTTTTCTTCTACAAAGAAGTCTACGTTTGTATTTCAGGTTTCCGTTATGCCGGTGTTCAGAACTTCAATCAGTGCTTCTGTGGGCAGTCATATCGCCTGTACGGAGAGTTACCCGAGTCAGACTGTGCTGAACCTTGTCGTGGTGATTCCACCATCATGTGCGGCGGTTCGTGGGCGAACAGTGTGTACGAAACTGGACTGTGACTCGTTCATCAAGTGTGGTGGAGGGTGGTGGAACAGCGTACGAGTCTGTACATGTGACCTGTCCATCAAATGCCGTGTGAATTAGTGTCTCATCCATTATTTTAAATACAATTTTTAATTTAAATTATTTAATTATTTTTATTTGAACAACCCATGGTGGTATTCTAGCGTGTGCGTTCATAAATTGATTCAGTGGAGCATAAAGGCATAATCCTTTTAATAAATATTATACGATTTTGTGTCTCTTCCACTCTCCCGAGTTGAGTAGTTCATTCAGTTTAATAATATTCGGTTTTCGATAGAAGAAGGGCTTTATATATCTTTCTCGTAGATTCTGAAGTACAGCGCATTTCATAATTGCATCGAATTCATCACCGAGTTCTATTTTACATAGATTGCACTTTCTGTCTGAGTAATATGAACCTACCCAGGATCCCGATTCAACTGGTAAGTATTTATGTTTGCTCTTGAACCGGATCGTGGTGGTAACAAATTATTATATATACTCGATATATATTTCTCGTGTCGAATTATTGATCTTAAAATTTCGATAGATACATGGATATGGTGCTTCCCATCTTGAATAAATGCATCTTCCAGTTGTTCGTTAATATTTTCAGTGAATCAATTCAAGGTGTTCAGATACTGATATGTCCTGTTACCAAGTTTATTAACACTGTCTTCGATGTTTTTGATCCATGGGTTGTTGATTTATGATGAAAATACATCAAATATGAAACGTAATACAAAATTAAAGGCATTATAAGGCATTCCATAGTTAATATTCTTTCCCAATACGAGAGGGTTTTCAATTTAAGGTTAACTGGCAACATGCCAGTTTCGCCGTATACAAATTAGTCCGTGAGCCAGAACAAATATTTTTCGAGTTGGCTGGACCCCCTCCAACAAATGTTTCTATATATAAAATTAAGGACTCATCCAATTGTGCTCGTTGCCCTTTTCAGAAAGTGTCCCAAAATAGATATTTCATGGAAGACAACTCTTACCCCTAAAATAAAATAACAATTTCCTCGAGTATAATTGTCGGAGCATAAACAAAATATTGCGAATATAAACTTACTTATATATATTGTTTATATTAATAAGAAATGATAATAAAATGACATGAGATACAACACTGTACCAATTTTTGAGCTAGTTCGAAAATATTGCGATGAATATTTTGAAATTGCAAAAAATTACTTAGATTTTGAAAAAAAGTGTCACATATAATTTGCTATAACTTGTGAACCACATGGGCGATTGATCCCCAACATGGCTCAAAGATTGCCCCAATGACCTAACAAAATGCAAAATTGCGATTTGAGCGTAAACGTAACCCTACCCCTAAAATATAATTTTCGCAGAAAAACGAAACAGGTAGTTTCCACTTAGAATGCTGCTTGTCAATTTTGTCTTAGAAGCATAAACTGAAAAAGTGTAGAGAGTGATGAAGGGAATTATAAATAAAGATGTCTGAGCATGATCCAAGATTAAAATTTAAAAACAAAAATAGTGATAAATTATGATTTTGAAAAAATAATGTAAATTTTACAACATTGCGGTTAAATTATGATACGCTATGGTAACACTACACGAGAACACTGGTCTAGAATTAATAAATTCATAAAACATCATATGATCACCTTTATGTCAACTATTTCTAATATTTTTCGAATTTTTATTTGAATTTTTTGGAAAGATTATGTATATATATTTCAAATGAACACATATGGCTACCAAAGCTGACGAGTGAGACTCACGCTTTACATAACGGTATTTTCTTATTTGTGCGGCACATGTTGGGACAGTGAATACGACTGACGATAGATACGGCATTACATGCGCTCCATATTTGACAGTATAAGTTTTGGATGGTATCCAAAATGGCCCCAAAATCGAAGATTCTCACACTTTCCATCACAAATTTGACCGAGTTCGCTATCTGGGGACAAGAGAATTGCTAATCAAAACACGAGTTCATTTGTATCCGTAAACAAACCATAGGACCCTATTATTGTTTCAATTAATTTACTTTAATGAGTACTCGATTGTCTTAGGGACTATATATACTCAATTGATGGGAAATACCAGATAAAAGTCAGTGTATAGAAAGATTGAAATAATCATCACTAACATGTGCCTTTTGGATCAGTTTGATTAAATAATAATATGACCATACGCAAACGTAATAAAGCCCACGTAGATTAAATGAACATTTATGGTGGTTTGCGTTCCAAAGTAATATTATATTAATAATCGCTTTTAAATAATCCCGCGGTATCAAAACAAGTCGTCGCAATTGCATGCTTTGGCATCGATACAGAAAATAATGACATTTCTTTCCGTGTTCGAAAAGAACTTTACAAGAGGTTGTACTTTTGTGAGACACTTTTCCCATAACATCTACACTACATGTATATATCTAACAATATATTCGCGTTGGCAACCCTGCATATATGGCCTGCTTAGATATAAGAAAATTACTTTGCTCCATTGTGTGTTGAAATTCGGCAACGTTGGAAATATGCACACCGACAATGTGATAAATAACTAATGAGAACATGATGTGACACAACCGCACTATACAGTGTGATGTATATGGCTCAGGATATGTTGATACACTGAATCATATACAGTAATGTCCTAAATAATCGATTCCTTAACCACAGCAGAATTATGGGTAATTTTTCAGGATTTAGTCAAAAATATAGCTTGTTGCCCATAATTCTGCAGTGGCTAAGGAGTCGATAGTTTAGGGCATTACTGTAGTCCCAACATATTCAACGCCTATCAAATTCTGAGTTGCCTGTGCTTCTGTGCATAAGTTGGAGGGAGTCGGATGAGTTCATGGCAACTTCACAGTTTGACAGAACAACGCCCAGTTACATGTCGCAAGCATATGGGCACACTTCCCGGAATATCAACACATTCAACTCGGGAACGCATTGTAACATTAACAAGACAGTCAATGGCTGTGGGTCGCTACTAAGACTGCACAGACTGATAAGACTGGGACTGAGACCACAACAGTCAGAACGTTTCATAATCACTTTAAAAGAAATAGCTCTAAACAGGATATGTGGCTAGAGAGACTTCACGTATATATAGATTGGTGAAAATCCACCTTGAAATTAACAAATGTACACTACTGATCACCCCCCCTCCTCCAGTTCAAAAAGTCTCCTCCCGACCGGGCTACAGACTCCCAAGTCTTAGGTTGGAATTTCACAACTGACACCTCAAACTTTCTCAATTGTTGGAAATTTTCTATCTCACAAGCGCCTTTTTCTAAAACCATTTAGACATGTCTGAAGCCCAATTAACCATGGACCCAAAATACAATACATGTATGTCAGGTTAATCAGTAAGGTGGTTCCAATGTAGATGTTTTAATGAATTTGGTATTTCAATGATTTAATTAGACACAAAAGTGTTAACTCCCCAGAGCCCCGCCATTTCTTGACAGGTTGACCTCATTTTAACAAATCTGAATCTCAGTCACTAACGGATCCTCCTGATTGTTCCATACATATAGTTATGTCCCTGGTACCAACCTATTTAACCTGGTTACCCCATCTGAATAAATTTGAATCCAAGACACCAAAGAACCCTTCACACATATGATAAATATCATTAAAATAGACCTGATGGTCCTTGTGAATGAAGCATATTAAGAGGGAAACTGTCCTTCGTTTGGCCCCTATATGACCAGGTGACCCCATTTAAAAAAATCTGAATTGCAGTCATGGAAGAACATTCCATGCTAAATAAGCCAACTAGTTCTTGCAAACATATTTTAAGAATTACTATCTAGTGAAATAGTTAAGTCTCTGGCTCTGTCCTTATTTGACTTTGCGATCCCATTTTCACAAAGCTGTCACCCAAGGTAATTTCATACCAAATATAAGCAAAATAGGCTATTTGATTCTTGCATATAAGACACATCATGAATTACTATGGAGAGAAAGAGTAATGTAGCTGGCCTTGCACCTACTTGACCCATATGGTGACTTTAGTGATGCTATCCTGCACAGTGGGCTAGCATCACTAAATTCACCCTCTGGGGACCTCATTCTGCTAAGGCCCTCAAGTGCTATGGCATACCTAGGATAATATTGATGTTCCGCAGTTGGAAGTTGATGTTCACCCATTGGGCACCTCAATTATGAATTTTATCTGCTGCAAATTAGGGGATATAGAAACTTCCTAGAAGGGAAACTTAACTAAAAACAATGTTAATTTGATACTATAGATACTTCCCAGAAGATGAGGCCTAAGCAAAATGAGGTCTCCAGAGTGTGTGGGACTAAATTGACCCTCTGGGAACCTCATTCTGCAAATGTCAGACAAACTAAATTCAGGCAGTTTGTTTAAAATTGCTAGCAGTATGTTTATACAAGCTGTCAGTGACATATTATTCTAATCTAGATTAATGACCTGTGTTTCTCTCTGTTTATCCACAAAGAGATATCTGCAACTTTAAATAGAACAAGTATTAAAGTTGGAAGCTGGAAATGATATGCGTTGGAAGGGATGTTGGTTGGGTGCAGGCCACTGCATGGTGGGTGGGTCTGGGCCATGTGGGAGGGGGGATGGGTAATGGAATATTTATGTAATTTCAGAAGATTAAAGATTATGGTGAAAATTCAAAAAATCTGAATTTGACCAAAACAAATTTGTTTTAAGTTATGTCACTGGCTCCGCCCACATTCGACACAGTGACCTCATTTGAACAAATCTGAATAACAGTCCACCAAGGACCCTTTGTACCAAATATGACCCCATTCGGCCAAATGAAATTTGAGAAGTCGTTGTAAGAATTACAGAGTTATGGCCCTGGCTTCGCAACTATTTGACCAAGTGTCCTCATTTGAACAAATCTGAATGACAGTCACCTAGGGAACATCCACACCAAATATGAACCAATTCGGCATTACGGTTTCAGAGGAGAAGTTGTTCAAAGAAATGTTCACGGACGGACAGACGGACGGATGGACGGACTGACGACGGACGAGGAGCGATGACTATAGCTCCACCGGAGACTTCGTCTCAGGTGAGCTAAAAACTAACCACGATTGAACATAGCTCCATTAACGGTTTGACAGACTCATACAATAGTGTATGTCGCAAGCATATGAACGCATGCATACACTATATAAATATATCAACATCACTTGGTGTGGAATATATACACAAACCGCACGGGTGTGGTACTGCTGTTACTGTTACGATCAGTATATCGGACGACTGCAGTGGGTGAGGACAGCACGATGTGTGTGTGTCGCTGACATTGAACCAATACCGCACGTTTGGGATGGAATAAATACACAATCGCGAGTTGTTACTGTTTTCAGATTGTTATCCTTACGCAATTGCTTGTCCAACATATTCTAACTGGCCCCTCCGCCGTTGTCTCAAAATGGGTGTTGCCTAACTCTGTTTCTGCAATGAACCGCAAAATTTAAAGTTCAAGACTCATATATTTAACCACAAAACATGGAAATCTTAAGCATTTTAGCGACATTTATTGTAATTTTCTTGCAATAATTGACATATCTGTTTAAATTTAAAAGACTCCAAACACCATCGGCACCAAAACGCATGGCAGTCATACCAGGCAGCATCGAAAACATTGCACCAAATTACTGGTTGTCACAACTTTAAAACTGGATTTTTTTTATTGTTTTCAATACGTTCCTACATCTATCATTTTTAAACTGTGTTACTACATCAATAAATAACTTCAGTTTGTATTCTAGGATGCGTTGATCAATGTCGCAACCATGTGGACACTCCTTCCGGAATTTCGATAGATTCCTACTTAGGAACGCATTGTGAAATTTGGATATAGCCATGATTAAACTATATTAACGGATTAACAGATTATTGCCATAGTGTATGTCGCAGGCATATGGACGCACTTGCCATTGTATCAATGCCACATGATCGGTATGAAATATATATACCAAAACGCATGTTTGTGTTCATGTCGCAAGTTGATAGGACAAGTGTAATGGCGTAATGATAGCTTGACACATCCCAAGTCTAGAATGCATTGTGAAATTAAGAAATAGCAATGCCTTACAACTTAGCAGACTCTTGCCACATTTATGTCGCAAGCATATGGACGCACTTGCCACTATAACAATATGATACGTTGGTATGACATATGTACACAAAACGGCATGGGTGTGTTACTATCGCAAGTTTATAGGACGAGTGCAATTGCGTAAGGATATGACAATCAGTGAAATACCCTACGTGGTATCCTTACGTGATCGCACGTCATAAAGTTTCGGCCAGTAACACACTGTACTGTTGTGATTACAACACGCTCTGCACACATCTCCAACTGACCCCATGTCTCTACATTTCTGCAAGACAGGCGCTGGTTAACACGGTTCCTTCAGCTGAATCGCGAAATTTCATCTTGGCAACTCATCGATTTAACCAAAAACACTGGACATTTTAAGCCGTGTAGGGATATAAAATCACTACAATGCTTAAAATATCACTGATATTGTTTGTATTTGTCCTGGGATAATTTCCATGTCTACATCTATCACAAATTCATACCTTCTAAAGAAGTTCAACACTGAACTAAATTACTGATAAATCAACACATTTTAATACTTTATACACCTGTCACCAAGGCGGGGGGGGGGGGGGGGGGGCTCGTTTTTGCTTTAAAAAATGGGTACTGGCCTTACTCACGATGACCCAACCCCCCCCCCCCCATTTGCAAACATTCAGTTAGCCTTCATGTGCCAACCTACATTCATATTTTATACCAATACCACGTTTTGTATTGAATAAAGGTATAAATAATGTGTTTTATTTATATTATTGAGAAGATAAAATCACATGATAATAACCAGAAATAGTGATAGACAGATCAATTTGGGGTCAATTTGATTAAGGTTGTAGATTTTGGGATTAATTTGTTAACACAATAGGGTTGTATGATGAGTTCACAAGTTAATTGTGTTACACTAATGCTTATTATTCAAGCTACTTGTAATTCTTATACAAACAAGACAGTGAGATACAGATGAACAGTAAGTGACACATCCTTTGACTTTATTAATTAGATGCCTCTGATTGATCCAACATCTAAGAACAGAATAAGATGTGTATAATTCACAACAAAATGAACACAAGTGTGTACTATTATTCATCTTTATTATTTAAGAAAAACAACTGGAAAAAATAATAAAAGCACAGATGTGCTTGAGTATCTTCTCCTATTATACAGGATCGAAAGATGTGATTGTATTCACCTTCCAAATGCTCAAAAATGAGGGTGGGCTTATCTATGAGGACCATCCCATGTTTTATTTAGGGTAAAACCCCAGATTGGGCTTATCTTCGAGGGTGGGCTTACTGACAGGTGTATATAGTATGTGTGCTAAACTAGAGTTTGGTGGGGGTAAACAGGTTTGGTAGGGAGGCCCAATTACAATCAGCTTGGCCTATTGGTATTTATGGCTCAACTCAGTCCCCTGGAACATGACAAGCATGGCAAGAATAAAAATAATACTACTGGTATTTCATTTTAATAACAATATACCCCATTGTGATATTCTGGTATGTTGGTGATTTTAGAATTAGTTTAAAATATTGTGATCATATTGTTGGAACCAATATTTTATTCATCAGAAGGCAATCACATCATCTAGGAGTCTTTGTGTTTTCTTTGATTACACTTTCTGTAAGACATACACCTTCAAGTGTAAATTACATGGAGTCTTCCAAAAGTTATACTGTTATACAACAAGAGTTATGCTCTTCAGAATTGAAGGAGTGTATATTTTCTTTAGAACAAGTGAATAAATAGCCTGTATATTTATAAGATGTTTTGCACTGGAGCAAAGAAATATTCATCAGCGTCCTGTGTGATTTCATTTTGTGACGACAGGTTCAAGAATCACAATATGTGCAATGTACACGTGGAAGCCTTGCATTGCCTCCACCACAAAGGTATCCATTGCACATAGGACTACTTCAAATAATTTGGAAAGAAAGTGTTTCCTATATCTTGCATTTCCCAACACTTCATTCTAGTATTATGAGGAAGCTGGAATGGCCAATTCTTTAACAATCTCGGTTCCGGTTTTGTCAGTTCATGTGGATATTGTCTTTGCCAGTAGCACACATTCCATCATGAGAGCTCATAGGGACACATATAAAATATTGGCTTTGACCTGTGTGTCGTCATAGTCAGACATTACATGACAGTTCCATTTAATCACTGCTTGATAATGTGAGTTTTACACCGGTTCAATGAAGTTGTCTGACACCATTTAATTCCATTTTGCAAATTTAGTCAGAAACCAGTACATGTCAGATCAGAGTTGAACTTCTGATAGTTTGTGCGATATTAAAGCAGCTTGTAGATCTGAAGTATCTGACACTGAAAATAGAAATAAAACACTTTAAGTATACAATGCACAAATATGTACAACATCAATCTGGACATGAATTTACAAGTCTGGTTGAACAACTGAATGCTGCATTATAAGTCTAATAAGTGCTATGGCTTCTATTCGAGGATTCTGAACTGTTAAATAAAAGGAATGACTAAAAGTTTCTTCTGAGAAAAAGTTGTTTGAGTCAGGGCTTAGGGTGGGGGGAGATGTCCAGGTCAGGATATCCCCCCAGCCCAGCACCTACATGACAAAAACATTAACTTATGGTTGTATTGCTTATTTTGCTTTATATAGTCATGAAACGGCGATAAATTAACGTCTTCCGAGAAAAAGTTGTTTGAGTCAGGGTTTGGGGTGTGGGAAGATGTCCAGGTCAGGATATTTCCCCCACCACAACCCAGCACCTACATGACATAAAAATCATCTTATGGTTTTATCGCTTATTTTGCTATATATAGTCATGACACGGCGAGAAATGAACTTCTGAGAAAAAGTTGTTTGAGTCAGGGTTTGGGGTGGGGGGGGGGGGGGGGGGGGGGGGGGGGGGAGATGTCCAGTCAGGATATCTCCCCCACCCAGCACCTACATGACAAAAAAATAATCTTATGGTTTTATCTCTTATTTTGCTTTATTTAGTCATGAAATAGCGAGAAATTAACTTCTTCTGAGAAAAAGTTGTTTGAGTCAGGGTTTGGGGCGGGGGAAATGACTGGAGTGGACATCTCCCCCACCCCAAACCCTGACTCTAAAAACCTTTTCTCAGAAGAAGTTAATTTCTCGCTGTTTCATGAATACCAGTATATAAAGCAAAATAAGCGATAAAACCATAAGATGATTTTTGTCTTGTTGGTGCTGGATTGGGGGGGGGGGGGATATCCTGACCTGGACATTTCCACCCCCTCCCCCACCCCAAACCCTGACTATAAACCTTTTTCTCAGAAGAATTTAATTTCTCGCTGTTTCATGACTATATAAAGCAAATAAGCAATAAAACCATACATTGATTTTTTTGTCATGAGGTGCTGTGTGGGGGGGGGGGGGGGGGGAATATCCAAGTCTGGACATTTGGAAAATTTTATTAAAAAAAAAAAAAAAATCTGGCCATTTCAAATCAAATGCGTGAAAAATCTAAAAAATCTAAAAAATCTCAAAAAACAAATTTCTGGCCATTTCAGGACCAAACGATATCAAATGAGTAAAATTATTTTTTATTCGTACATGGGGGGGGGGGGGGTATCCAGGGTGGGGGGAAGATGTCCAGAGTGGGGGGAAGATATCCTGTTACACTGGTACCAGTAATATCAGAATAATGTGCAAATTTGAATACCAGCAAGGTATTATTAGGATGAAACTATAATAGCGGAATCCAAGACAGAACTTTAGTTTCCAATATGGTAAATTACCCTTTGGCGTTAAGCGGGTGGCACACGAAGCGATATTTGTTGCACGATATTTGTCGCAGTCCCTTGCGATAATAGGGACAGAGTGCGCACACTGTTCGATTTTAGTCTTGCGACTTCTATTTTTATCACTTACGGTAGACCACCGCACACGATCAGATTGTACGATCTGGTTGTTTACTTTCTCATTAATGCAATGGGTTATATTAACATGGTATAGGCTATAGGTATAGGTCTATAATTATGTGTATTTATCGCAGATATTTAAAACAAATTTCTAATACATATTAATATTACAAGTGTTTGTAGTTCTACAGACAAGTAGGTCCTGTACTATAGCTACATGAATATGTATAGAGCTTTATTGTAGCTTGAATTAACTATCATAAATACAATATTTTACCAATTGGCATGGCACGTAACCTAAGCATTACAGCGAGCTGTTACAACTAAGGGTGAGGGGTATTATTTTGTAACAACGTCTGAAACCACTGGCACTGCTGATGTCATTTCAAGCTTTACAGGTACCTGATTTAATTCCCCACACAAATTCACAATTAGCTGAATATTACACACCCCGCTGGACAAAACAAGTGTTCATTGGCACAGCAGTGTATTTGTCGTTCGGCCGCGGTGTCAGAGTTTGTAACTGCTGTTGAGCACCACGGCCGAACGGCAAGTACACCACAGCCGAACAGCAAGTACACTGTGGCCGCAAGCAACTACACCGCGGCCGAACGGCATGTACACTGTGGTTATATAGATTTCTGGTTTGCATCGTCTTTTTAAGTTTAATGAACGTACACTGTGGCAACTAAACCATGGCCGAACGGCAAGTACACCCCGGCCCAACTGTAGATAGTCGGTGGACCCGCGGTATAGTTGCATTTCAGCCGCGGTGTCAACGCTAACCGCACTGCGGTTAAGTGGACACTTGTTTTGTCCAGCAGGGTACATGTAAATGTAGACACCAATTTGCCGATGTCCAGTCCACTTGTTTTGTTTTGTATGGATGCCATGTTGTTGTGAAATAAAACATGCGATCACCGGATGATCATATGTACAGTTGAATCTGAATCTGATTGGCTACTTCGAATAAATCGCACCACTCGATCATAGAAAATTAAAATTATTTGATTCCTTGCGGGTGCGGGGCCGAACGTGCAACAAAATGTCGTATGATTTTCCACAGCACACGCTAGGCCTACAATTTGACCCGTAACTGGTGCCCGATATTTGTCTTACGATACATATAATCACATCATGTGCGGCGCGCTTTATCATGTTTAACTCGAAGTACATCACCATGTAGTTGAAGATGATGTGCCATTTGGCATTGCAATTTTAGAAAATGTTGTCAATCATTGAATCAATCTACCAGATTGTTTTCTCAAGTTTCAACACAAACTATCAATAAACTGTCCTTACTGTGGACGTGTGGTGTACCAGTGCAGACCAGTGTGTTGTGTGATACTTTCCCAACTGCATTATCACGGTGAAATCCATTTTACCATCTACAAAAAAATCTGGTTTCGATAACTGGCACCCTTTACAAGACTTTGTAAGTTTGTTTATAAATTAACCCTTTAATTTACACATATAAATCACAGATATATTGAAATATATAATTGATTCGTTCAGAATTGAATTTCGAAGTTTATTGCATGATGAGAGACTCAGTCAGTGACTGAGTAAGCGACTCAGGACTGAGGTCAGGTCAGATTCAATAAATGCATGAGTCTGCCCTGGCCTGGAATTGCCGAATCAGTGTGTATGTGTTACATTCGCGGACAAACAAGTCTCATATAGTCTATATACTCATAACTCACCTTCTAGACTATAGCATGCGTAGGCAGGTTTGTTTCGGTCATCTCGTGTGTGGTAATTCCTCTAATGGGCGAGCAATAACGCCAAGGTGGTGCATGATTTTCAGAAACTGTTTGAATGTTATTATTTATCTAACAACCGTCCGTGACTGGCGTGACTAACGTTAATTCTGATTGGGTTAGATAAATGCGATTATCCAATCGCTGCATATGTCACTCGGAAAGATGAGATCAAGAGTTCAAAGAGCGTGTCAAAGGTCAGATATTTTTAGAAACACATTTTTTCGTTTAACAGTATTGCAGATTCAATGCTCTCCTAGCGTCGAGTGTGTGCATGCCTTACTTACAGAGCCCACTACGGGCTGGGCCTTCGGCCCAGGCCTACGTGGGCTTATAAATTTAGATTAGTTTTCTGAAGAAAATTTAAACTGTATGCCCAAAATTAGCAGCGTCAAATTTCAAGTTGCCTATGATGTAAACATGTGCTCAGATGAAATGTTTTATATTAACAAAATCAGGTTTCTACAGAGGATTGTTTTGGTCAATATTACCAGTAAGTCTTAATGAAATTATTGTTGCAATATATACTATTGCGTTGCCAAAGAGTTTCCGAGGCATGCTACAGCTTCCTGTTCTATAATTTGAGTATCTATAGTCCTTAAATGTTCTTCCACTCTGCTCATCTTATCAGTCGCCAAAATTGACACTACTTCCGTTCTTAAAGCCATTCATTTTCACATACATCGTCACATGGTAAGTCTGCACAGAAACAAGATCATTTGTTAGATTCAAATGAATCTCTGCCGCCATAGTATATCGGGAGGAAGTATAATTCGTCTGATGTTATACCAGACTGGGCAGTTAGTATATTTTACTCATGCTATAGTTTGCACGAAAATGTTTTAATGTGATTTCTTAAAGAGTCTGTGGATGGTAGAAGATGTGTTCCAGTTTTCGGTTATACAACATAAGAACGTTTCTGATATTTCGTCGACTTGACAACATTATGGCTCACCATAATATAGCCCACATACACTCCCTTGGTAGGATGTGATATTGTCATAGCAACGTGATTTTCGTTACTTATTCCTTATTCGCAAAATATCGGGAAGTGGCAAATGACCCTATATTCGTAAGTGGCCAGATGGACGGAACATTTTGGGCAGAAAATATTTTCGGTCGAGTTCGTAAAAGTTGTCCGGAAAAGTGTCGAACCTGTGCTCGGTCAGATTTATTGGGGGAAATTGTGCCAAATGACCCACAATTTGCAAGACACGGCGTGAAATACATCTCATTGAGTATCAGAGTAAACAATTTTCCATTGTTTCTATTCAACTTCAAGTTCACTGTGAAATCAAAACCGCAATTTGTAAGAGGTAAACATCTGAAAAAGACATGTACATGTAGAAACTAATTGTTGTGCATATTTATTTCTATTCGAGGTGACAATTTTTCATCTTTATCAGCATTTTTAACGATAAGAGCGATGATAATCGAGGAACAATATTTTATCCAGCGCATTAAAATTAAAACAAAAAGTCGTGAATTGGCAGATTGTTTTCTATGTCTGCACATTTCATCGATAATTACAAGGCATATGTGTTTCGAAATAACGTTTTAAGCTCGAAGATAGTTAGAATGGGGATAACAGTGTGGTGTTTTGAGATTTCGGAAAGGAACTAGGCGAATATACAGTGGCAAATACCCGTTAATATTAACTAAATTTGTCACAGTATATTCGCCCTTTACCTTTCCGAAATCATAATAACCACACCGTTATCCCCTAATTATATTGTATCATGTTGTTTGTGTGTAAAATAACATAAAGCAATGAAGTACTGGAAAGACTATGGTTAACTTGATAGTGATTTCTAATACAATTATTTCAAAAAAGTTCCTATGCTTTAGAGGGACACAACTATATTATTTGGTACTTTAGTTTAGTTTAATAATTAAATTGGGTTTTCATCATTCTATCAACAGAACAAACTATAACAATAGTTTGTAACATGCAGTCTGGAATCCTGAATACACAGTTAAAACAGTTAAAATAATTCTGTGCATTTCAGGAAACGTCGTTTTCGGGGAGAGGGGGTGGGGAAGGGGTGGTGAATAGAAAGGGACAGATAATTGGCTCTTACCCGTTATATCGTTTTATGCCTTATTTATATAATAAATAATGAATGTCTTGGAGTTGACTATGCCAAAATAGTGGTCCTCGAGGAGGAATAGTCCACTCGCCTGTGGATCGTGGACTATTCATCCTCGATGACCACTATTTTGGCATAGTCAACTCCAAGCCATTCATTATCTATATAATAGTATTCACATTCCTCCTCTCCGAACAATAGATTAGTATAGACAATTTCAAGCATGGCTTATCTATATAATAATATTCATATTCTTCCTCTCCGGGGAATAGATTAGCATAGTCCACTTCAAGCCATGCCTTATATATATAATATCGCATTGGAACATTATCCCGGTGGATTAAAGACACGGATGGCCTTCGCGATGGGTATTTCTGTTAAAATAGTCACATCCCTTAAAATTGCCATAAACAGAAAGGATATTAAAATATAGACACATGTTTGTGCGCTTTGTTATGTAATCAAAAGCCAAAAACGTTACATAACCTGGCTTTTGTTTACATAACACAACATATTAACTTGAAAATAACGCACTATGCACGCGATATTTATGATCGGTATAAGAACAAAACATGTCTATATTTTAATATTCTTTCTATTTATGGGTGTGGCTATTTTAACATCATACCCATGGCAAAGGGCATATGTGACTTTAATACAACCGAATCTTGTTAATTTGATGACATCATGCAAACGGCGATCTGAAATAAATCACATCAAAATAGCGAATAGAGGTCTGATGAATTCTGAGAACAAGAACGAATATGCACTTGCTAACATATCGACACAGATAATATGGTGCTATTAAGTAATCGAATTATCAAAATACAATTAGTTGACACGGTGGTAGTATCTGAAATCCATCATTCTCATTTTGATAGTCTCATATGGATGTTGTTTCATGTATGTTAGACCCAATTTTACCACATTTGTAACCCGTATAATGTAAAATATGTATGATTGAATGAAAGTTTATTCCAAAGCCACTAAATGTAGCGAAACAATCACAAATATATTTGCAATATGTGCACATTCAATCGTAATCGCAAATTCGTATATATATAGGTGTTATACAGATTCATATGCAATATATAAATATTTCATAAATAAAACTTTACAAATAACCTCCATTTATCAATTATTTTACTATTTCTTGAACGCTATTTTGATGAATATACAGCTATTTATTTTAGAACCGCTACCTGTACTTCCAATACTACGGGTAGGTCAGGTAGGATCTGTTTGTTGATACTCTCACCCGAGACAGGGTGCAACTTACTGTAGTTTTAATTTCAATATGAGACTAAACGGTAGCGCTATTCGTTATAGTTGATGGTATTATGCACTGAGTGTGATGAATATCATGTTATGCACAGCGCAGGGCGCTGATCAATAATCATTGAAGCAACAACACACTGATAGCAGTATGTCGGCGACACTCACAACACAACGAGATGCACGGTGACCGTTCGCAGTTTGTGTTAATACGTTGTCAATCGATTTCAATTTTATTAAAGTGATGTGAAACACTCATGTAGGGTGATCAAATAGAAATGGAGTATAAACCTGCTCAAATGAGTTATTTTTACAAAAAGTATATACAATTTAACAACACGACGATGTTTTCTATGGCGTGGTATGATCGATTTTCTTGAGATTTTCGGCGATGTTAATAGAATGTTAAATGCTATAGTTAGATAGTCCTGAATAATAATGTATTAGTTTCACGCACCCGAACAAGTATATAATATGTCTGTAAAGTAACTGTTGACGAATAATATTAATAGCATATTATGCGCAGCGCAGGAAGCTAATTAATAATAATAGAAGCAACAACAAACTGATAGCAGTATGTCGGCGACAGTCACATCACAATGAGATTGCAGGATAACTATGATGTTTACCGACAACGGTTTGCAGTTTGTGTTAATACATTGTCAATCGATTTCAGTTTAATTAAACTGATGTGAAACACTCCGATAGGGTGATCAAATAGAGATGGAGAATAATCTTAAAGTAATGTGAAACACTCCGATAAGGTGACCAAATAGAGATGGAGTATAATCTTGCTCAAAGGAGTTATTTTTTACAAATAGTTTATAAAAATTAACCACATACGCCGTCATTCTTATATATTTATTAAATTCAGTATACAAATTAACAACACTCGCCGTCATTCTTATATATTCATTAAATTCCGTATAAAAATTAACACACGCTGTTATTCTTATATATTCATTAAATTCCGCATAAAAATTAACAACACACGCCGTCATTCTTATATATATTCATTAAATTCCGTGACTTTCGATGGCGAAATCATTTTCCATAGATTATCGACGACAGTTGCGTGCCGATTCGAGATGTAAATATTTACAATTGAGCGTAGTTCAGACGATGTTTTCTATGGCGTGCTATGGTAGATTTTCTTGAGAGTTGCGGCGATGTTAGTAGAATGTTACATTCCTCTAATTAGCATAGCCCTGAACACTAATTTATCAGTTTCACGCACCTGATCAAGTCCACAATATGTCTTGAAAGTAGCTGTTGACGAATAATTAAAGTATAAATATTATCACTACTTAGTAAAATGCAATGCATTCTTCTTTTAGAATGTCCGAAGTTCCGATCGCCAAAATACTAATAATGTGCATTATCTGGAAACTCAACGATATTCCAGTTTAAAAGTTTTTTGATTCTGGAGCTGTTGGTGCACGAACGAACGTTTCGTCAAGTGATTATTTCGATACCTGATTATGAGGCACTTAATCACATGTGAACCAGTGACAATATATATATATTGCATTATTTTGTTTAGGTAAAATATAAACAAGTATACATATGTTAACTTGCAGTCCGGTACATGCTTCTGTCAGTGTTTCTCTGCCGGTGGATTCTTTTCTTGTACATCAGACACGCAACTAATGAAACTAAACATTTAACAGACCGATGTTCATGTCTGAATAAATAATCAAACTGGACATCTAACAGAGAGATGTTCATGTCCGATTAACTAATCAGACTAGACATTAACCGACCGATGTTCCTGTCCGATTGACTAATCAGACTAGACATTTAACAGACCGAAGTTCATGTCTGATTAACTAATCAGACTAGGCATTTAACAGACAGATGTTCCTGTCCGATTAGCTAATCAGACGAGACATTTAAGAGACCGATGTTCATGTCTGATTAAATAATCAAACTAGACATTTAACAGACCGATGTTCATGTCTGATTAAATAATCAAACTAGACATTTAACATACCGATGTTCCTGTTTGTTTAATTAATCAAACTAGACATTTGACAGACGGATGTTCCTATCTGCTTAACTAATCCAACTATTTGCGTTTGGACATACCCTTCTTGTTTTGGAGAAATCATTTGGGACGTCAGCAGATGTTCAACAGTATCGTTATCTGTTATCATCCAATTAATTGTATAGAACCAGAGTGAAGCAATTCCCCGAATATCTGCTCCGTTACGTAACAACCTGCCAAACGCTTTCTTTCTTAATTGTGTACACTGTTGCGTTATCGCTAAGGTTTCTTTGCGACGGTCAGATAACCCACAAGTGGCTCATTTGAAGTTTGGCATAATCGCGGACTGTCGGATTCAGGTGTTTGGAAAGATTATTTTTTTATAAGTCAATTCTTTGTGATATTCACAGTCTACCATCATATTTAAAGCGCCATATAATTTGCCATCTTCAAATTAAGTTGCTTAATTCCACATTTATTACATGCGCATTTTATACGAAGGGCTTGAACACTCATATCCCGATGACTTTACATGTATGTGTACGAAAAACCTTTATCGGAAATTTTCTTTGAAATGAACCCAAAAACAACAAGGCCAGTTAAAACAATTACTTCTAAAATGCATACTATAAATACACGCATTGCGAACCTGATGTATTATATAGAGAGCAATCAATTGGTTTCGATTATTACGTGCCATAATTCACGAGGGGAGCCGGGCCTGATAAAACCCGAGTGAGTGGAGCGGCTCCCCGAGTGAATTAATATGTCACGTAACCATCGAAACCAATTGATTATTCCGTTTAATACATACTTTCAACCACTTGAAAACATTAGTCCAGATCAGCTGATTCTCCCATTTTGAACAAAAACGTACAGTTGCGCTTGCAGTTAAGCGAATGGACACATAATTGAATAAGTGTGACGTAACATATACCGATTGATCTTATTATTTTCATTCACTTTGGTGCGATTCATTTTTTAAAGTTTCGAAAATTATAGGATATTTTCTGTCAAAATTGTGTTTATTTTGACCGAACAATCATGGCACTTGGAACGGGATATCGTGAAGATTCTGATGGTTTGTGTAGATAATGTCATACAGGAAATGTTTGGAAATCGTGCTAAAAGTAGAAAAATAAGTTTCGAAGTGACGATATTTTAATCATCAACGTAAACGAACACTCGCAGAGCAACACGTGGAAATTGATCTCGGAACTGGATAAGTTTATTATTGATGAATTCACTACACACTTAGCCGTGATTTATAAAGATTTCTTGGTGAATTAAAAGTGATAATGTCACACATGATGTGAATTATGTCACTTGTGAGAGCACGCGATTTTTGACAGTTCCACCCTAAGCCGAAATATTTTCACTTTCTATTGCTCAAACAGGTTTGTAGTTGAACATAAACGAACTGACAACGATGATGCAGTTAATAAACCGGTAAAATGAAGAATAATCTTACCGATTATCGACTCCGATGTTCCGGACGATGTCATATTCCAGTCAAATGAACTGTGAAAAATTCCATGTGAACAATAAATTTATCCAGTTCCGAACTGAATTTCCACGTGTTGCTATTCGAGTATTTGTTAACGTCGATGATTATATTATCCCGTTCCAAGTGCCATGTTTGTTCAGTCAGAATAAAAACAATTTTAACAGAAAATATCCTGTAATTTTCGAAATTTAAAAAAATGGATTGCACCAAAGTGTATCAAAATAATGCATAGGTATCGTTACGTCACAATTATTTAAATTAGTGTCCATCCGCGCAACAGCACGCGCAACTGTACGTTGGGGTTCAAAATGGGAGAATCAGCTGATCTGGGCTTAGTGAGTCACATCTAATCTTTAGAATTAGAAATTTGTTGTGGTTGAAAGTGTGTAATAAACAGAATAATCAATTGGTTTCGATGATTACGTGACATCATTCACTCGGGTAGCCGGTCCTATTGTCAAACCCTCGTGTTTTCGCTCACTCGGGGTTTATCAGGCCCGGCTCCCCTCGTGAATTATGTCACGTAATTATCGAAACCAATTTATAACTCTCGATCTTAGATAGATAGATAATGATTTATTGGCAAAAAACATCCACACGAGGACAGTTTGCTAATACAATGGATAATAGTATATACAAAAACTTGTGATAATAAAATTTACATAATATGCTAAGAAGTACAAGGAGTCTCGGGATCGTGTATCATATTTATGGTTACCTAACTGTTTGATCAGCACGAGCATCGAAGAAGCGACGGATCAGTTTACATATTATTCGGGTTAGAGTGGGACAGTCATTTGTCAACATAGTAATAAATTGATCGTAGGCGTTAATGCGTGGACAATTCGGATTATGGTTAATCATTGATTCGAAAAGTTATCTTCGTAGTTGTGAATATGCAGTGCATTCCATAAGGAAATGTATTTCATCTTCTACAACATCATTACAGTAAAATTCACACTTTCTATTTTCTAATTTTACTGGGGGCTGTAAATGACGCCATTTCTCTATAGCAAGTACATGGTTGGTGATTCTGAATCTGGTGAAAGCTATTCTGTCTTCCAATGATTTCGTGTTGATAAGATAGGGCTCAAGCCTATACTCTTTCTTGTAAATACGATATGTTCTGAGTTTGTTGCTGCCTGATTGTGAGCAGTTGTCACTCAGGCTAGCTTGGAAGTACTCGTTATAGCTATTTTGTAGAGATTTTCGGAAATTTTTCGTTACCATGTCAGTAGCGTGACCTGTCTCTGGTAAGGTTAACCCTAGAGATTCGACTGATTTGAAAATTGATTTTGTAGATAATACCCTCCATTTTTTTAAAACTGCATTTCGTAGAAGTTCGCAGTCCGAATGTATATTGAATGAAATCAATTTTATCAGAACTTGTATTATCATCCTTTTCAGATGCTTGCATGGACCAGAGATGCTCTCAATGAGATGCCATGATCTACGAATTTGACAACCCGACGGATTTGCGGATATATATTGCCTTCGTGCATGTGTATAGCATAATCCGTCAGATACACGGAGCCGTTCGGTTGGAAATGGGAACATTTAACCGAAGAAACAAAGCGACGCCCAGTTCGTGTTGCCACGCATCTATTAGTACATGTTTATTAATTATGTATGTTAAAAGCTACAGAAGACGAACGGGGTGCCAAATGCAAGGATGACGCTGAGATCAAACATGGTATGTTATAAGAAGCAAACAGACAACGATATTTAGCAATGTTTAACCCTTTACCCAACAGAACGGCCCTGTGCCAATGCATTCTCTTATATATGCGAGTCGACCGTAGGTCGCCTCGCATATATAAGAGAATGCATTGGCTTAAAACATTAAAAATTATAAAGTTGTTAAAGAATGTAAGAAAAAATGGTAAAAAAAGATTTTTTTAGGCCAATGCATTCTCTTATATATGCGAGGCGACATATGGTCGACTCGTGTATATATAAGAGAATGCATTGGCACAGGACATAACTGTAACCATCACAATGTGGTCATTGAGCCGGTTCCAATGATATCCATATTTGTATGGTTTTATTGAGACAGACCCAAGATAATTTAGGCTGTTGCAGCTTTATTTGGCCGTTTTTGGCCGGTTTGTTGGGTAAAGGGTTAACTAGTATGTTCGATGTTTATTTTTAGGACACCACATATTTTTCGGATTTGACAATTATACACATATACAAGAAGAAATAGTACGATATTCACCAGATATGGCAATTACTGGAACTGCTCTACACAGTAAATTAAAATGGACATCTATATATAAGCATTCGAATTTTATGGATTGAGATTTATACTGTTAGAATACGTCTAATGCTTTCTTTTCCTTGTTGAATTTCTGTTACAAATAACATTTAAATATATATATTCACTTATTATTGTTCATTCCGATAGCAGTAGCTTTGATACGAATATACTGGACTGAACATTACACAGGGAATATCGCTTAAGCAATAACGACAAAAAGTGATCAAAACCAATTTTGGTTTTGGAGAATTTTGTCACAGATATGGAACCCATTGTTTTGATCGAAACCAAATCATCAAAACCAATTATGGGTTTGAGTATTGTTACAGATATGGAACCCATTTGGTTTTCATCAAAACCAAATCATGATTGGTTTTACTCAAAACCAGATCTGGTTTTGATCAAAACCAATCTAACAAAACCAAAATGATTAAAACCAAAAACCCATTTTGGTATCATATGAAATCAACATTTTTAAGAGTGTAAGTTCAATATGAATCTATTTGTATGAGGATATGTTGCTATGTGTGCTTTGGTGGTCCATTCAACTCGCTGCTGCTAGCGAGTGACGTCAATGCGCTGCTGTGGTGCATGGACGATGCAAATAGGACATTAAATGTCTGACACCGCTCAATGCGAAATAATCTTGGGCGGGCTTGTCATCTGGGCCCTTCAGGAAGAAAACACATCACACTACTATCTTGTTCGGGTAACGAACACAATATTGAACAGCGCATTGTATTATGTACGTCGTTCTCTTCTCACTCATCGACATACAATCCACCGAGGCAGGGGATCCTTCACCCGCGTGTATCATTAGTTATTCATCAACAACAAACGACACTGTCCGGGTTTAGAACGAAACAAAGACGAAGCATCATCTTAGTGATGCCTGGAAGTGTGAGCTTCAACTTGAGAAAATACTTATAGCAGTTCCGGTGAAACAGTAAACGAAGCATATATCGATCTCTGCATGGAGGTGTAATTAGTTCAAATTGTCCACATACGTAGCTTGGGAGAAGCACCAATGGCAATTGTAGAATATGGTCACATGTTTAGCAACCAGGTAGTGTTTACTAAACTATTCTTCTGCTTCTAATAGCTGACGGTAGCTATTACAAAATTTAGTTGTATTCCCATTGGACATTAAAAGGATTTGATATACTCCTTGATCACATTATTCAGATTTGTGTAGTTTGGCAAGCGTCCATATAAGTTCAGTTCCTGAAGTAGTTGCTGAGTAGACCGGTAAGTGACGACACTGTTGCAATGCTCTTCCGGTACATTTGGTTGATAGGAATTTACGAATGTGAATGCCGTTGTGTGGGGTTGTTTAACCATCAACTCAGTCATTAGCCCCGTGCAGCGTTCTTTATTACTAAGGTTCTTTATCCGGCAGATTCTTTGTTATAAATGTTCTTTATTTCGAAGGTTCTTTATTCTGAAAGTACATTGTGTAAAGGGGATCTTTATTCCAATAATTCTTTATTCCAAAAGCAGGTCTACCACCCATCAGGTATCCACTTCCGATGACATTTCTTTATTGCGTAATAAGTTAGGATTGCATACACTGTTTGTGGAACACCCAATGATTAGAGGAGAATTTACTTTATATTTTTGGATGTTGCATTTATAAAATAGCGAATTACATGCAAAAACATATCAGACCTATTTTTTATACTTTAAAACTTGTTGGGAAGTTTATTACTACTTGTGACGAGGTGTCCCAATGTTTTTTGTTCAGAACAAAGAACTGTCGGAATATAGCATGCACAGCAACAATCATATTAAACTTTAGTGGGTAATTGTTTTATTTTAGTTACCACAGTTTTATTTTGCCCCGTTTTAAAGTGTCTACGCATAAACATTCTGTGTTTATGGATATGTGTTTAGACCCACCACGGAGCCCTGCTAACATACTTCCTCAATTAGAGTAAATCACTCAAATAGAGAAGTTCTATTACCCTGCAGGGAGCCCCACACATATCTAGAAGCATATAGAAGAGTGTCGTCTGCTCATGTTTGTATGGGGCTCTGTATGGGTGAAATTATAAAATTGAAGAATACAAGAAAAAATTATTAAAATTGTAAAAAAATTATGGTCGACTCGCATATATAAGAGAATGCATTGGCACAGGGTAAAAAAATACTACCCAATATATTTCGTCTAGATTACAGAGAAAAAATACATAGATTTTATTTCAGCTACACAACTAATTGTTTCCACAGAAGTTATTTCTTCTCTTATGTTGAAAGATTCCTAAACGATCGCGTGAACGTGAGAACACACATGCAGAGATAAGACTAATTAATCAAAGCTAGAATGTTGCAACATTATTAGTTAGACTGATTTCTTAAGTGATAAATATTCTCGGAAGCTTTTATAAATAGAGAAAAGTGTTAGCTCAGCACATGTACATTTACACACGGAATTAAATAAATAGAATAGTTACTTTTAAAATTTTATCTCATTTTTTTCTCCAAAACAATATGACATTTTCAGCAATACTTTTGCCACTCGCATGCACATACTATATGATGCCATGTCAAGCCTCGCCTGTGTAGTCCAGTGCATACAACAGTTACAATATTTGATGATAAAATAATGATCTAGCTAACATGCCGTTTGACAATAAAAATCGCAGTTCGACATGTTTGCGAGTGTGCAGTTTGATAAAGTTTGTCTTAGTGGATTGATGTCAAATATAGTTTAGTAGTCCTTACAACATGAAGGTGTAGAATCGGTTCAACAGTTGCGTCACTTCTCGAAAAAAACTTAACACAAGATTTCCTTCTCTAATCTTAATTGGGAACCAATGCAAATGAATAACGAATAACGATGCATATTTACTCCGTAATCCGAGACAGGTGACTTAACCCTTTACCCAACAGAAGGGCCCTGTGCCAATGCATTCTCTTATATATGCGAGTCGACCATAGGTCGCCTCGCATATATAAGAGAATGCATTGGCTTAAAACATTAAAAATTATATAATTGTTAAAGAATATAAGAAAAAATGGTAAAAAGTGTTAAAAAAAGATTTTTTTTAGGCCAATGCATTCTCTTATATATGCGAGGCGACCTATGGTCGACTAGCATATATAAGAGAATGCATTGGCACATGGCATAACTGTAACTATCACAATGTGGTCAAGGAGCCGGTTCCAATGATATCCATATTTGTATGGTTCTATTGAGACAGACCGAAGATATTGTAGGCTTTATTTGGCCGGTTTTGGCCGGTTTGTTGGGTAAAGGGTTAAACAACATGGCCCATTCGAGCTTTATGGTGCGATATTTGGAGGGATGTAAAGATAGGTTGACAAATCGTTGCCTGAGAACTATAATGTCGTAAGTCCATTTTGGCGGGAAAATGAGATATTGTATCGTTGAAATCGCCGCGAAAGTTTCGTTCGTTTGATACCTATGAACCGTGCATTCGACCCACAGTCCACACGATAAATGCTGTGCAATTTTGTTGTATGCCCATTTGGGCAAAATTTCTCTCTGTCGCATCTCCTTGACCAATTGCATCACACAGAATCGTCACGTGGAAAAGCTTTGACGAATTGCGGATTCTGAAATTTGGAAGAAATGGTATCGCAAGAAAATAACATTGTTTCAGTATATTCTCACACTTATTAATTAGTAGTTTGCTACGTTGTCTTCGCAAATGTATAGTCAACTAAATATGCTTGTTTAAACGCACGTTATGAGATATGTAGCATCTTAGTAGGTGTGGTACTGGAGATACAACATCCTTGCACTGACATGAATGCAAGCTATCGATGGCTCGTTGTGATATTATCGAGATACGATCGACATTAAAGCACATATGGTTTTATCCAAGCTTTTCTGATATATAAATAATGTATATTTAGCTATAGTATAATGGGTTGATGGGTCATCCAAACGTCCATCTTCACATCCTTGATATCACCCACATTCACATTCCAATTTTTACTTTTAATGTGATTTAGTTTTGTTACATTTACGGCAGAAACGTTATCAGAAACTATATTTAAAAATAATGGAACGTGGGTGATTTTTGTCCGGGAGGGGGTGGTTCCCCACCGAATAATTTCCATTTAAAAAATGTTCTAACTCTGGGAAATTTGACCCCATTGTGTTTGAATTTTCTAACTGGCACCTCACGTTTTCAAGAAGTTCGCTACCAAAAGCAAACATATCTTTTTTCAAAAGGAAGTTGATAATATAGAGCATCTGTCAAAATAATGCGAATAATGCTATGTGTATCCGACATACCGCTGGTATAGGGATGGCAACGCGATATCCAAATTTCTATGTAAGACATTAGACGCGATATTTACTGACTAGTGTTAAACATTCAATGTCGTGGTCGGACTCATATGCGTGCCACATAACACATATTAACACGTGTCAATGGCATTAAAGCTGTGCATGCAAAGTCATCCACAAAACACAAATAGAACCAATTCACCTGTGCGTCCAGGTGGCGGACAATGTATAGTCGCCCATAATCAGAAAACATTCAAAATCACGGAAATCTTCAGCGCAGTTTTCCTAGTTTGCGCATTGAGTTTTGTCGGACCGTTGAATACGCAGTTTTGCAGGTGAAGAAGTCTGACTTTAAGTATTAAAAGGCGCCAGTTTCATTGAAGTTTAGTTTAGTTATTTTCGCATTTATAAGTGAAACATGTACTGATTTCAAGAAACGAACCAGTTACGTGTTGGTTCAACGTGCGTGTTAGTGATGCTACGTGGTGGACAGACAATTTTATGAAACAATTTTCAGAAAATAGTTGTAAGTGTTTGGTATAATGTTTGTTTTGCGGTAATAGTTTTGTTCAACTATGAGTTTTGGTCACAAATGAAACGAACGCGTTATTGACGGTCGTCTCTAAGTGAAAGTTTCATATCTTTGCTGTGATTTTAAGTTTGATGTTCTAGAACATAATTCGCCTTGTGAGTCACAAAATTGCGTATATAATCAGGGGGGGGGGGTGAAAAAAAACTTTCCGGCACGTATGCCGGGGTGGGTGGGTGGTCAAAGCCACCAACAAGCAATTTTTTCCGCAACTAAAAACAAAATTTCCTGCTTGTTTTTTAGTGTTTTGGCAATGAGTTGGGCTTCAAAACCACTTTGAATGAGAGAAATAATGTAATTCTAACTGTAAACTGTCTGCAGGCAGTTATCGTGTTGTATTTTGTTGCAAATTTTTAAATCCAAGATGGACGCTGGCAGCCATGTTTTTTTGGCCGAATGACCTCAAAATGACTCATTCCTATTTACATGTCCATGTTAACATCCATGATAAATAGTATGCACAGAAATTCATATACAGCTGTTTACAGTGAATTTCCCCCGCAAATCTCTGTTTTAGTGTTAAAAGGGGGGGGTGGGTGTCAAAAAATGGTCGGAAAAAACTGCCGAAAACGGAAAACAATTTGGCGGTGGGGGTGGGTGCAAAAAATGATCGAAAGGGAAAAAATGCCATACGTGCCTGAATTTTTTTCCGACCCCCCCCCCCCCGATATAATTGCATTTGTTAGAGTCATTTATTTCCAATGCTTTACCGAGTTTGGCATACATGAGCCCAATGTTACAGGAAGTATTATACTGTTGCCGATGTCGAACCACATTTTCGTTAATATAACTGGGCTTCGAGTCCAAGTTAATAAGCTTGTCCCGATCCCATTGTCTATTGTGATTACCAGTTCAAATGTCCTTGTGTTTCTGTTTGATCAGGTGTTTTTGAGAGTCCAAGTTGGATATATAATTATGTTCTATTTCCCGGTTTGTTGAAGTTATTATAACAGTAATCGGTTCTTAAATAATATTATATTAATAATCCATTTCCCGCATGCATTTCTTCGAGCAACTGTATTACAATCAGCTTCCACAACCCATCGATGTTATTGGAGTTGCTGATTTTCAAATTTCTGGTCAAATTCATTTGCAGATTTCATGAGATAGAAATGAACAAAGAGAACGGCACATACACGCGGTAATACTGTATACAACGTTCAATGTAGTCCGCCTGTTTATCTGATAATTGTATTACAAATACCATAAAAAATGTTTGAGTTTGAGTTTTGTTCAATCACAAAATCAACTTGAGGCCTCAATTCGCGTCTGAGGATTAAAATTTGCACTTATACATGGAAAGAACATGATGATATAAGCATATACCTTGTTCTTTGATTGATTATTTGTATCATTCAATATAATCTGATGCTGACATTTTTAATGATTGTTTGTGAGTAAATGGCATCCAATTTCAATAAAATCCAGGGTATGTCTATAAATAATGACTAGAATCGCCAAAATCTCTAAATTGGGGCAATGAATATAAGAACAAAATATGTCTATTTTTTCATTTTATCTGTTGATTGTCTACGCCTGTAAAATGTTTAATCCTCAGATCATCGAGAAAGTACCAAGTCGCTTTAAGTGCACTAAATATTACACGTGTGATCAAAACTCTCACCATTTATGCGTGCATAAAACGAACAGCATCACAAGACTATTTTAACCTGCACTATTATTTTCCTGGAAAACGTTATTCATGTTAAACCCATCTAGATGTTAAACCAATCTAGATGTTAAATCAACCTAGATGTTAAACCAATATATATGTTAAATCAACCTAGATGTTAAACCAATATAGAAGTTAAACCAATCTAGATGTTAAATCAACCTAGATGTTAAAGCAATCTAGACGTTAAACCCATCTAGATGCTAAACCAATTTAGATGGTTCCCCGTGAATGTTTTATAGAACGCAGACAGACACTGCACCAAGTTTGTAATTTAATTACTTTAAACAACCCGTAATTCTCATGAGTATTCTACATTTACGGTATATACGGGTCACGTAAATTTCCATATATGTGACATATACGTGGCATATACATGGATTTACAGGCACTTATTCTTCCACATTTAAGTGGAAAATACGTGCACATTCTATTTTTTAAATACGCGCAATTTATGGGTTTATTTATTTTCGAAATAACTCATTTATGGATGCGTTATATTTCAAATATACGCGCAAATAACACACCAATGGATGCATTATATTTAAAATATACGTGCAATTTACGGCTAGTTATATATGCAAATTAAAACCTTTGCGGATACACTTATAACCACATCTACGTGCTGCCCTTTACGATAAACTTAATATATTTTAATGCTATGCGTTCTTAAAATCAGCTTATTCCATGTAATAACGAACCAAAGCCAGACGCTATATAGACTATGTCTGATTTTGTGAGGTCACCAATTATTATCTAATACGACGCTGCTGTTTTGAATTTGTGCGAGCACTTTTGTCGCACAGTAGATCGGTGGGCTTAACGCAATCGTCGTAATCGGAAAAGCTTGTTATTGTGTCTTTCGATTACTGGTATTTGAAATGAGAATTATGAATATTGAATTGCAATGTAAGTTCATTCGTAGCGGTAGTTTAGATTTTACTGAGAAAACAAGACACCATAAATAACGACATTATAGTAACTACAGTCTACACCCATCAGGGCGAGTGAAAAGTGATCGAAATTCCTGATGTGATATAACATGATTGGTAGGCCTTTAATGTACAGCACTTGGTACTCTGCGAAACGAAATAACATATGGAATTAATTTGATCATAAGACTACATAGTACATACATACATACATGCATGTGGTAATCCATAAATATCATACTATCTTCTGGAATCCAAAGGAAACCCATAACTGTGAACAAAGCAGAAGATACATTCGTGCAAGTTCAGGCGAACTCGATCAATGGGGAAAGTTACACGATGACGTTGCTCGTCGATTTTACAAGATAATACAAGAAATGATTTTGGTAGTTTATACCATGTATAGTCTAGCTGTCAATCAAGACTACCCGAAAGTACGATTGGCCTTATTTATACACGAGATTACGACTGGGTCCATTATTTCGACGAACCGTTGTGTAGGGAGTGCAATTACTGATAATCAACCGACAAAATATAGGCGTATGTGAATCCCATTTGGAGGGAATACCAGGGAATCTATAAACGGATTTTAATAAAAAAAAGAAAAAAAAAGGCCACAACAGCAGCTACCATCATGTGATGGTTTTGTTTTGGTTAATTACGCTAGCATATTTCATACTAGCAGGTGGACCCGACTTCGTCCGGGCTGTTTCCCCTTTGCTTTTCGGCGAATTGCGCGATTTGACCTTGAATTGTTCATTTTGTAGGTCAAGGTCAGGTGGGGTCACGATTTGACCCGTCCAAAACACTGCCCGGACAAAAGTACCTGACAAAAGTACCCGTCGAAATCCATCCGGTTTTACCCGATTTGACCTTGAATTGATCATTTCGAAGGTCAAGGTCAGGTCGGTGATACGATTTGACCCGTCCAAAACACTCAGTGGACAAAGTAACCCTATGTATCAAATTTCGTGGAAATCCCATTCGCGATTTGACCTTGAATTGACCCGATTTCAAGGTCAAGGTCACGTCCCACGGGCAAATGTATAGGCTTATGAGACTTCCCATACGAAAGTATCCCTAGACACTAATTTTCATCGAAATCCCGTGATATTCGGGCGTTTGACCTTGACATGACCCGATTTCAATGTCAATGTCACGTCGCACGGGCAAATTAATAGGCCTCTGCCACTCCCCGACCGAAAGTACCCCCACATACCAAGTTTCATACCACATACCAAGTCCATCGCGAACACACAGACAGACAGACAGACAGACACACACACAGATTTCCCAATATATATAATAGATTATAAATCATTATCAATATCACCCGATCGCACAGTATTGGTGGTTAATGTAAGATATTGATCTGAAATGATGAAATGAGAGGGAAATCTGTAAGTTTGCACGATAAAATCATAACATTGTTCAAAAATAAAACAACTGCAAAGTGGATATTACGGATCCCTTCAAATATATGTGATTGTACGAAATGTTAACCAGAGTTTCACAAACAATTAAGTTTACTTTGCAAGATAGTAATTATTTCCTCATTTTTTAGTATTTGACAACAATAATTGAACCATATTATTTTCGATTACCAATTATACACGAATAATTTAATGATATGCTATCAATCCACATAATACTGTAAAACATTTAGCTGTTATGGTCATTTCTGGATTACCTAAATTTCTAGATTACTTTCCCCGCGCTACAGAAATAGTGCAAACGTACAAGACAAATCGAAACGATTGTTAACATTGCAAAGATGTAAACACTGAAATTAAAACCAACGCGGGTTTGTGTCACCGCAGTCGAATAAATCAACCCCACGTGCAACTATACAGCTCCCAGCCGCATCAGAAGTTGCGAATAGCCAATCAAAAACGCTGAAAAGCCGACGCGATTTCATCACTCGGTGAGCACCAGTTTTGATTGACAGGCGTCTCTTTCGACTTAACGTGTCTTTTTCGTCGGAAATAGTTTGAATGTTTTAAGCTTGTTATACTTCCAACTTCAACTTTTTGGTGGTTCTCCTGTGAAATGACGGATTCAATTATAAGAAATAACTCTTGTTTCGTAATGTTATGAGATATAATCGAAAAGTTTGAAGATAAATTCAAACTTGTCGGTTATAACTGTATTACCTTAATATAAACAAGAGTTATTTCTTAAAAACACTTCACAAATCGTAATCATTGCGAAATCAATATAAATACAAAATTTCGAAAACGCCATCCATGCATAGTTACCAATATTTTATTATTGTTGTTCTTATAATATATGGGATCTTCAACCTCCCGCTGCGCTCCACTTCAAGTTACGCAGTGGAAACTTAAGTCCCGGTCATAAACGTGAAAGCAAAATGAGTAATTTAGCTGACCCTGCTAACTGTCGAGATCGTGATAAATCGTCTCATGAGATACTCGTATTGGAAATGAATCACACATTGTATCCACATCGTATCTGTGTTACATTTTATAATATATGGTGGGTTGTTTGTTAAATCGTCTCTTGAGATACCCGTATTGGAAATGAATTGTACAATTTATCCACATCGTATCTGTGTTACCTTTTATAATATATGGTGGGTTGTTTGTTAAGTCGTCTCTTGAGATACCCGTATTGGAAATGAATTGTACAATGTATCCACATCGTATCGGTGTTATATTTTATAATATAATGTGGGTTGTTTGATAAATTGTCTCATGAGACACCCGTATTGGAAATGAATCGCCCAATGTATCGTATCTGTTACATGTTATAATATAATGTGGGTTGTTTGGTAAATTGTCTCTTGAGATACCCGTATTGGAAATGAATCGCACAATGTATCCACATCATATCGGTGTTACATTTTATAATATAATGTGGGTTGTTTGATAAATTGTCTCTTGAGATACGCGTATTGGAAATGAATCGCACAATGTATACACATCGTATCTGTGTTACATTTCATAATATTATGTGGGTTGTTTGATAAATCGTCTCTTGAGATTACCGTATTGGAAATGAATAGCACAATGTATCCACGTCGTATCTGTGTTACATTTCATAATATAATGTGTGTTGTTTGATAAATTGATTAGGACAGCGATGGATTTTGGAACCGAATGCAAATGCTTAATTTTGTAGTCCCAAGTAATGGGAACACAGCTTCCTTTAACAGTCAATTCGTGCCTAGTTTAGCCTTGGTCCAGTGTGACTACATATTGTTTCGTATGGACGATTAGCATGCACGCTGAGGTGCAGATTGACGATTCTGAGCCATAGTGAGCAATACCAATCAGAGTTTAACATACACGCCCTGTTTCCTCCATATGTTAAAACCAACTGACGAACACTAAGGGTATAACTATAGCAGACATCCCACATGACGGTGATATATAAGGTTGCTGGTTCATCATACTTGGCAGTATACATCCTGGACTGTCTGTAATTATATAGCAGTCGAATATTTGGTTTTGCGTTGTTTGCTAGCTTCTAACATGTGCACACAACATACCTATACATGTGTGTACATAGTGCTTGTTACCGGAGGTTTGGTCTAAATATTTGACAGTTGATTTCCAAATATTACAGTGCAAATATAAGGGATCGAGTCAACCAAGAAACATGGACATATTTACACTGGTCTTCACCATGCTCCATCTTCTCGGAACGGTGGAATCGATGGGACAAAGATTCAAACGGATCCTTGCATTGGACGGGGTACATGTACCGGGTGCGTTTAATTCTCGATCCGGAATCTACAGCGATATCATATGCGCTGGACTGTGCGTAGACAATGTGTGTGTGACGTTCGTCAACCACGTCGTAAATGAGACATGCTATCTTTATGACTGGCCACTGACGTCATCCACAGTGGGGATAACGTTTCCTGGAGGGAGCGTGGCATATTTAGCTGCGCATGACGGTGAGTACCCATACATATCTATGCCCGTATGGGATTGGAATGAAAATAAGCACTGGCTCAAGGCAGAATTCTGTGTATGGTTTATTGTATTCTGTATATGTTCACACAATGGAAATTTTTCTAGCATTTCGCCTCAGGGATCCAGTTTGTTGTGATATGAGAAACAAATCACATACAGCATACGCACCCCCATCGTGTACTACATGTGTAATTCATTTTGAACATATGTCATTTTCCTTCATTTATGCTTATGATATATGGCAATAATCAATCGTACATCAAATCATGGTATTTTATCGCTGTACAAAACATCGATGTACAAAGAATAAGGGATACAAATAATAATTAATAATAATTAACCCACACAATGTGCTGCATTTAGCATGTTCTCAACAAGTTCAAAATATCTTTTGCAATCGAGAGAATAACATATGAAACCTGGTTACGTGGTCGTGCTGATATGCTATGATGCTGGTAGGCCAAACAGATACCGCTACGAAAAAGTACCGTTGTCATTTTCGCGGCCTTTGGGTAATCCGAGCGATTTGTGAAAACACCAGTGTTTGTATGAAAACTTATATTTTTGAAAAAAAAATAGAATCATGTCTGCTCTGGCGATTCTAAAACGACGTGAATAACCACCTTGATTATAGTCGATTTTAATAACTAGTACAACCAGTATTAAAAATATTACGCATTAAATATGATTGTGAATTTGTTATACTCATAATGGATTTTCCTGGATATATTCAGATTATCGGAACGCGGCGATAAAGACCAACGGTACTCTACGTGAACAACATCGGTTTGTCCTAGCAACAGCATAGCAATTCAGCAGGACACAGCCGCATAATATCACATTAGCAGGACCACTTTTCTAGGGGTTATACAAGGTATAACATGAGGGGGTACTTACTGGCCGGATTCGTCATCTCCGGTTTAAACCTCCGAGTTTAAACCTGGTTTAAACCTACATTGGTGGTCCAGCCAAACCGGGTCTAATGGGGCGTTTTTGTCGTTCAGTGGCCAGCTAATTGACAACTTTATTCGGTGATATGAGCATGCAGTAAAACTACCCTGTTACCAATCGGACCAGAAGGCATGCCGATATTACGCTTATTGACACGCCATTAATTATCGCGAATGCGTGCACGCTCATGGGATTTATTTCAATGAGAAACAGGTATCGCTTATGAACCACTAATCCGATATCATTCTGGGTTTAAATCAATCTTGCAAATGGCATGTCTCTCAACACGAGATTCGCGTGCTGTTGATCACTTTGTTTGTGATTGATTTTCTGCAAGATGGTTTACACGAAAAGACAAAATGCTGTTTATTTACATGTATATATGTTTATACAAAAGAGTATACGATATGTCTATCTATCTGTCTGTCCATTTGTCTGTTCGCAACTTTTCTCCCAGACCCTGGACCGATTTCAATCAAATTATGTGTGGTGACTCGGGGTAACTAGGAGGATGGTATAACAGCGTCAGGTTTTCAAAATTTTATTTTAAAAATAAGAAAAAGGTAATCAAAAAAAAGAAGAAAATATAGTGTTGTTAAATTGAGAAAGGAGTTGAATCTAAGAAGAAACAAAATGTAAATTAATTTGTGTTTGTTTTAAATTTAATTTAATGTTGTTTTTTTTAATTAAAATGTTCAAATGATAAAAGTGTGCGCAAATGTGTCGCATGCTCCTAGCGCACAAAGGGGCCGCAGGCGCCTCTGACGCTGAATAAAGGCTCCATAATCTAGTCAATCCTGCACCAAGAGGTCAGTCAAGTGAAGGCAATTTGCTCATGAGTATACACCAAAAGTGGCATCTGAACTGTTGACAGGTTTTAATAAAGAAATATATTACATGCGTTGCTTTTATAAATTTCTCGTCATGCATAAAATAAAAAAACTTCCCAGGCTTTAAATGAAGAAGTGGAATATTATGTGAATGTATGGGCGTAACCACATTCAGTAGAGCTTTTCGGTATGATCTACACCAAAATGAGTTATCAAATTTGACCCATAATGAAATATAATTTTAGGATTGCAAATTACACCCCGTGTACCTGGTATCACCGACCCGGAAGGTATCACCAAACCGGACCGAATGGGAAAGAATTTTCACGCATATAATTTGCGAATATTGTGTTTCTCAATGTACAACATACGAAGAAGGAATATTTACCCACCCGATGTCAGTCAGTTTTCCCAGATCTAACCATTTACCAATTTTTAGCGAATTATTTCAATAGTCTTTTCTGTTTTGCTCTCTCAAATTTTCAAGAAAATCTATTCACTAACATAATTAGCGGCCTTCCACACTGCCGCCAATATGTCCGTATATAATTGACGTTGTCAAAGAGGCATAGAATTGAACATATTTTTAAAAGCACGTGTCATTCTCAATATGGTGGGACCACTATCGATCCAGATAGATGTCAAAGTCACGAATCAAGATGACGATACCACAGAATCTTCTGTGCAGTAAATATCAATAGTACTGATAGAGTTTTGGTGAGTTTTCGCGTGTTTTCGTGTGTATCGGAGACTAATGAGTTGGACGTATCTCATCTAAATATGAATACCATTTTCGAATCATGTATACACATCTATTATGGATCGATTAATTAAATTAAATGAACATCTATCGCAGCAGTCAAATTTGCTCAAACAAATAGTCGAATGAAAGATTACGTACATATAAGGCCCTGATCAAAAGAACATGCATAATTTCGGTTCGGATATCAGTTTAGTCGTATCATAATCAGGTGCGTATTGAGGCCCAATATGGCGAAAAAGCCCATATAGATTCAAGCTACTTCATCTTACTTGCCATGCATTTTGTCACCAGAGACAGTGTTTCTGTTTTTTTAACTGGGGTGTCTCGCCCAACCTCATCAGGGAGACAAATCTATATATCCATGCATTTTTCGGGCTACACCCGAAGTCAATGTTCTCTTAGTCTTGTTTTTGACTCAATTCTATATCTAGTGTATAACTCTTGCGAATCGCGTGGAAAGCATGACCGCCTATATGAAACATTCTGTACTACATGTATATACTATAGTATGGTGCATATCAGGCCAGGATTGTTACAATTCAGGAATGGGGTTCCTGCGGTGGTCCAAACGTGACACCAAATCGAAGGCATCAAACATTTCGTATGCGATAGTGCAATTGAAACTCTCTGGGCTCTCTGTCTATTGCTCGTCGATACATTTGGAGGTTCATGTGAGCCATTCCCGTTTAATGTGTGTAGATAGTTTGTAACGGAGGGCGTACACGCTCTAAACATATCACGGACATTTCCCATTATTTTCAGCATCGAAGAGTCACAAATGTCGATAATTTGCGTCGTAAATATCTCATTAAAATGTAATCATTAGCTTTCAACATCGACAAACGAAAACTATATAGCAGAGTCAAGTAAGGTAGGACATCTTTAACGGTGCTCATGGAATCATTATCTCAATAGGGGTCCGCACTAATACCATGGAATCGATGTTCAACTTCACCAGATATTGGTCATTTAATTGTATACGGACTTCATGTGTTTCAGAAAGTCATACCGAGTTCTGTTCCGATTTTCTTCAGACGATATGAAAAAATAAAGAGTGCGTATGTTATATATCAAACATTGAAAAGAACTTCAAATTTGCGACCACTTTTTGCAAGACATTTCAGATTATACTAAGATTGTCAGCATTTTGTGTATTTAATCACCAATATTAAAAATCGACTAAAGTGACTGGATATGGGCGTAAAGTCTGATTTCGAGACTTCGACGTAAAACCAGCATTATCCCAACATATTACACTAGCTGGTTCACGTCGAAGGAAACTTGGACAGACGGACTCACAGAAAGACATACTCAAGTCACCGATTAGTTTGAGCCGATTTTTCTTCAGAGCAGAATAGAAGAATAAAGAGGGTTCTCCAAAATTAATAACAATTAATGTCATAACAATATAATAATTTTGCGGCTGTGTGATTGGGGGATCTATTCCTGATTTGGCAAATAAAGAGCGTTTATTTTATATGTCAACGATTGGAAGCAGCTGGCAAAATGATATTACTTTGGAAAGATTTTTCAGGGTATACAAATGTTGTTTTTTCGATCAGCAATTCGTGTATTTAGCGACACATCTTTACCTTCTTCCAAATATATGGAAGTATGAACGAGCCATGGCCATGTAATGTGCATCGGCATCTAAACACTCTGAGAACATTTCTCAAATGTTCAGCATCGAAAAGTCACAATGTTCGGTAAATGTTCTCATTAGTTTTTCAGGATTGAACACGAAAACTATAGTTGAGCAAAGTCAGACTGGAGATCATTACTGATGCTCCGGGAGCCATTATCTCAATAGGGGTCCGCACTAATATCGATGTATAGATGTTGGTCAAGTCATAGATAAGTTGGGTACTGATTGTTCTCAGAGCAAAGAATACTAAGGAGCGTTCAAGTTAGTCTATTCCTGATATGGTAATACAAAGAGCGTCAGATATGTAGAGGATAAACATGTTTTTCTGGTGTGATTTGGGACGATTATCGGTGGAGTTTTGAGATGGAAAATACAGTTTTAAATACCGGCGCCGCGTGTATCCGGTAAAACGGATATTTTGCATCGGAAAACCTACCGAAAAACGTCCCAAATAAGACAGACAACATGTTTATCCCCATTCTAAATCACACACATCGCAAAATCATGCTATTGACATACAAATCTACCCACGAGTTGCTGCAGTGGATGGTAAATAATTGATTGTGTCAAAGAAGCATAGGATTGAACATATTTAAAAAAAGCATATGTCATTCTCAATATGGTGGGACCACTTTCGATCCGATAGATGTCAAGGGGCGGGTCAAGATGTCAGTGACACCGGATCTTCTGTGCAGTAAATATCCATAGTACTTATAGAGTTCTGGTGAGTTTTCGCGTGTTTCGTATGTATCTGATGAGTTAGACTACTTATCTCATCTGAATATGAGACCGTACCATTTTCGAATCATGTATACACATATATTATGGGTGGATTAATTAAATTAATTGAACAGTCATCTCAGCAGTCAAATTTGCTCATTCAAAAAGGCGAATGAAAATGACGTATACATAAGTCCATGTTCACACGAACATGCATGCTGTCGTTTCGGATAACAGTTTAGTCGTATCCGAATCGGGTTTGTATTAAGACCCCACATGGCGAAACAATACAATACGACTATGGTAATATAAGACGGTCATGTTGTGGACACAGTTAATACCATGTATTAAGGAGGTTATCCTGCGATATATAATAAAGCCACTTCATGTTACTTGCCAAGCATTAAATTTTGTCCTGAGAGACAGGGTTAGTGTTTTTTATTTTTTACTGGGGTGATATCTCGCCCAACCTCGATCAAACCGTTCAACAAGGAGACCAATGTAGATATTAGAGTGTTGGATCAATTAAGTGAACAAAGCAATGGTAAATATGACACAAAACTTCGCAACAAAAGATAAATAATTATGCGTCCGGGGGGTGTCGGAAAAAATGTTCAGGCACGTATGTTGATTTATTAATTTCGATCCTTGTTGGGACCCACCATCCCCATCGTCCAAATTTTTTTTCCGTTTTCGGCAGTTTTTTCCGACCATTTTTGGACACCCACCCCATTTTAACTTAAAACACATATATATGTCAACATTAACATAAATGACAATTTTCATGATGATCAGACAAACAGTATAGCATGTAGCCCATGCTAATGGATTGAATTTTGAAATCCAAGATGGCTGCTGGCAGCCATGTCTTTTTTGACCGAATGACCCCAAAATGACTCGTTCCTATTTACATGTCAATGTTAACATCCATGACTAATAGTCCGCACTGAAATTCATATACAGCTGTTTACAGTGAATTTTCCCCCGCAAATCTCTGTTTTAGTGTTAAAAGGGGGTGGGTGTCCAAAAATTGTCGGAAAAAACAGCCGAAAACGGAAAAAAATTTGGACGCGCGGGTGGGTGGGTCACAACAGGGGTCGAAAGTCAAAAATGAGCCTGCAAATTTGTTTCCGACCCCCCCCCGACTTGCGGGGGGAATTCACTGTAAACAGCTGTATATGAATTTTTGAGCATACTATTTGTCATGGATTGTATAGTACATTCTATACTATACTATAGTCTGGTGCATATCATTCAAAACGGCCGCCATGAAAGACGCCATTTTTTCTGGAGTCTGAAAGGTCACTTGTTCTATTTAGCATCCGGAAAACAGAATCCGGCTTTTAAGTTTGTACTCTGTGACCTTTTGACCTGGTTGACCTTGATCAGATATTCACTACCACATACACCCCCGTTGTATAGAGAAATGCACGCCATTTCGTTTGGTATATAACACGTCCCCACTACATGTATTTAAATGCACTTCTCGTTGGGTCCATTTCAATCTAACTACCCTTAAAGAAATGCGATCTCGCAGTGAATGTTTTATATGTTGTCAGGAAGAAGCCCCTGCATACATTAAGAATAACATAAATTCTGTAAACATTTTCAACCGATATATGTCGTATTTTGACTGGACTATAACATAGGGTGCAAATGGAACTACTCGATCCGGGGGTGCATGCGCATTAAGAAAACCTTAGGTGGACACACCGACTGAGACCCTATATAGCCACGTCCCTATCCATCAAAGATTTACACTGTTTAATTGTCCCCTACCATGTACATGTACAGTTCCGGGCCTATATTATTGAAAATATCCTATTATATACAAGGCATGTGTTAGCATGAAATTAAAACACAAACAAATATACGAATACGCCCACCCATGTGCACACACCCCACCCCCGCCCACCAACACACACAACGACAAAGAAACATCTGCCATGTGCAGACCTGTCCGAAAGATAATGGTATATTCCATATAATGGGGATATTTTACTAGCTCAGCTCAAGTCCTACAGTACGTGCCATTCTACGGATTTTCTTTCGTGCACGCGAATCCGAACTGGCGGAACCAGCTTCACCAATGACTTAAGGAAATGTTAGGCGGTCTGCATCCTATATGGACCACACCGCCGTCAACTATTCATAAGTGAATAACTGACAAAATTTATAGCTTTTATAATGAAGTATGACTTAATATATATTACATAATTATTATAATAGTTGAAAATCGATTCATTAGAATGCGTGACTGACATTGAGTGATTATCAATACTAATTCACCGACAAAAACAAAATGCGAAATATAGAATCCGCATCGTTGACATCCCAACTCCGGGTTGGCGACATCTTATTGCAGTGTCGATCCGCGGCTTTGACCCCCAATAATTATGGTGGGTACCTACACTTGATCGCGGTTAGTGATTTTTTTTCTTTGCGAATCGCACTGTAGGGTGGAACAACTTATGGTTACTCGAACATATATTTGTATATTGATACACGCATTTCCCACCGTTAGCGGTGGCTAATGATACCTCAAACGAACTATCTAACGTCAAAAGGTGTCTAGGATTTATGATAAAAACGGATATGAGCCGGAATGTCCATTAAATGTAGCGGGGCGACAGCAAGCTATCATAATGAGGGAACATTACGCTTTACGAATTTATGTTTTAAATAGTGGATAGCAACATCAACCGGGCGATAAATACATTCATCTGAGGGAGGATATGTTCATTTATAAAAAACCGCATGGTCCGGTTTCGTGATATCTTCCGGGTTGGTGATATCAGGTACACGGGTTGAACTTTGTGTAATGCATATATGGTCATGTAGTAGCACCGTTTGGTGTCATAATTAAAACGTTCAACCATTCAAATGAATTCGTAGAAAACACCTGTATTTGTGATTGCCACAATATAGTTGTAAACATTATATTGAAGGAACTTGTCCACATCTGAGCAACGCTCACGTGCGAATGAATCAACTGTGACATGATAACACCAGTCGGCAGTCGCCACGTAGACACGCCCTCACTCGAGATAATTTACAGCTCCATCCTTTAATTGATTGTTTGACAATTCTAAACCGCGATGAAGAAAAGACGGATTCGTCATCTCAAGTTTAGCCTCGGTAAAGCTGGTTTAGCTGGACCGTCGAATTAGATGATTTAGTTGCTGGGTTAAGCTTATAAAACGCAGACAAATTATCGAAATTGACAAAAACTTATCCCCGCACGCTGTATAGGTGTGAGTGCTTGTCGCTTATAAACTTCCAATCAAAATATGGTCGCTGTCGTAATTATTGATTTTTGCAATCAATAAAACGAGGCGGTCCGCATTAGGAAAGTACGATTAATTATCTCGACGATACGGAGACACTACTGCTAAACCAACGGTCTGGCTGGACCAGGTTTAAACCAAAGATGACGAATGCGTCACTTAAACCTGCGTTCGCGGGTTTAAAGCACGGATTTTGCTGACTCACGGCGGTTTAAACCTAGAGGTTTACGTAGACCAGGTTTAAACCGGAGATGACGAATCTGGCCACTTAATTTGTTTAGCTGTTTATGAGGGGGACTTATTTACTTTCTGGAGGTGCTTATACAGTTCCATCATTTACGCTGAAAAGGCCAAAATAGACGGCAGACGGCCAGCTAGGTCATGCTACTCCTGTGCAATAGTATACTTTTGTTTAATATTTTGTTAACATATTGTATGTTATTGTGCAAATAAAGATATATATATATATCTATGATGTATGGGGAGGTTGTAATCTCACAAACGAGGCTACCACGTGATCCAGTGGTCCCGTGCAAATATAAGTTTCAATGAAGAGGGCCTCAAATGGCGTAGCTACATCACACAGTCAAGCAAAGAATCACCAGTCAATAGATAATATAATGACAATGTGGCTCAGTGATGGCAAAGTGCGGTTATGTATTCACAAGACAGATTCACTTCTATAGCATGGCGTTTGTCCCGCCAACTTCCAAACAATAATTCAATTTATAGGTAAAAAGTATAGGTAAAAAATATGTATAATAAATTTGAATAGCACAATCCCAACAAATTTTAAAAATACCAGTAAGTATTTGAATTTTGATGTATAATAGTGTTGAAACCAAAACAGGACTATACATTCTTATTTAGACATAGTTTATTCTATACATTAATGTCACAATTCATGGTTATTCAAGATGTTAGCCGAAATAGGTGTTGTCTCGTTCGCGGTCAGTTCTGTTCTTCCATTCTTGGTAGCTGGTAGTGACGTCACATCATCGGGTGCACTCGGACCGGATAACCGGTACTCTTCGGGACCTAAAACCGCTACATTCCCCCAAGCTTTGAAAAGAAAGCCCTGTTGGAGGGGGTTGAAGAATTCGTCCATCCATCGTCATTAGTCAGTCCACGTTCCAACAAGACTTATGTTACGTCATAGGCCTCCGTGGGCTCGGTTGCAGAGTCTTGTAGTCGACGCATTGGATCCTGAACATCGGATGACTGACGAACACTTGTAACTTGGTCGAGGAAGGCACCATCATATGGATGGCTGGCAGAGTGGAATTTCTCAGCATCTCGTATCATCCAACTACCATTTTTGTCATATCTGGTAATGTCTTCGCCATTGTATCGGTCAAATGATTGTCTGGCCAGCTTGTTTACACCGCCCAATGTCTTGGCTCCATTGGGTGACCAGTTAAGTTTTTGATCCGGAACGCCTGTTGTAGTTAGCGTAAGTTCCTTCTGTAGAGGCATATACATTGTAGAGGTGGCCATGGTGAATAGCTGCTGACATTCACTTCTTGGTCCACTCGACCGATAACCATTGACTGGGTTCTGCGTGTTATGCTTCGTGGAATATGTACATCAATGCAGAGTGAAAGCGAAACCGGGGCCCGGCATTCTCAGTACAACATACAAATGGTGGTTCAACGTCGGTGAACCCGATATTCATTACCGACAACGCAACCCCAATGTTGGATTCACTCATTGCTGCATTAACTGTGAACATCATTTAAACGTTGCGAACAAGCATATGATTATATTCAGTGAGTCATGGAGGTACATTTCCATACTGGAACCCGCATCATTCTGGCGACAAGTAATGGTCTTAATAGTCTGCCATGGGGTCTGATGATACTCTGACCATGGCTGTGGATCTCTTCGTTGTAGTTAGTAATTGCGATCCACGTCTGATTCGGACTCACTTGCCACCAGGATCCCAAGACCATTGATCTGGAGAACCTGATTTATTTCGGAGCCAGGTATGCTTCATTGGATTCTGGCTCGTGTTCTCCCTGTATGTTTGGTCTGCCATGGGTATAAAACCCGAACCCGGTCTGGAGACACAGGCAGACCCGCTTCCCGAACTGCCCTCCATTGCCAATAGGTCATTATCCAATTGCTGGTTCGATTGGTCATATGCCTGTATTATTGGTGACAACCCATCGTTCACGATGTCAGGAGGCTTCAGGTACATTGGGTGTTGTTCTGGCAGTTCCTCGTCAAAGAAAGGTGGCTTGTTCATTTGACCCGCAGTTTCATCACAAGAGTCAAAGTGAACATGGCTTAGAACTGTTGACGCAGCATCTAAGACATTCGCGGGCGACTCCAGAACTGTTGAAACAGCGTCTGAGATGCACGTGGATGATTCCAGGATTACCGAATCAGCATCATAGAAGCCCGATGATTCAAGGATGGAGGTATCGCCAATAAGAACCTGAGACTGTACCTCCTCGGATGTCAAAGAGTTAATATGTGTGAGAAGAGGGATATGGGCGTCTCTCATATCGCCTCTGTCTACTCTGGCCATCCTTGCTGCTGAAGCAGAACTGCACCTTCTTCAGACTCTGAATAATCTATTGTGCTCCGATCCAGAGAAACGCTATCGTCCCATTCACAGATCGGCGACTTTTCGTCTTGTATGTAGCCTGTGTTGGCATCGTGGTTGATATATGTCTCATTCGGCGATAGTTGTTTATGCTGAACTGCATTTCTTGAATAGAATGCATACTCATCTGGTGTCAGGAGTTGCATGGTTTCTATTTCCGACTGTAAATTCAGCAGTTTGCCAGACAAGGTTGTCAGTTCCTGCTCCAGTGTCCCTGGTTGTTCACTGTTGGTAAATGGCCCAGAAGCAGAATCATTTACCTCTAATGCTAAAGCGGGTATCGGCATAATATGAAGACCCGTGGTTGGTGGAGCTTCAGGTTTCAAGTCGGAGCTGGGAAACATCAAAGTTGTTGGACCAAGAGACTCGGATCTGGATGTAAACGTTTCGGGCAATGGTGTTATTGGGACCTCAAAATCTCGGAAATCGAGACGGGGGTATCTTTCTGCACCACAGAAATCTTGCGAAACGATTCTTCTAAAGATGATAATCGAACCTCAAAATCTCGGAAATCAAGACGGGGAGGATCTTTCTGCATTGAAGAAGTTTGTCGGGAATCTCTGTCGACATGGAGCTGTGTGACTGTATTGTGGTCAGCTACTTCTTTCCCAACTAATTCAACTGGGCTGGCATCTGCTCTCTTATATCCCTGTGCCTACTTGATGGCTATTGTTGACGGCTGATTGTCCAGGACTGCCGTTTTGGGTGCCATCTTTTCTGATAATTTGCATCGTGGCAACTTTTTGACAAGTAAGCCAGATTGTTTGGATGCTGGCTGGTTGTAGGCCACTTGCACTGCCATAGTGTCTTCTGTTGTTGTGTTGGCCGCTTGACATGATTGTTGATGTGCAGGGACCATGTCGGTCTCTAAAAAACTCATCAATAATGGTTGGTCATGTGCGGCCATTCTGGATGCCCTCTTCGTTTTCTCACCTCTGGCTCGCACCATGTGAACACCCAGGATATTCGCAGGGATAATCACATCTGCTTCTTCATCAGAATGTAACTCTTCGTCGCTTACCATTTGAGCTAAAGACGATAATGACTCTTTAACCTCAAGATCTGGGTAGTCAAGACGGGGAGGATCTATCTGCATTGAAGACTTGGACGACATTTCTTCTGAGGGCGATACTGGAACATCATAATCTCGGAAATCGAGACGGGGATGATTTCTCTGTATCGAAGACTTGGGAGACATTTCTTCTGAGGGCGATACTGGAACCTCAAGGTCTCGGGAATCAAGACGGGGAGGATCTCTCTGCGCCGAAGAAGTTTGTGAGGCTTTACTGTTGTCAGCCACCTCTTTCCTATCTACATCAATTCCCCTCGCTCTCACATGCCCATGTGTCGAGTCAGTGGTTATCGTCCACGATTGGGTGTCCATAGCGACCGTTTTGGTTGCCATCTTCTGTGGAGAATCACTTTCGGATGAGAGGCGGATACCTTTAACCGGGGTTTCATGGCAAGTGGTTTTCAATGTGGGCGATTCGATGGAATTATCACAATACCCAACTAAGGGGTAATGATTTTCCAAACTGGAAATCTGTTTGTAAAACAACAGTATTTTGGAATGTATGTCCCTCCACTTTTGTTCTTTCTTATTCCTGAATTGAAGCCCGAGTCTGATATAGTTACTTAAGTTCCTGACCACCTGGTAACGCATAAAATTGTATCTAATATCAATGTAACAGCTTTCCAACTTCTTGTTGGATTTGTTCCATTCCTCTTCAACGTTCCCCCTCTCCCGCTGTAGTTTGATAAATATGGATGTTACGTTACTTCCACACAAGCCCCTAGCCACATAGTCGTCAATTAACCTCAGCTTTTTGATCGCAAGACTGTCTGACTCTTTTTGCTCTTCTCGAAACCGTTTGCTCTCATGTCCATACAGGATGTTGATTATTTCGTCCAACCTTTCTAGTTTCAATTTCCCAATTTCTAAAAATTCATCATGGGAATCGAGGAGTAGGTTGTGACCTTGATTAGCACTGGACATCTTAATTGAACCGCACCTAAATAAATCAGGCGTACCAGGCTTATCAAATAATTTATTCCAATCCGATCAATCATCGTCACGGTATGCAAATACCCAATTTCAAGCGTTTCAGAGTATGATTGGTGAATCAATTGATTAGTGCACTAGCTTTAGTGCAATACTACAAGTGATTTTCCCTCTAAACTTCTGAAAACTTTGTAGGTACTTATAATTAATTTATGTCAATTTAAATCAATACACAAAGGAAAAAAAACAATTGAATATTCCAACAAGCAATCTGAGCGGCTATCTTATGAATAAATAATATATAATGCAATTTCAACAGGAATGATTGAACACAAACCGAGGTTCCAAAAAATCATTCCCAGCAAATCTGCATCAGGAAAATACACAACAGGGCTCAGAAAACTTAAGCAATATTCATAAGAGAACAAAAAATAATGGAAATAAATATACCTATTCTGACACACTAAACATGACAATTACTGCACAGAGAATACATAACTTATACTATTTAATACCAAGCAATTAATTTAATACTGTGCAAATGTGTATCAGAAATTCACAAAAATTAATACATATCATCAGTGTCTCCCAAGTACGAATAACTTGTTTTGAGAACCTGATCCCAGTGACAAAAATATGTGAAACAAAACCCAATTACATTTAGGTTAATCAGCTCTGAAAGTAAACATAACTTATATTGGCAAGCTGATTGCAAAACTACTGGTAGATAAAGTGAATCAATGTGTATCAATTTAACTACAAGATATAGGCTGGCTTATGCAAGAAATTAAGGTATTGAACGGTTACGCCCGCATCAATTTCTAAATTGGAAGTTGATCATTGAATGAACAATAAATATATATTCTGTTAACACAATGAAATATGTATTCAGTCAGCGAGTTAAGGAAATATAGAACTTAACAGAAGAAGTTGTATATATGGGAACCATGAACCAATTCAGAAATATATGGAAAATGCCTACTCAAAATACTACAAAAATATAACTTTATCTGATAGGCTACACACAAATAATTAATTCATCAAAAATAACCACATACAAAATATTAATGAAAAAATATGCATATATCATAGATGTGTATATAATTTATTGAAATATAAATCAGGGTCTCATAAGTTAATAAACTTATGCAGAGAAACTGATCACATTGACATTAGAAATATAATAAATCAGTGTCTCAAAAGTACATATACTCATAAAGAGAAACTAATCACAATGACATGAAAATATATAAATAAATACGAAACTACAATTACCCAAATTTGAATTAAACGAGAAAAACTCGCCTTAATTTATCAAAAGATCTGACTCAAATGTCAAAAGATGTGGAACGCATGTTGAGCTATGTCTTATACATGTGGACTGTCCATACAAACTCTAATATTTGACATCAGACAGAACAAGTAGATTCATACTGATCTTACAAGAATTTCCTTTCAGTTGAATACTGGTTGAGCTGGTTTAATTAATATATATACTGGAAGCTGTTCAATTTAGTATATGAGCTTTTGAAGTTGATCAAATTACTGTCCAATTTTAACTCTGGATATGTTGATATCTGTATAAGGATGAACATGTAATTTTCAGGCAGCTTGGTTATCCATATTCAAATTAAACGAGTGGCTCGCGTTAATCTATTAAAAGTCAAGAGCATGAAAATCATGTTGAGTCAACATTGAGAAATGCTGATGTCCAAATTAAACTCAGATATCTGACATCAAGTTGAACAAGAAATTTCAGGCTGCTTTCAAAGTTTGTCAAGAATTTTATTTCAGTTGAATCGTGGTTGAGCTGATTGAAAATTGTCCAATTTGTTGGGAACTGCCAAATTTATATTTTCAACACTGGTATTTCACTGGTATGACATCTAAATTGGTTTGATGGGTGGAACAGAACTAATCATTTAGTTGGTTGTGACTTGTATTCATGTCGATTATTGATGAGTTGTGGCATGTTCAAATCAGTTGGCAGATTGAACTACATTGTGATTGACATTTTGTGTGAAAAATAGATAAGTTTATCTGACCGTAATTCTGTTGACACTGGGCAGCGAAGTTGTCGATTACACTCTCCTCTCTCACCTGTCTTCAAAAAATTGGCCAGCTAGCTGTGGTGAAGAATTGATGTCCGGAAACTATTTTACGTGTGGTCTATTTTTAGACCACCGAGCTGGATTTTGAAGCAAACGGCCGAACAAATGGTGAATTCACACAGATAAACATATTGTCAGTAGAATTCATCGATCACAATATTAATTGCATAGATTTAGCAACATTATACACCGTCGAACACTGAAAGTACAATCTTCAGCGTCGGCAAATGTGACGAAAATGGTCGGAAATTCACAAGTCATTTTTTACGAAATTTTTCACATCATAATACACTTCTCCGCGTGGATCTGTGGTTGCTTCGTCGCCAATAAAGCAAAACAGGACATTGTATTCAGGTTTAACATAGTTTATTCTATACATTAATGTCACAATTCATGGTTATTCAAGATGTCAGCCGAAATAGGTGTTGTCTCGTTCGCGGTCAGTTCTGTTCTTCCATTCTTGGTAGCTGGTAGTGACATCACATCCTCGGGTGCACTCGGACCGGATAACCGGTAATCTTCGGGACCTAAAACCGCTACAGTGTTGTGCGAGTTATTTCGGCGTAAGCGCTTATTGTCTGAACACGGTTTAAACAGAGCAATGTTTTCTTATGACAAATTAAAGGTGGTCTAGCTCTTCCTATAATAAGTTTATATAGTTGCCTTGGCATTAAATAATATAATAGTATAATCCGAATAGGCCTACATGTGGACAGTCACAGGTCACCACACCAATAAACTCCACCCATCGCGCTCATTTGGATAACGGAGTTTATGTAATGTGGCTTATTGCGCTTAGGATCTAATTGCGTTTAAGCGCAATAAGAATATTCCTTATTGCGCATTTACCCTATTGTGCTTAAGCGCAATTAGACATTTCCTTATTGTGCTTAAGTGCAATTAGATCTTCCCTTATTGCGCTTAAGCGCAGTTAGAGAATCCTTATTGCGCTTAATTATTTATTAAATGTCAATTTGGCTTCCCACATTTGGGATTGTTTTTGCTAGAGTGCAACATCCCTACTGTCCATCACTTGCCTTTTTAAAATATGGTTTCAAATTTCCCACATTTCCCAAATTTCGCCAAAGATATTGTAATTTATCGGTGTTTAATCGGATCGAATACCTTCAACAGGGAGTAATCTGGGCGTAGCTGTTGTGCGAATTTTGGCGCCTCTAATAAGATAAATGTATACCTTATACCTTATTCTCATCGACCGATTAATCGCTTTCCGACACACATCACAATCGCATGGGGAGCGCCGGTGTGTATTGTTTTGTGTGTTGCCAGGACTTTCGAACTACTAAATGTCTTGTATATGGCAAACGCCACGTTCATATGGGCGACCGCCGGTGTTGACCCTCGAATATAGAATAATGAGGAACAAAGTTACTGACAGAACACGGGGTGCCAAAAAACAATTCGAACGAAAATTATTAACAGAAATTAAACAAAATCCAAAAGCGTTTTGGAACTATGTTCAGAGTAAAACTACAATAAAACACAAAATTCCAGATCTCATAGATAGTTCCTCGCAAAAACTACAACCGATAACAAGTCGAAAGCTATATCCATCCTGAAATTTTTCAGCAGTGTGTTTACAGAAGAGGATTTATCAAATATTCGAATGGAATCCACAATATGATGATAAGGCCCCTGTTTGGGGGTATTTCAGGAACGATAACTCTATTCTCTGCAGTACTACCGTTGGAGTTTGACCTATATTCTCCGCCCACGCGTCGGTCTACTTGTACCGGTTGGACATGTCCGGACATGACCCGCTGGTTATATCCAGACTTTTCCATATGAATGGTATAGTATCTACATGTATATCACGTGATGATCTCGGTGGGGTAGCTTCAGTCTTTAATTTTAAAGGGACACTAGGCTCTCACGGGGGATGATTATTAAAGTGACACTCACTATGGATGAATGTTAAAGTAACGCATGGCGCACACTGTGGGATAATGTTAAAGTGACACTCGCATTGAAAACTTCAAAAAGTTCAAAAAGTTCAAAAAGTTCAAAAAGTTCAAAAAGTTCAAAAAGTTCAAAAAGTTCAAAAATTTCAAAAACTTCAAAAATTTCAAAAAGGTCAAAAAGTTCAAAAATTTCAAAAACTTACAAAAGTTCAAAAATTTCGAAAAACTTCAAAAACTTCACAAATTTCACAAATTTCACAAATTTCACAAATTTCACAAATTTCAAAAAACTTTAAAAATTAAACAAAATTCAGGATTTAGTCATAAATGTGACCCGCTATATCAAATCCAGTCGAAAGTCGGGATTTTTTTTATCCTGTGCCAATGCATTCTCTTATATATGCGAGTCGACCAGCCACCGCCGCCGGCGGCGGCGGCGGCAACTACATAATCCTATGGCATGCAAAGAAATTGGCGCCGGCGCTGCCGCCGGCGGTTCAGGATTTAGTCAAAAATATGGCTTGTTTCCATTCATCGGAAAGCTATGGGGGTACGGTGGTGAGCGCCACTGAAAAAAGCAAGTGAGCGAGGGAAAAAAGAGAAAAATAACATGACAAGTAGTACATAGTACAATTTATTATATTAACTATTCACAGTCACTTTCGTCCGAATTGTCATCACTTTCGTCAGATGTGTCATTTGTTTCGTCCATGAACTTTTCTAGCAATGGTCTGTACTTTAATATTGACATTTTCACTGCATCACGATCTTCAAAACCATTCTTCATATATTTCTCCACTTTATCCATGACACTGTTGTGCAGCGTACCATTGCGCAGCCACATATTCTTTATTATTGTCCAAGCATAAACATTCATAAATAGCCTCATGCCTTCAGTTTTAAGATCTGTACTTTTAAGGTCCTTGTCAGCTTGTACTTTTGCCTCTTTTTCTGTCGAGCCATTTTCCATATACGTTTCCACGTTATCACTCCATGCTTCTTGTGCTTTATCTCTACTCTCATCACACAAACTTTTGAAGTATTCATCTTCATTCGATTTAATTTTCTTATTCTGACTATCATCCGTGTCCTCAGTTAATTTTCGTTTTAACTTATTTTCTTGACACCAGTTTTTTACGTGTCTCTGGACATCATGCTGATCTTCGAACAAAAGCCCACAGTCATTGCAAGGGTACGACATGTCTTCTCGAATGCCTATGTTTTTATGGTTTTCTTTATTAATTTCATTGATCTCACCAGGTGTCCTTATGTCCTTAGTATAGCCATTATGTTGACCCTGGGGCACACTATAATTATATGTCATGCACTCCCGTTGACCAGGGAGATCTCTGTCATCATATTTCATCTCATTCCGTTGATCCGGGCTATTGTTGTCATCACATTTCACCACATTCTGTTCATCTGGGTGCTCGCTGTCCTTATGGAGATTATATTTCATGCCATTCCATTCACCCATATGTTGGTTCGTGTCCTCTTTTAGCACATTCTGTCGCAGCCGTAATGTGTCCGGGGTTGCGGCTTTTAAATCCACCAGTAGGTAACCGTACGGTTCACTCGTCGCTTCCGAAAACTCTCGCATCATACGTTGAGGGCATTCAGGATACATCTGTCTTGATAATGTTGAAATTAAACCCTTGTCAATTGGATTATTGAACAATACCAAATATTGACAATTTCGTCGTTGCGTCGGATCCTTGTTGTAGTAGAAATTCTGGTTCAAACTTATCAAAGATAAGTTCAAATGGTGACTTCCTTCGGAATGTAAATCATTAACTCTCTGGTCTTTTGATGAAGTTTGCATCAAGTCATCGAGTACAACTAGATTTTTATACTGGGGGTTGATAAGAGAATCCAAGTTTGCTGGTATTCCCCGTATAAAGTTGACCTGAGGGGTGACGGTATACTTTATGTCATCATATAGGGGCTGCCAATATTTATAAAACCATATTATTCTGTCAGGTGCGGGTGATATTTTTGAGGCAGACTTTTGTAGCAAGGTTTTCACGAAGTACGTCTTCCCACTAGATGTTGGTCCACTTACACATGCCGTGAATGGATGCTTGAAAATAAAATCTTCTTGGACATTGGCCATTGAATCATCAAAGCAGGATGTTATGTCGCTTTGTTGCTGTTTCCCCTGCTGGTGTTGTAGTATCTGGTGTTGCTGTAATGGCGGTTGTTGTGGCTGATGATGCTGCTGCCTGTTGCTGCTGCTGCTGTTTATTGCTGCTGCTTGGTGGTGCTGCTGTGGGTGTCGGTTAACAAACTCAGTGTGCTTAGATTGTACATGTCTTATCAAATCATGGTTCCGCACATACTCACTAGAGCAAATTGAACACTGGTGCTTCATTTATACTTGACTAAAATATCTCGGGGGTATATGGCTTTCCTTTATACAAATGTTCCTTATAACCTCAAATCTGTCCTGTATTAACGGCGGCGGCGTTTGCCGACGGCGTTTTTTCCACCGGCCTTTCAATAGCCTTCGAAAATTTAGGTAAATTACTCATTTTAGTTCAGTGAATATGTCGTTTGGAGTTTTCTTTTTAACTTTTCCAATGTTTGTCTTCTTCGCTCTTCCTCCTTTTATCTCTTTAACTTTTATCTTCTTAGATCCGGGTTTCCTTATAAGTTTTTCAGGTTTCACTTCAGTCTTGGGTAGGTACTTCGAGTCATCGTAGGGTACATATTTTTTAAGATCAAAGTCATAATAGTGCGGAGTCCCCATTCCGGCTAAAGTTCAAAGTGTACTCTGAAGTAGTAATTTTTATATACGCCAAAATACCATCCAAGACGTATACCCTTATAAACTACGGGTCAGTCCTAGTAACGCGCACGTCAACGCCGCCGGCGGCGCCGCCGGCGGCGGCGTATGCGGCGGCGGCGGCGGCGGCGGCGGCGGCGGCGGCGGCGGCGGCGGCGGCGGCGGCGGCGGCGGCGGCGGCGGCGGCGGCGGCGTCTGTTGTTGTTGTAGTTGTTGTTGATACAAATGTCATTGCAATTATGAGTGATTTCCAATTGCACCACCCCCTCCTTCAACCAGACCAAACTCCGATACCAAATACCATATTTGCACCTCCTCCCTTAGGTTGGAAAGTTGGTACCTCAAACGTTCGAACAGTTTGAAATGTCTAATCTAAATTTCCAACAGACGGATGGACATCATTTCAGACTATTATTGGTCTAAAAACTACAAATTTCACACTAATAACATGTTGGAAAATCAGACAATGAAACAAGTTCAACCTACATGTGGTGTAAAATTCCAACTAATGTGTCGGGCATGACATTTTCAACTTATTGCTATCAAAGTTGAGGGTGGGGGCAGACATCCCAGCCCCCTGTCGCCACGTCCCTGTCGTCCTTGTATATAATGCAGGAAGTTTGAACATGTGAACAACAACAACTACAACAACAACAGACGCCGCCGCCGCCGCCGCCGCCGCCGCCGCCGCCGCATACGCCGCCGCCGCCGCCGCCGCCGGCGGCGTTGACGTGCGCGTTACTAGGACTGACCCGTAGTTTATAAGGGTATACGTCTTGGATGGTATTTTGGCGTATATAAAAATTACTACTTCAGAGTACACTTTGAACTTTAGCCGGAATGGGGACTCCGCACTATTATGACTTTGATCTTAAAAAATATGTACCCTACGATGACTCGAAGTACCTACCCAAGACTGAAGTGAAACCTGAAAAACTTATAAGGAAACCCGGATCTAAGAAGATAAAAGTTAAAGAGATAAAAGGAGGAAGAGCGAAGAAGACAAACATTGGAAAAGTTAAAAAGAAAACTCCAAACGACATATTCACTGAACTAAAATGAGTAATTTACCTAAATTTTCGAAGGCTATTGAAAGGCCGGTGGAAAAAACGCCGTCGGCAAACGCCGCCGCCGTTAATACAGGACAGATTTGAGGTTATAAGGAACATTTGTATAAAGGAAAGCCATATACCCCCGAGATATTTTAGTCAAGTATAAATGAAGCACCAGTGTTCAATTTGCTCTAGTGAGTATGTGCGGAACCATGATTTGATAAGACATGTACAATCTAAGCACACTGAGTTTGTTAACCGACACCCACAGCAGCACCACCAAGCAGCAGCAATAAACAGCAGCAGCAGCAACAGGCAGCAGCATCATCAGCCACAACAACCGCCATTACAGCAACACCAGATACTACAACACCAGCAGGGGAAACAGCAACAAAGCGACATAACATCCTGCTTTGATGATTCAATGGCCAATGTCCAAGAAGATTTTATTTTCAAGCATCCATTCACGGCATGTGTAAGTGGACCAACATCTAGTGGGAAGACGTACTTCGTGAAAACCTTGCTACAAAAGTCTGCCTCAAAAATATCACCCGCACCTGACAGAATAATATGGTTTTATAAATATTGGCAGCCCCTATATGATGACATAAAGTATACCGTCACCCCTCAGGTCAACTTTATACGGGGAATACCAGCAAACTTGGATTCTCTTATCAACCCCCAGTATAAAAATCTAGTTGTACTCGATGACTTGATGCAAACTTCATCAAAAGACCAGAGAGTTAATGATTTACATTCCGAAGGAAGTCACCATTTGAACTTATCTTTGATAAGTTTGAACCAGAATTTCTACTACAACAAGGATCCGACGCAACGACGAAATTGTCAATATTTGGTATTGTTCAATAATCCAATTGACAAGGGTTTAATTTCAACATTATCAAGACAGATGTATCCTGAATGCCCTCAACGTATGATGCGAGAGTTTTCGGAAGCGACGAGTGAACCGTACGGTTACCTACTGGTGGATTTAAAAGCCGCAACCCCGGACACATTACGGCTGCGACAGAATGTGCTAAAAGAGGACACGAACCAACATATGGGTGAATGGAATGGCATGAAATATAATCTCCATAAGGACAGCGAGCACCCAGATGAACAGAATGTGGTGAAATGTGATGACAACAATAGCCCGGATCAACGGAATGAGATGAAATATGATGACAGAGATCTCCCTGGTCAACGGGAGTGCATGACATATAATTATAGTGTGCCCCAGGGTCAACATAATGGCTATACTAAGGACATAAGGACACCTGGTGAGATCAATGAAATTAATAAAGAAAACCATAAAAACATAGGCATTCGAGAAGACATGTCGTACCCTTGCAATGACTGTGGGCTTTTGTTCGAAGATCAGCATGATGTCCAGAGACACGTAAAAAACTGGTGTCAAGAAAATAAGTTAAAACGAAAATTAACTGAGGACACGGATGATAGTCAGAATAAGAAAATTAAATCGAATGAAGATGAATACTTCAAAAGTTTGTGTGATGAGAGTAGAGATAAAGCACAAGAAGCATGGAGTGATAACGTGGAAACGTATATGGAAAATGGCTCGACAGAAAAAGAGGCAAAAGTACAAGCTGACAAGGACCTTAAAAGTACAGATCTTAAAACTGAAGGCATGAGGCTATTTATGAATGTTTATGCTTGGACAATAATAAAGAATATGTGGCTGCGCAATGGTACGCTGCACAACAGTGTCATGGATAAAGTGGAGAAATATATGAAGAATGGTTTTGAAGATCGTGATGCAGTGAAAATGTCAATATTAAAGTACAGACCATTGCTAGAAAAGTTCATGGACGAAACAAATGACACATCTGACGAAAGTGATGACAATTCGGACGAAAGTGACTGTGAATAGTTAATATAATAAATTGTACTATGTACTACTTGTCATGTTATTTTTCTCTTTTTTCCCTCGCTCACTTGCTTTTTTCAGTGGCGCTCACCACCGTACCCCCATAGCTTTCCGATGAATGGAAACAAGCCATATTTTTGACTAAATCCTGAACCGCCGGCGGCAGCGCCGGCGCCAATTTCTTTGCATGCCATAGGATTATGTAGTTGCCGCCGCCGCCGCCGGCGGCGGTGGCTGGTCGACTCGCATATATAAGAGAATGCATTGGCACAGGATAAAAAAAATCCCGACTTTCGACTGGATTTGATATAGCGGGTCACATTTATGACTAAATCCTGAATTTTGTTTAATTTTTAAAGTTTTTTGAAATTTGTGAAATTTGTGAAATTTGTGAAATTTGTGAAATTTGTGAAGTTTTTGAAGTTTTTCGAAATTTTTGAACTTTTGTAAGTTTTTGAAATTTTTGAACTTTTTGACCTTTTTGAAATTTTTGAAGTTTTTGAAATTTTTGAACTTTTTGAACTTTTTGAACTTTTTGAACTTTTTGAACTTTTTGAACTTTTTGAACTTTTTGAACTTTTTGAACTTTTCAATGCGAGTGTCACTTTAACATTATCCCACAGTGTGCGCCATGCGTTACTTTAACATTCATCCATAGTGAGTGTCACTTTAATAATCATCCCCCGTGAGAGCCTAGTGTCCCTTTAAAATTAAAGACTGAAGCTACCCCACCGAGATCATCACGTGATATACATGTAGATACTATACCATTCATATGGAAAAGTCTGGATATAACCAGCGGGTCATGTCCGGACATGTCCAACCGGTACAAGTAGACCGACGCGTGGGCGGAGAATATAGGTCAAACTCCAACGGTAGTACTGCAGAGAATAGAGTTATCGTTCCCGAAATACCCCCAAACAGGGGCCTTATCATCAACAATAGAATACTGAAAGAATGTTCCCACGAACTTGCCATCCCTCTCTGCAATTTATTCAACATGTCTATATCTGAAGGAACACTTCCTAAAATTTGGAAAACCGCAAATATAACACCGTTATTCGAGAAAGGAAACACAACAAACCCTGGAAATTACAGACCTATCAGTTTAACTTCGGTTCTGTGTAAAATTCTCGAGTCTTTTATAAGAGACGCAATAGTTAAACACATGGATGACTACAATCTATTGAGCGAGCAACAGCACGGTTTCCGATCCAAAATGAACTGTCATACGCAAATGTTAGAATATCTTGAAGATGTCACTCGAAATCGGGACTATAACGAACCCGTTGATTCAATTTACTTGGACTGTTGTAAAGCGTTCGATTCGGTGCCTCACGTCCGGTTGGAACATAAACTTCGATGCTAAGGAATTTCTGCTGGACTTCTAAAATGGATCCACAACTTCTTAGTAGAGCGTTATCAACGCGTGCTTGTTCAGGGTAAAGCTTCGTCCTACTAAGAGGTTAAAAGTGGTGTTCCTCAAGGGAGTGTGCTCGGACCAATACCTTTTTCTCCTATACTAGTATATCAATGATCTACCAGACAACCTTGAATGTGACTGTAAATTTTTGCCGACGACACGAAAATACATGGTTCGCACGATAAAATTGATTTACAAGCATCCGTCGACAACGTTTGTAAATGGTCGAACGATTGGCAAGTGAAAAAATGCATATTATCCAAGTCATGAGATAAATAATCCACCGCAGGTCAGATTATTTATTTTGAAAATATCTCATATATTATCCAGAATCTGTTTCCTAGCGGCTCCGGTGGATGGAATCAAATTTACTCATATGCTAGTATAAATCTAGCTCCATTCAGTTGTAAAAAACAATTTGGAAATTTAATGTTCTTCCTTACTTAAATTTTAATGATTTGGGTTGTGATTTGAAGCAAAAAAAACACAATTATGAGAGGGGGCAAACCGAAGTGTTCACTCATCAGGGCCACAATTTCTAGCCAAGAGTGGGAGCGGGTACAACTAAAAGTCCATCCAAATTGAGAATGAGCAATGAAAGGGTGACATATGTGGGTGTAATAGGAATACCAGCTAGCAACTTTCATGTACATACTTGGTTATAACAAATATTTACAGTTAATTAAATCTGGACGTTTATATAAGTCAACACATATAGTTCTGAGTTGTCCAGGTCACCTACAAGGATTCCAATGCCACAAGTTCTTGTTTTGCCGATTGACCCAAAATGACTCGTTTCTATCTACATGTTAATTTCAACAGCCGTGAAATATTTCATAATGATCCAAGTAAAGGTATGACATGTAGCCCGTGGATTTAGTCATGCAAAGAGTAAAATCCAAGATGGCGGCCGACAGCCATGTTTTATGGCCGAATATCCACAATGTTACTATTTCCCCACATACATGTCAATATTAACATCCATGACAAAATTCATTATGTTCAGACGAACAGGCTGGCCCGTGCTAATGGATATAATTTTTAAATCCAAGGTGGCCGCTTTTTTTCAGAATGACCAATAATGACTCGTTCCCATACACATGTAAATTTCAACAGCCATAACAATTTCATAATGATCAGAAACAAAGGTACGACAGATAGCCCGTGCCAAAGGATTTAGTCATGCAAAGAGTAAAATCGAAAATGGCTGCCGGCTGCCATGTTTTATGGACGAATAACCTCAAAATGACTCGCTCCCATGTCAATAGTAACGCCCATGATATATTCCATGATGATTAGACGAACATGCAGGCATGTAGCCCATGCTAATCGATTGCATTTTGAAACTCAAGATGGTTGCTGGCGGCCATATTGTTTTTGCCGAATGACCCCAAAATGACTCATTCCCATCTAAATGTCAATGTTAACAGCCATGACAAATGTCACAATAAGCTCTCTAAAGTTCAAATAGCCAATCTTTACTATGTATAACAATTGGGAAATCATACATAACTCTACGTGTATTCTATTGACAAATGAGAGAACTGGATCATAATTTTTTCTTGACTTCCACGCATCATCGTGTTAAGTTTCCATTCTTATGTTAAATAAATGTGTGCATGAGTTTTTTTTCCGGAAAAATAAGTGTGGCAAATTGGTAAAGATAGTACGATAAATCATATCGTTCAAGTATTTATATTGTGCCACATAAATAGTTATGCGCCGCAATGAACTAGACTAGCGGTAGACTATGTCATGTCTCGTTGACTATTTATAGAAACAGCATTGGAGTGTTGCAGGAACTTCGCATTATCTAACTGAGTACTGGTGAACATGTATCACACTACGCGCGCATATAGTGTCGTATTATAATGGTGCTTGACATTAACAACCATTAGAGATGAAAAGCTTGACCAAAGTTGGGTTTGTCAACTTTGTGATTATTTACAACCGCCCCGATCGCCACATCGCTGCATCCACATGTAGTCATATATTGTAACGCAATGATTTAAACATAAACATGATCAGACATTGAATCATCACTATGGTTTATTATTTTGGAAAGGAGGTCTTATCGGTTGTTCTATAGCCAATAATTGTTGCATTATTGTATCCAGCGTAAGCCCACTAACTCAAGCTGATTTTTCATTACAATTTAACAATTTATATTCCAAGAATATCTCATGTTTGAATTTATTTTTGGCAAGAATACACGTGTTTTTATTTGATTAAATCTGAACGCTATTTCACAGGTGTGCTCAAGAATATATATATATATATATATATATATATATATATATATATATATACCATTTAAATTATGAAGGTTATGTAAAATATATTGCTAAACAAACTAAAATATATGTTGCTTCCATACAGGTCATGTGAGGGGTCGTTACGTCGGCTGTTATACAGATAATGCGCCAAGAGATTTGACAAGCGACCAATGGGATTCGGATGCAATGACGCCGATGCTATGTATAGATCATTGCATATCACTTGGTATGTACACTTTTAAAACAGAACCGTGAATTTTCACGGAAATTTACCGGCATTTTGGGGACTAGTTAAATCTTGAATTGTTCACGGTCCCATCGTTAACAAATTGACGGCCAATTGTTCACGGTATTTACGTTCTTAACTTTACTATTGAACCATGGATTTGAACGGCTATACCGTAACCAGTTTGCAGCAAAACAATGTATTGCCACGGTTAATATATGCCTGATAATTGCATATTGAAAAACAACCCCTAATAAGTTCAAATATATTTTACAATATGGTAAATTCAATTCCGGACAGATACATTTATTGTGTGAAATGGGCAACTGGTGTGGTTTCAACCAACCTTAGTAAAGCTGAAAGTGTGGTCTTCGTATGTATTTCAAGAGTTATCTAACCTGGAAACGAGCTAACTTACGAGATAACTGCGCACATTTAGTTTAACTGCCAATATGTTTATTCCGTGCAGTCATATACCATTGATAAAATATGTATAGTTTAAGAAAGCAAATATAGAGGAGTGTCAATGGAAACTATTAAATAAAACGCAGATACGGTTATCACATATCGGTTAGCGCGTTGAACACACAGCCGGTTATTACAGGTTAGCGCTCTTATCGCACAGACAGTTGTCATATATCGGTTAGCGCATTTAACGCACAGACATTTATCATATATAGGTTAGCGCGTTTAACGCACATATATTTATCATATATAGGTTAGTGCGTTTAACGCACAGACATTTATCATATATTGGTTAGCGCGTTTACAGAACAGATCACTCTTAAAAAACACACAAAGACAATACCTTTCGCATCAGTAAAATGTAAATATTATGTAGATAAATAACATTTAATGAAACTGATAAACTAATGAATTAATGACACAACAGTTAGCGTCCACCTTTATCCATGTACTTGAATTCTCCATAACGGTACATAGTCCGGCTGATTAGCTAATGTATTGGAAATAGTATTACTTCACGAACAATTCAGTTCATTTGAAAGAACATCCGCAATATCATTGAACAACTAAATTAAACATCACCTGCAACTGTCAACTTTATGTATAAAACAGAGCATCACAGTTGACATGCTTTTAGGAAAAGCTAGTTGTCTTTGAACTGTATCATGTGTCACTTAATTTCCACAATTATAGTAACATTAAATTCACAGTGCATTTATGTGCCAGTTCCTGTTGAACATTGTCGATTTATGGCACAGTTGACACCAGTAAGACCGGAACAGTCCACAATTGACCAGACTATGTTTATATACTTGTATATACCACATTTCACTGAACCAACCCACTCTAGTACTGGTACTAGTAGTTCGGTTACTACACAACGACTTGAGTAGATTGTGCCATCCGTATATATTGTGTCCAACATTTGTGCAGATACTCGGTCGATGCTAACCTGTGCAAGCTCAGTGTAGCTCATGGAAGAAAGAATATCTGCACATTTTTCTAAGATTCTCGGTTTTAAAATCATAGCATGGTATTGTAACTTGATCGTAATAATAATACCCTGCCGATTCAAAGACACCAGTCTAACAACACGGCTTCCAAAATCGAAATTATACAACATTATTTCCTCAGAGCATTCACATAAACAGAAAACAATGTCATGATGTAGTAGTAGGTTTAAGTTAATTAGCCCCATTGTACCAGTCTGACTCTGCAGCCATTGTCTGCAGCAGTCCCAATAATATTGAATCCGATTGATGTTGGCTGCCTATTCATTCATATTAGAACATTTCATTGTCTGTATCACGAGTGTATTGCCATTCATGCTGTATTCAACAACTCAGCAATTGTGTGTTGTGATCTGTGCCCACTGCCATAGTGTACACAGTGTACCACTAACAAAGCGCATGAACAAATTGTACTAACTGATTACAGGCGATTACTCCAAATTTTGTAATTGATTAATCTGATTACGATTACTGATTACGATTACACCAACCCTGGTATGTTAGCACGGTGTATTTGTTATAAGAATAACTTGCGGTCACTGACCAAAACAGTGTGACAGTTGGCCTGCTGCAGTGTTGTGTCAATCATTGTAAATTGGTGCATTTGAATGATGCACTTCAAATGAGACATGACAGACCTTAATTGAATTACCAAACCCTATGTCATTTAATAACAAGTAATATGTTTGGCATCAAAAGTTATTTATTCGATAAACAATAACCAACTGAATAAATAGATACATTAATGAAACAACTTTGACACATCTTTCTGACATCCACTCAACCTACCAATTATACCCAGGAAATGATGTTTTTCTGCCATCCAAAACGAAACACTCATTCAGCTATTCATAGAATATGATATCGAGATTTAGCCAGTAAAATAATTAGTCAAATTAATAGTGTATAACCTATTAGAACATTGACATAAACTTTAGTTAGGGTGGGAGGGTGGGAAAATCGAAGTGTAGTGAATGGTGCTTTCGCGAACAATGACAAATATTTGGGCGGGAATTTATTATAATTCAGTTCCCGATAAAGGGAAAGCCATTCTAATGAGATATGTTCGGGTCGAGTTCGTAGGTCAGAGCTCAACCGAATAAGGTGATACTGTCGGGTGCATAATTAAGCATTTTTATGCCAAAATAGTCCGATTACCACACCCTGAGTCATTTATTATGAGGACATGCTTTTGGCACCAAAAGTTGTTTATTCGATAAGCCATAACCAACTGAATACACAGATACATTAATGAAACAACTTTCTTTCTCACATCCACTCAACCTACCAATAATACCCAGAAAATTTAGCTTTTCTGCCATAAGGCACAGGCCACCATAAATTAACACTGATGTCTTCCGGGGAAGCAAAATGCTGGTTGATTCATCTGGACTATCAATTCACTGGCGTGAAGATGCTGTTAAAGCTATCTCCTGAAAGGGAAGTATGGAGAAGACATCATGCAGTATAAAGTGAATTTAAATACAAACAAAGAAAAAATCACAGCACTCAATCAAATATGCTTACATGTATCCACAATGCATTATTAAGTTATTTGATAATCAATATCAATTATAATGCACATACAAGGTAGTCATGGCTACTGTCACTCTTTACATAATAATTTAAATTATCAGTAGAATTAGTGGCAATTGTGGTAACTGCATAACCAATGCAATACTCATGAATATTAGCATTCATTACCATAACCCGCTTATCACTATAATTCATAGCAAATTTGTTAACTTTATAATCGAGCAATACACATGGACATTATCATTAATGGTAAATATGTTAACGTAATAATCAATGTAATAATCTGACATGAATAATAATATAAGTGTACAATTATGACTATAATCCATGATCATTTTGGCAAAAATTTCAACTTGAATGAAAAAATATTTCAACACCCTGGTGTTTGCATAGTTTAAATGGAGGCCTTCATCATTGGCAGCGAAAAGTGGCCTCAGAGGAATATGAGTACATTTGTTAACAACAAATTTGAATGTTCTGACAAACTAACCTGCCTATCGGAATATAAAGAGGACAACTGCTTATTTACATCAATGATTTTGTCTTCAGTATATTTGTAATCTTTTGGCCTTGTCAATACTGTTGAAATGACCATTCTATACTGTTATCAAATCAATGAACAAGGCAATTACTGAATGAATATGTATATTATTTGTTCCAACATGAATTAACAGATAATTATATTTGGAACTGATACTCCCTTTATTTGAGAGAACGATTCTGGTCAATGTCTGAATTTTGGTCCTAGAATGCGGCTCGACATGAGTATAACTGAATTGGAACCTATAACAACAATTTTGATGTTAATCCTAACATACTACATGTTTCTGGTATATGTACTTAAGGCTTGAAGCATTTTTATCTTATCTTCCAAATCTATTTCCAAATAGGCTTTGTACGCATCGAATCTCCAAGCTCCGTGCAATTCTATCAAATCGTAAGGAACACCACACCTAAAGGCTGTTGCTGTTCCCCTTCTTCTAAAACTGTGGGAAGAGTAATTAAGATGATAACGAATAGTTTTCTGAATCAACAATTTCAATTTTTTTGGTGTGGATATGTAACTACAACAGACCTTTTTTAATGTTACTTGGCAACATGTTAAGGTGCTGCTCACACACACGGGGCACTTCTTACTGAACAAATGCTCAGAAATACTTTTTTCATATCGTAATAATTATGTCCAATCATTGTTATTCAACGTCTAACATACATGTATATTTCCACACCATCGGGAACGTGACTAGAGGAGATCCGTTGTAGGTGAGTGGGTTATAACTCGGAACAGGGATGCAGCCATGATTTCACTGACGAAGGGGCTATATATACTATTAAGTTTGACCAGGGCTATTATACCGGAAGTTACCTGACTTACCCAAATTGCTAAGCTGAACACCACTTGGCGACATTGGACCAGACCCAACTCCCATGTTCGCGAAATACTTTTCGAACTGTGAAAGTGTTATAATTTCCAGACTAATGTCAAACTAAAAACATGTGTTGTTGGTCTAAAAGCAACATATTCGCACTAAATACTCAAACAAAGAGAACTATTTCAAATTATGTACGCAGTATGTGGGTAAATGTGTATGTTTGCACTGTTATTCAAATTTCCAACTGTTGAAAAAAGTTACCAAATTTGGGGTGGGTGAGACACCCCATGTTGCCACGTTCCTCTATATAATATGTGATGTATGCTTTTGCACGGTCAGATATTGCCAATATTTAATTGTTATTGAACGGAATCAACAAACTGTTGAGCATTATAAACCAAAACACTTGAAGTGAATGCCAAATTTTGAATATTCCATGTAATTATTATGACATACATCGGAACCATAGTGTACAATGCATGCCTACATAGTTGAGTGAATTAATACATGCATGTATAAATAAGATGATAATGATGATGATACATTATATATATAATATCGGTACTCGCCATGCAAAGTGCTGTATCGTGGATGCATGCTGGGTTGATCCACATTATCTCCTGTCGGCATATACATACATTAGAGTTGTATCTAATGGGCCAAAGTGAAGCTCAAACAAATACCAAACTATTCAAACAGTGATAACATCTAGCGTTAAATATAAAGGCGACACTGACCTCATTCTGGCAATCCACTTAAGCATGCATACATACCACTGCCTTATAATATGCAGTGTCCCTAAAGTTAATTAACGCTGGTTGGAATGATATCATGTTTCTCTATACAATCCACACATGCAATTCTGATACAGATGTCCAGTCGAATCTCATAGGAGCAACATGTATGTATGAATGATTAAATGTACGGGAGGCCTTGGCGGTGGGTATCCTGTGAAAATATTTTCACCCGTCAAAAACCGTCACAAACAGAAAAAATATCAAAATGTAGATAGACAGTATGTTATTGCCACATGTTTTACCATTGTTGTGTAATCAAAAGCATAAAAAGTTACTTTCCTGGTGTTTGTTTATATTATGATGGTAACCATAAAGAGCGTTCTTTGTTGCTGCATTCCTTATATGGAATTAATAAAGAGCGTTTATATAATTGATGTGTGTTCAGCCAATAGCACAGTGCTGTCTTCTGTAACACAATCAGACTCTTGCTTAGGTAAAATATAATAGGTCTGTGTGATAGCATGCGGTTTACGCGATGGTCATGGTATATATGAACGAAACTTTATGCGTTTTAATGGTTTTCTGTTTACGATGATTGGAACAAATATGAATAGTTTCGACAACTAAGGCCTCCCGTGCCTTTAATGGCAATCCAAACACTATTTTGCCCTGTAAATGGAAAATGTTGGCTAACAGGTGGATTAAGTACCCAGGTCATATCAATCCTATACTAATAAACTGTCCCAACACCTAAGTTCAGGATTACAAATCACCGGATATCGAACACCTGTGTTTTGGGACGATTTTGGCGTTCAAATTTCACAATATTATCAACAGTTATATATATGTATATGGGGACGGGAACCATAGTGCGCTAGCATGTATTGAAACGGAATACATTTACGATTAACATCGAAATAGTTAAAAACACTCATGTAAATCGTCAGGCCTCAATGTACATGTAATGTATCACACAACTTACTGTCCGGCGATAAACAAAAAGATCGAACAGCACAGGGAATACTGATACAGACTTCATAGATGTAACCTCCAGAAAGATTTACAGCATTCATAGTAATGTATCAACTTTTCAAATGTCCATACAAGCGTGGTACAGCTGATATTTACGTTTACCACATCAGCAAATTGTGACAATTAAAGTTCAAACTCGTCGAAAATAACACATTTTATGTTTTCTGGATGATACATTATGACTTCAGTGATCGTGCTATGCTGTTCTTACGTTTCGCACTGGACCCAAAAAAAGCATACATTTGTATTTCAGGTTTCTGTTATGCCGGCGTTCAGTACTATTTTGCATGTTTCTGTGGACAGTCATATGGACGGTACGGAGAGTTACCTGAGTCAAGCTGTGATCACCCTTGTCGTGGTGATTCCACCATCATGTGTGGCGGGTCGTGGGCGAACAGTGTGTACGAGACTGGACTGTGAGTATGTGACCCGTCCACAAAGTGTGTGGAGAGTGGCCGAACAGTACGAGTCTGGACTGTGATCTTTCCACCAACAACACTGGAGGATAGTCGAACAGCGGGCAAGTCCGTCCGTGAAATGACATGTGTTATCCAATCATTTGTTTTTAAATTATTACATTATTTTTAATTCAACAACCCATTTTGGTGCCTTAACGTGGGTGTTCATAGAATGCCTAAGGGGAGCATGAAGAATGGCATAACTCTTTTAATAAATATTACACAATTTGTGTTCTCTCCCCATCCCTGGGTTACATAATGTAATTCGTTCAGTCTAATAATACTCGGTTCTCAGTAGAAGTAAGGCTTTATCGATCACCATCGTATATTTTGAAGTAGATGGCATTTCAGAATTACGTGGAATTCATCTCCGAGTTCTAAATTACATAGATTGCACTTTCTGGCCGAGTAATCTGAACCTACCGAGGATCCCGATTCAACTGGTAGGTAATGATTTCTGCTCTTGAACCATAAAATGGTGGTTACTAAGTTCAAACATGTTTAACTTTCTTCTTTCGAATGTCGATGTCTGGCCATCTTATTAATTGGGTCATCGATACGATATAATTATGTTCTGCTATTGAAAACGTTGAAATTTAAATGGTGATTTAATGGTGTCAAAGTGGACATGGTATCTAGAATAGCAACTTGATACATAATATACACCAACTACATGTACAGGTAACATCCCTGATGGCACGGAACTTTCCTTCGGCATTCCTTAGACTTAGTAATTACATTCCATGCACTTTTAACCTAACATATATTTGGTCAGTTGGATTGCCTCATTACGTAACATTAATTAGCCTGCTTCTGACCTCTCCTTTGTCCATCGCTGGTGTGTAACCTTCCTCTGACCTTTCTTTGTCTATATGGACACGACTCTGACCTGGCCTGGGTGCATGGCGGTCAGCGAGCCATGGGTGGAGATATAAACGTGGGGGATTTCTGAGAACGAGATCGGCAGTTAGGAATCGCTCTTGGGAGTTTTACATGGATCTTCACCATGCGATTTACTTATTGACAGAGTACTCAACTTTATTTACTTACGCCCATATATTTATTTATGTACCATTGTTGCTGTCACCATCGATGCTTGATATTGCCACATCACAATAACAATTATCTACTGAAGATCTGAATCACTCATCACTTACCACTAGAATATCATATCGGCCCAGGTTGTTGGCCATGATGCAACAAACTAAAGCCCGGTCATTATACAATGGAAACCCCATCATCTGACGATCCTTGACTAGAGCTAGAGCTGTTGGTCCATACTAACGTTTTAGTAATGCCCATAACAGACTAAAACACCCTTCAAAGTCATATAAAATTGTTTATTGTACATATCCCATATCAGTTTTGAGCAATATCGGTTGTAGATTAGTATATTTTATTAATTGGTTGTTTCCATATTGGCCGTGTTATGAGGCCGAGGTCTGTCGTATTGGCCTGAGGCCGCAGGCCGAAGGCCAATACGACAGACCGAGGCCTCATAACTCGGTCAATATGGAAACAACCAATTAATAAGTATTTTATTAATTAGCGATGACGAATTGTGTTGTACGAGGTTCGACATGATCAAAGCTAGTACGGGATGCCAATTATTACCGGAGAGTTTCACCTGTTAACGTTGCAATCGCGTATGACGTCATTTACGTTACCTTGACTTATTGGCCGCGTTTTCTACTTATTGGCCGACTTTTTGTTACTTATTGGCCGCGTTTTCTACTTATTGGCCGACTTTGTGTTACTTATGACGCGGGCAGCGTTATACTTATTGCGGCCGATAACGCGTAGCTAATTAATAATAGCTATTATAGCTCGCACTTCGATTACTCCAAGTCTCCGTATTCTCGTTGCCGTCGTCATGGATCTTTCACCATCATACCGATCGAATATCACATGACACTCCCAAAACTTCCCAAAATACGCCCTGTCCATGTTGTCAAAGAGGTGTTGATCTAAGTACTCACACGTAGTGACGGTTACATGCTTGTGATTTATTTAGGCCTCACTTGTAGTGACGGATGTAGGCTGGTGGGGCGCTTACACTTCAGCGTGGACAACTGCAACCTTGTCTCTTTCGATATCGGTTACAGGGGTGGCATCCGTTAGCTATGTCGGTGAAGTCAGTAGATACCAAATCGGACACATTTTTGGGCGAATCCTCCACAATTATCATAAGGTCACGTTTATTAGTACAGGGTAAGAGCATACCATCAGACGAAAACAATGACCGTGGGGCAACTCATACTTCCCAACACACTGCTCTAGGTTGATTTCCGGTCGAGATCGCGCAACAAGCATGCGCGCGAACAGTGCACGGTCCTCTTTTAGCTCAAACGTTGTACCGGTAGATGTAATATTAAACTTTTTAGAGTTGCCCTTGCAAGTAATACGCTTGGCTTTCTTAATTTGATCCAATTACTACTACACATCATCTCAATACGATAATTATACTTCCATGGTGTAACCAAGGAAGTATATTGTTGTTATACTGGTGCCGTTTTCCGTTTATTTGAAAATACGCGGAAACTAATGGCAGTAGGAACGTGAAATCTCTAGCGATTGTAGGCATCTGAGGTCTACTAAAATTAAAGGTATCCGCATATCTGTACACGGTTTCTAGACGGAGTTATGACCCTTTTACGATTATTTTTCATTATTATTTGTTATTATACTCGACACTTTTGCAACGCCTTAATATATGAAAGTATGGGGAGTATCGAACTGAAAGTTTGTACGTATGTTGGGGTCAATGAGTTCTAACCCACCAGCATACAAAGAATATTGTCCGCGTTTACCCCGCGGAGTTATCTCCCTTTATATGAAAAAATGTCATTTTATTATCTCTGAAATTATAAGGAGCAGAGCATCGAAAATTGGACCGTATGGACACCTCGATATGCCCTACTGCCCACGGCTATCAATACTTGTGTCCGCGCTTTTCCTGAGGAGTTACCGCCCATAGATAGGCAAACCTCTATTTGATTTAATATGCTGTCCTCTCGTATCATTCCAGATAACTGCATTTGGATTTCATAGTCGTGTTGTACGTTGTCAGTTTAGTTTGAGAAAGAAAATTGGACAGGGTCGGGCATATATTTTGACGCTGGGCTGGGGGCCAAATTTTCGAAAAAAAAAGAAAAGTTTTGATTGACATTCATCTATTTAAGTATGTGGATTCCCTGAACGAAAACAAACCCATCACAGGAAGGATTTTTCAAATCTGAGAAGAAATGCAAAAGTTACGGGCGCTCAAAATTTGCAATTTGGACCCATGTGCTTGTGAACACAATCTAGAAACTGAAAGAATTTCGAAAATCCATTGAAAAATGGCTGAGTTGCGGGCCTTCAAACTATGCAAATTTGGGCCCATGTGCTTGTGAACACATCTCATCCGAAGATGTCGAACTTAGGATGTCATCTGATATCCCAGTGCGGACGGTCTGAAGAGAACACGCGGTGTGCCACATTTTGGCAGTGTCGGTTAAGTGTTGTGGATCAGGGGAGGTGCTATCCGGGATACCAATTATTTATTCTTCTCCGAATCAGATGAATCTTGGAATATAACATCTACACCACCAATCGATATAGAAACGGAAAGAATTTCGAAAATCCATTGAAAAATGGCGGAGTTGCGGCCTTCAAACTATACAAATTTGGGCCCATGTGCTTGTGTACACATCTCCTCCGAAGATGTCGAACTTAGGATATCATCTGATATCCCAGTGCGTGCGGGCTGAAGAGAGCACGCGGTGTGCCACATTTTGCCAGTGTCGGTTCAGTGTTGGGGGTCAGGGAGGGGTAGTCCGAGGTACAAAAATTTATTTTGTCTGCGAATTATATGAAACTTGGAATATAACATCAATCATACACGCTGATAACAAAACTGAAAACAGATCGTAAATCCGTTAAAAAATGGCCGAGATTTGGGCCCTCAAAATTTGAATCTGGACCCGTATTCTTTCCAATAACCAAAATGTTATCCGTCTCCGAATCAGACAATATTTATAGCAAACAATCTATTTGAGGAGCTGATCACAATACTGAAAATTTTAAAATCCATTGGAAAACAACTGAGTTACGGGCCCTCAAACATCGCATTTTGGGCCGGGGTTGACAATTTACCATTCCCGTCACCCAATTTCGAGGCAGGGGTGTGGTCACTTCCAAATACTTGAGATCAACACACACATGTTAAGGACAACATATAATCACCATACTTCATATATCACGTCCCAAAACTGCGATTGTTTCAGCTCATGATTGTCCCTATTAGTATACTTCCATGGTGTAACCAAGGAAGTATATTGTTGTACTGGTGCCGTTTTCCGTTTATTTGAAAATACTCAGAAACTAATGGCAGTAAGAACGTGAAATCTCTCGCGATTGTAGGCATCTAAGGTCTACTCAAATTAAAGGTGTCCGCATGCCGGTCCACGGTTTCTAGACGGAGTTATGGCCCTTTTACGATTATTTTTCATTATTATTTGTTATTATACTCGACACTTTTGCAACGCCTTAATATATGAAAGTACGGGGAGTATCGAACTGAAAGTTTGTACGTATGTTGGGTCAATGAGTTCTAACCCATCGGTATACAACGCATATTGTCCGCGTTTACCCCGCGGAGTTATCTCCCTTTATATGAAAAAATGTCATTTTATTATCTCTGAAATTATAAGGAGCAGAGCATCGAAAATTGGACCGTATGCACACCTCGATATGCCCTACTGCCCACGGGCATCACAACTTGTGTCCGCGCTTTCCCTGAGGAGTTACCGCCCAGAAATAGGGACACACTAAGCACTAAGATGAATAAACTCTAAATGTTTTATTGCATATTCCGAATTGGACGAGTGATCCGGACCCGAATTTTCCGCTTAAAAATGTTTTTTTCCCAGGACTTTCCGCGTTACGGGGTATACGGAAATACTGCACCTATTTTCCCCGCCAAATCTAAACCGGCTAATTATAGAGCAAGATAATGTCGTAGCAGGTACGTTGACATACTGTATGTACTTCCCAAAAGTTTAACCGCTATACTTAAACAGTAACCTGCCCAACGGAGAATGCCAGTCGGGGTGGGTTGAGACTTTAGGAAAATTCCACGAAATTGCAAAGGGGGGGAAATTCAAACTTCGAGATAATTTTTTTTTACGGGTACATATGATGGGTAGTGTTCACGCGCATCTACAGTGCGATTTTCTAATTTTCAGATGGAACGGTTTACTCGTGACAACGCTATATAAGATAAATATGTATACTTAAGTAGTCAATCACTAACCTATTTTTAGCCCCAAATCCAAACGGGCTAATGAAGGAGCGAGTTTAATGCAGTAGCATGTAAGTCGGTATACTGTAGGTACGCCTAACAAAATTGACCTCTCTACTATAAACGCAACCTGCTCAACGGAGTGTTTGTGTCGGGGTGGGATCACATTTGGCAAATTCCACCGAAAATCAAATGGGGAAAATTACTCCGAAAATCAGATATTGAGATAAAAACTTTTCGACGAGTGGATGTGATTAGTAGTACGGTTTTCAAAGTTTCAGAGTGGACGGTTTAACCCTGGTAGCCTGTAACGTTGTTAACGGGTGATATATATTACTCAAATTCAAAGCCACTCTTTATGACACAAATTCAAACGGACTTATCAAGGAGCAAGGCAAATGCATGAATATGTTCACCGATATACTATAGGTATGTCCGCTCTACTATAAAAGTAACCTGTTCAACGGAGAGGTGGCATATGCCCCGGTGAGGGTCGAAGCTTTTTGGCAAATACCACCGAAACTCGTAAACGGGAAAAATTACAAATCGCGAATCAAGTGTTTTATATGTTGAACACTGCATGTGTTTGGTAGTATATAAGGACCACATTAGTTTCAGAGCGGACGGGTAAGCACTCAGCTACATTATCGATTTTGATATAGTTATCACTCGATTACAGTTAACTCTATTACAAAAACGTTAATGACTACAGGAATAGTGCAGCGATGACGCACTGAAATACTAATTAATTAATTAACCAAGCGGTCTTTCCTCCGCCATTAAAACTAAACAATTCTCAAACCGAAACTGAAAGAACTATCCAATAAATGTTAAATAACAGAGTTATGGTACATTAATATGCTTTACACCCTTTTTATCTACATGTCTATTACGATATAATCAGACATGCTAAATGTCGTGACCGTTGAAATTGATATGGGCGTCTTGGGGAGGGGTTATAATTAGCTCTAAAATATATCCGAATAAAAAGGAACTGATTGGCTGTGGTGAAAGGTGGCTCAGTTGGTCACGACTATGATGCAATAGACTGTCATTAAGCATCCACGGTGGGTCGAACAAAATGACATAAACCTTTGGAATATATATCTTATTTCGAAATATCAACGCAAGTCCACCATCGGATCACAAAACACCAATATGCATTCGCGTGAAGAGGAACACACATATACGCATAACACACACATGGAATGGGATACCATGGAAGTATATCTGATTCCATGGAATCTGACCTCTAGTTGACAATGTTTTCATAAATCTCCTGGTCCTTCAAATGCAAGTTTGTGACGTCATCTGTTAAATCCTGAGACATTATGGCCCATGTTACAATATTCACAAGATCACAACCTTCATATTGAAATAGATATATGAACTCCTGGAACGATTGGACAAGTATAGCCATACTCTTGTCTTGTCGCTCCATAGCCAAGTTGCCTAGTGAATGCTGGTAACTTTCGGTCGACTTTGATATGCGAGTCAATATGTAAGCCTCCTCTGTGACAAGAGAAGTCGCGCGGCTACAAAACAGAATCGGTTGCGAGCTCATTGATACTTATGCCAGTTATTCCGCCAGTCACTTTAACAAACCTGTTGAGATGTTCGAGATATTGGTCACCCCCTATTGCACAGAATGGTACTAAGTTATTGTTAACATCCCAATTTCCACTACTGAACTCCTTGTATAACTCAGTGTAGATTCCGCATTTCTGAAAGGTACAATGGCATTAGTCTGGAATAGCACAATTTATCCACGTCGAAAAAATATTTACAAATTACTCCAACGAAGAGGTGAAGCTCCCAGTCGCCAGAGTGAAAACGCGAATAAACGTGAATATGACGCCAGCATATATTAAAACACCAATTTCAAGAACGGCTGTTGAGATTTTGCGATTGTGTCGGTGTCCCAAACCGAGGTGTCCACTTAAATCAGACTGTTCGCGTTCCACAATGATGCACTGATGATCGACGATTCCTGGATATATAGGAGTCCCTTAGGGTTTTAATCGTGACGTTAGTGACTAAAGCATCAAACTTAAACTCAAGATATGTTGCTTATTCATAGGAAAAACTTTTTAGAGGGGATGAAATCAGTTTTCCATGGTAACGGCATCATGTATTTGGAGAAAAAGTTGAAAAAGGCCACTATTGCTAAGGTCAAGGTTATTGGAAAAAAGATAATTGTATATATATTTTTATATATTTCTCATATTTCGCTACGCATAGCACACGTGTTAGTCATAAAAGCAATCCCATGCATAATACACAAACACTTGAAAACCATCACCACGTTCAATTTGATATGACATACTTGATACAAGACGATCACAGTCAACATGTCACAGCATTTATATTTAATCAAGTTTTCATTTGTATAGTATCTGAGGCAGTAATTAAGTCACGATGCATTACACATTAGAGACCATCAGACACAGATAAACACGATTTTATGACTGTATTTGCATGTTTATTCCCAAGCATGAAACTTCACATATTGGGTGAACAATGCCATAATGATCAAATAACTGCTGCTTTTTTGGCTAAATAATGTGATTTAAACTATATGTCCCACAATACCTTTCCACCATCGCAAATCTGCATATTAGTGCCGAATTTGTTCAGCCAATCAATATATTTCAAGTGGGGGTAACTAGTTAGGGTTCTGTGGTTTCGGACGAACCCGCTATGTGAAGAACACTGCTCTATTGTGCGATCACGCACTGTCTATACTATGCACGTTATCTCAACATGAATGACATTGTGGGTTACCAACATTAAATTTATTTGGGCCACATTCGAAACATGTATCAAATAATAATGGCGGTTTTATATCGCGCTCAGTAATATTGTTCTAAGACGCTTTTAGTTATGACACTATTAGCCCAGTCATTTGTACAAGCCAACCAATGAAATGGCTGCAGCCATGATATTGTTTACATGTTTTACTATAGTTTGATCAGAAGGAGATCTGCTACTCACCAGTATCACTAGCTGACTGGTACTGGTACTCGGTTAACGCACGAATGGTGTGAAGTCGACACTGTGCGAACGACCTTGCACGTCGCCCAAAACGTCCAAGGCAATGTTGTGTGAATTCACAATAAAATACCGGCGGGCTGCGAACTCATTTTTCTGTGTTGACAGCGAAGACACGCTGAGCACTGGACCACCGTGCTCCACGTGACATATTTTCGATTTACAGAAGAGACAAAAACATTATCCGATTCAAGTTCGAAGCAGTTTGAGTCTTCTCTTAGGACGCTTACGCCCAGTAGGGAATCGGGCTGAAGAATCGACAGGGGACCAGAACCTTTCGTACGGAATTATTGGGAAGAAATATCCAAGTTAGAACAGTTGGAGTCTTTTCTTGTGATGCTGATGCTCAGTTGGGAGTCGCGATATTTGGTTCGCGAACTGAAGAATCGGCAAGAGCCCAGAACCGTTCGCGATTGCTGAACTATTGGCGTTCATCCAATTAGACAATACTTGAATAGTATATACATATGTCGTACACAAACCACCCGTGCAGTGGTTCGATTGTAGTTCATGGAAGGGAAATGAAGTTACTGATTCATAATGTTCGTCATCAAAAAGTATGAACGTGTTGCGATGATTCCGTCATCAGGTCAAGCTGGGCTAATATTGTCCCATCCATTGCGGATCTCCGCATAAATTATGCCGTTGCGATTACACGACGAACCCGCCTTATGGAAACACGGGCTACGCCTATTATATTCCACATGTGTCAAGGTTACTAATGGGGAAAATGGTTTCTGGGACAAAATTAGGATATATTTTATAACACGACCACGCAGCTCCAATATTACAGAGAGGAATTATCATGCATCTTTAACCCTGTAATCTCGTCTAACTGGGATAAATTCACATTCCTAATTTTATACAAAGCGGGGTCCCTTAACCCTTTACCCAACAGAACGGCCCTGTGCCAATGCATTCTCTTATATATGCGGTCGACAATAGGTCGCCTGGCATATATAAGAAAATGCATTGGCTTAACACATTAAAAAAAATTTTAGGCCAATGCATTCTCTTATATATGCGAGGCGACCTATGGTCGACTCGCATATATCAGAGAATGCATTGGCACAGGGCATAACTGTAACTATCACAATGTGGTCAAGGAGCCGGTTTTGGCCGTTTTGTTGGGTAAAGGGTTAAGAATCGCATGAATCATGACTATAGTATCCAAAACATGAAACTTGGCATACTGGTCGAGTGACCTCAATCTGAACATTGTTGGAGGTGGTTACCCGGATGGGATGAGATTGATCGAGGTCAGGTCAACATACATTTAATCTATGTCTACAATTTCCCCTTATACTTTTATCATTTGTAGACGTTTAATTGAAATATGGGATATATTGAACTTTGTCCGACCATTTACAAAACCCGGCTGGCAAATAACTTTGAACAACCTCATTTTTTTATGTTTTTCATTGTCTCATTCAAATACCCAAGCAAACCATGGAATGCCACAAAAAGACAGTGGAGTACGTTTGGCAACACGGCTATCAGGCAGTGTGTATTATTACGAATATAAAGTGGTCAATGTCACCACGGATTGAGAGATTAATATGATCCCACGTGACACGTAATGGAGCAACCACCAAGTTGATCATTAAGTTCAATATTACAATAATTATAGGATGTTCCGTACAGGGTACTACATGTGCTACACCACTCGGAGAAATGTCTGTGTCATCACACTAAAATACCATGTTAGATTGATATATTCGTAATCGTATATAGTCACCAATAGCCGGATTACTTCCGTAGTACCTGACATTGCCCATCTAGTGAACTGTTCAAACCCAGCATTAAAATCATGGTTATGATCAGTCCAAACATATGACTTAAGTTCGAACATCAGATAATAATAGCTGAGAACCTTGTGTGAATTGAACTGTGGTGGGGTCTCAATCCTATCTACCCCTGCACGTCAGAACAAAATTATGCCATTAAATGGCATAAGTAGCTTGAGGATGGAAGTGAACCATCATCCCACAGCGAATTCAACCAGGCCAACAGGTCCTCGATGACTGCAATCACATTACCACAAGTACAGGTTTAAATTTTTAATGGATTAGTTTTTCATGAATGCAGTAGTAGGTACCGTATGTACACACATATATATATATATATATATATATCACAGCAGAAGTTTCCTTAGAATTAACGGATGGAAATGGAATATCACTTTAATATTTGAGTCGAACATAGATTACCTTAGCTGAAGGCAATCAATGCAATAAGTGATGTAGAAAAGGAAATTATTGAATGAAGTGTAGTGAATATGATGCGTCACTTTAATATTTGAGTCGGACATACATTACCTTAGCTGAAGGCAATCAATGCAATAAGAGATGTAAAAACGGAAATTGTTGAATGAAGTGTAATGAATATGAATCATCACTTTAATTAAATATCGATTGGGTGGAAACGAAATGTCACTTTAATAGTTAACGATGGTATACATGTAGAATTATAGATTATCCTCATTGAAGACGATCAATGCAATGAGCAGTGTAGAAATGGAAAATGTTGCCTGAATGAATCGATGTATGTGAACATAAAGTTTCACTTTAATGAAATGTTGAGATGATGGAATCAATGATGAATTTGCAATTTCCTTTAATGAAGAAAACAATGATGAAATTGGTTTACATGTATATGCAGCTGAACATGTGAATTGATGTAATAATGTAATTATGAAAGTGTCAATGACACTGAAGCTCAACTTGGAAAGGGAATAATTTCATGTGTTACAGTCAATGGGGCGATTAGGAATAATGAAAGTTGAAAGACCTAGCTATGCAAAGATTACAACCCAAATGACTCCAAAAATTTCATAATGATCCGACAAAAGATACGACCTGTAGCCTGTGTCAAAGGATTTAGTCATGTAAAGAGTAAAATACAAGATGGCTGCTGGCGGCCATGTTTTCTGGCCGAAAGACCCCAAAATTACTCGTTTCCCATCTATATGTCAAATTTAACATCCATGACAAATTTAATGATGATCCGACAAAAGATACGATCTGTTGCCCGTGCTAATGGATTGAATTTTGAAATCCAAGATGTCATTGTTAACATCCATGACAAATTTCATGAAGATCTGACCAACGCTACGACCTGTAGCCCGCGCCAAATGATTTATTCATGCAAAGAGTAAAATATACGACTGAGTGATAATGTTCGAAAATTAAAATTTTTTGAAAAACAGCGATTTTTCAACAAAAAATAAATGTTTCGGCTCCAAATGGCACGAAAATCCAAATTAACCAACACTTCTTGCATATCATGTACAAATATGGTATGCTGTAGTCATTTTAACACGAACAATGTGGGCAAATAACTTAGGACATAGCCGCAGGGCTCACTTTACCAAAATCGTTAATTTCTGGGAAAAGTCACTCGTGGGTATCGTTCATCGTCAATTTGAGAATAGCCACCACCAATTCCGTTATTTTTCACTATCATTTTCGTAAAGAGTATATATTTCTCCTTTAAAAAAAGTTAGTTTTAACTTGTTCTATCGTGGGTAGGCGTATCTCGAAAACTAGAGCTCTTTTTAGATTTGGCCGCTGAACTATGTTGTCTGCAACAGTTTACAGTGTAGCCTAACTCAGTAACTGTCGATTGTGTTGAAGTAGAGAAAACGTAATTGTTCACGAAATCAAGCGATTAATTAATCTGCGTACTCTCGAGCTGTCATTGTGAAAATTGTTTGCAATGGTGCGAAGGTGAAGGCCTTATCGGTCTATTGGATACATGGAAGTAATTTCTGGATCAAGTAACTGCCGTAAGCCGGATGACGGGGCGGACGCTAGACGGGGTATAATCAATTATTATGCTAATAACATACCAATGATTTTGATCAGATGACAAGGCTGTAATTAATCCTCGGTAAGAACAGAGTATCTAGAATCTGGGAATTAATTGGATCAGTTGTTGTTGTTGTCTGAATATTCCTCCGTTATATCGGAGCACCATGTAGTTTCTGTTGGATTCTGCGCAGTGACCGACCGGAAGTCACGTGTGAATTTCACAAAAAAACGTACCCGGTGTTTTCCTTCGTGGTATAGAAATATAGAAAAATTATATGACGTAATAATTCACCTGCATTTAGGTAAAAAGCACCCTTGGTGGTTGCTATGATGCTTTGCGACTTTTAAGATTTGGCTACTGGCGTAGTGTAAAGAGTACAAACCAAGATCGCTGCCGGCAACCATGTTTTGTTCAAAACTCGTTCAAATTCGATATCGTCCATCCAAACCTGAACCTGAACATAACAGTAAATTGTAAGAAGATTTCTCCAAGAATGCGACCTGCAGAGTGTCGATGGATTCAAATGTGAAAATCAAAGCACCAAGAATTGTTTGTGCAATACACACACGTATCATGGTGATTGCGAACCGATTTCGTTTTTTTACCTCGTAAGTTGAAGATTATGCAAGAGGTTCACTATTGTAAGGTTACATACTTAGAAATGACATCTCCGATAACATCTGGATCAAAATGAAAAAATCAATGTTCATGGATTTTATGAAATATTGAGACAGAGCATAAACATTAGTGATATCATACATAAAAAATAATCTGTTTCAATGTCTCAAAATAAGTTGTTTTCACAGGTGTGACATCCTGTTTAATAATGTTTTAACAGAGACAATCAAAGATGAATGCCAGTAAATATCGGAAAAACACCAATTCTTTTCGTTTTTATTACAACCGAGATTATGCGAAAACAATCCCATATGTAAGTCAACATACAGTCGTATCGCATCCACACTATAATTCACACTGTAACGTTGAAACCGATTACACAAATTCACAATTAACATGGCACTGTATTATATTTCGCTTTTATATTTTGGGCGACTGGAACGTAGACGGTCTTTAAAGCTAAGGTTCGTGAATTTTTTGCTAGACTGACAATTCTTTTAATTTTGTCAGCCTAGCAAAATGTCAAATGACCTTCGCTAACTAAAGAGCGTGTTTACTGACCGATGTTCAAGATTGTACCATCAAAAACATTTGTGTGTAAGTTTCGAATTACCCTATTTACTAAACTGACATGGCTCATTCGAACCTCCAAATGTTTGTCGACGTAACATGGAGCGACGGACACGATAGTTCAATAAATAAACGAACTATCGATATGCCGGCTTCATATGCTCTGAAAGAACACTTTCCAAAGTCACAGTCCTTTTCACCAGAAGTCAGACAAACGCTCTTTATTGCTACCTTATCAGGATTAGACTATTAAAAAGCGAATAATATTATGGGTATTTTGGACTGCAAACCGCCATGTGGCTTTAAAACATATAAGTTCAAGCTAGAAATATCACATTTTAAATAGTGTGGTTGTAGATTGCCAGTGAACATTACGTTATGTATCTTAATTCCAATGGCAGATTTTATATAAAGCTGAATAAATACCAACATCACGTCCGACCTTTGACCGAGATGTTCCATGTAGCACTCCACATTGCCATTTTAAGTGTTTCGACCTATGGTGTTCCCGTTTAGGAATTGGTGAACCCACAAAGGTCATCCATCATCAGGAGATAGCGCAGGTCAAATTTACGAAAGTACCTGTGTAAGTCTGTGTTCATGATATATAGAGTCTGTTTCGGGACAGTTGAGTGGCGCGAGGGCCTTCTTATAGGATTAGCTTGTTGTTCAGACCACCTTTGTCGCACATAAGATTGGTGTTATTAAAGCATTAATGCCGTAATCGGTAAGAATTATGTGTCGTTTTATTGCCGGCGATCCAAAAACGAGGGGAGTTAATATCGGAATTATGCACAGTGAAGTTCAGTCGTAGCGGTGGTTTACATTTAATTGAGAACATATGACAGCACTGTCAAATGTTTACATTGGAATAGCCTAAAATATAAATCGGACGTGCTATGGGAAAATCTCAATCACCCTGGCAGGGCGGGAGAGAATACTGGAATCGAAATCGAATTCGTTAATCATGCAAACGTTAATTTATCGCGTTTAAATTATCCTAATATTACATAGTACATACGTGAATCTGATAATCCTTATACATGTCCTTCTATTTTTATGAATCGACTAGGAACACATACTTATGAACAAGCAGAAGCTACATTCAAGTTATAGCGAATTCGGTCGATGCCGAACGCTACATGATGACATTGTTCGTCGAGTTTCGTTGAAATCGACATGACATTTCATGAATGAACCCAACATAATGAAATCGACAAACCTCTTCGTATAGTACTCATCTCAATCCGATTGCAAACACAGCTTCGATAATATAATGGTTGAGTTCAATAAAATACTCCTCTCTCGACATCAACAAACAATCATGACTTTTGAATACATTCAATTTGATGTTGGGAGTTTATAATTATAATCTATAATAATGTGTACAAGAGGAACGGCTTAAAATGTATAAGTGTTTTAGGTTTTAATAAGTCTGAGTGGTTACTCGTAGTCTGTTTGCATTTTGAATCTCTAATTTCTCGTATGCCCTGATGTATGATTGACCTAATTTATACACGAAATTGATATAGCAATAGGACCCACCACTCTTTCGGCGAACCACTGTATATATATATTTATCGGCGACCATATTATATACGACAATGACTCCATACAGTATGCTGATATTTAATATGAATTATTAATGCGGCATTCGTTCTGTGTTATGCGGGTCCGTACATATATTGATGAGTACGTTATTCTCATTCCGGGTTTAAGTTCCCGCTTGAGCACTCACCTCATTCATTCGCCATTTATCGTTGGCGTTGCGTATTTCATCGCAAAATATTGTTTTTGTTTTTGGAAACTGTTACCTTTTCAATTGTGGACAGTTGTTAAGACGGTCTGATTTCGGTTCCTTTGATAACCGGACAAGTTTCAAATTCTGAGAAAACCGACTTTATAATTGACAACTTCCACTAAATTTGAGAGTAGAGATTCATCCCAATCAACCATGGCATGATCCGGGTCCTGACTTCATTCGACTCAGTGCTGATGTTGAAATTTACAGTGTTGTGACTTAGTATAAAAAACTGGCACATTTACTGACGAGGATACATGTACAATTAACACGAGCTTCGATGTCAACCAATAGTGACAATAATAACAACGAGCAGCTATTACTATTATAATGTTGGCAATCCAGTTGACAGTGTTCTGAATCTGATTGTTTCAAAGCACATGCATGTACATTTACAAGAGATGATATACATGTACATGCACTCTATGTACCAGTGTAATTTACAAGAACTTCAATGTCAACAACAACACCGTAAGCAATGCATTAACTGACGCAGCTCAGCGACTGGTGATCACATATCAACAATTCCAACTTTATAATTACACGGAACAAATCATCCCGGTTCATCAATTTTCATTGAAAAGTGTGGATATGAGACATTGTCATCATTCGCCATGTTATCGTCAAGTTATTACGACAATTTACCGGGAATACACTATTGGTTGGATGTTCTGATCAAACTATCTTTGACTGACTAACTGATATTGATACCAAGTGTCATGATACCAGCAGTATACAGTTTGATGCATCATACTTTAAAATCTCATGGAAAATGTGCGACTACGTGAGAACATTGTCGCCAAGTCATTGTGCACAGTTATTATTGGATCTGCTGTTGTCTTGAAGGTTCCAATCCCAACTAGCTGTTATTGATATACAGTACCAGTCAAAATAAGTGGTATATCAATAGCGCTATTTTCGCGCCCAATATCGCTACAATATTGCAAGTGGAAACGCCTATAAGCATGTCGCTTGTGATATTATTGCAATATTTTTCGCTTAATATCTCAATATTTTGCGCTTAATATTGCAACATCTTGCACTCAAAATTGTGACATTTAAATAAAATTATTGCTTCTTCTAAATTGTTATTGTATAAATAGAGACAATGGTTTAGATATGTATATAATTATAGTTGAAAATGATATATGTACACTATATGTACACTATATGCACAATATTTATCTAATATAGATATAACACTATAGGGTCTGTATGAAATTTAGCGCGCTTAGTATCGCAATATTTGCGTTCAATATTGCATAAGCGAAACAGATTTTTGGTATTGTGCTATAATCACGCCTTTTTAAAATTAAGCACACTCAATATCGCAATAAAGGTGCGCCTACAAATACCACTTCGTCTGAATTGTACTGTTTTGTCACCAAAAACGTATGCCATTAATATATTTTACTTTTACATGTACATAAATTTGAGTTTTAACTGTGAAACATGTAGCTTTGTTCTTTTTATGGCTTAAAAGGGCATGCCGATTCATGTTTTAGAATTGTCAAAATTAGTATTGCTCATAACCGAATAGTGATGGGTTGGCTTATCAGCTATTACTAGTAACGTTTTTTTTATTTACAGCCATATTTGTACAGTAGTTAGTGAAAGGTGAACACATTATGCGTGCGCAGCCTTTTTCCGGATTAAATTCTACGAAGCAGATAACAAGTTTGATCCTCTGCAAACTGCAAAGTTTCATAAGTATTGTCTATCACTTTATGCATTCAGGATTTACATTTCATCAAAACTAAGATCGTAACATACGAACTAAGATGTATTTTTCAGTTACGAATAATACTAGTTTGGACCATTAAAAACATATGAATCGTAAAGCCTACCGGGAAATCATATTGTCACCATGGGAACCTGGCTAATTCTATGGTAAATTAGCAAATTAAGAGCAAAAAATTGGTGTTGACCCATGAACAATACCACTGGTCTGACCTTTATTAGTTACGGTCTGACAATTAATGGTTACGGTCAGCCAGTTACTTAAAGCGACGGTCTTTTTTTCTAACGGTGTATGGTCATATTTATGATAAGGCTTCGTATGGATTTATATATAATGTGTCCGTTTTCTGTTTTGCGATGAGAAAAACATATATTCGCGTATATTATATGCGTGAGAATTGCTTTCCCCATGCAGTCCGGTTTGATCATACATCCCATATTGAGGTGCACGGGAGTATTGGGTTAGTTGTTGATCAGTTTCTGGGAGGAAGTTATATGGATTGTTTGTAAGCTGTCAATCATGTCCAGTGCAGCAACTCTGTGGTAGATTTCCATGTCTGTAGCACGATTTTGGTGATTTGTGTGAATTTGAATGGGAATAATTATGCCGTCTGCATTGATTTGATTTGGGGCGTTTTTACTAGCTCCAAGCGGCGCCAGTAAAACTGCATTTTCTATCTAAAAACTCCACCGATAAACGGCCCAAATAACACCAGACAACATCATCTACATATTTGACACTCTTTGCATTGTCATATCAGCAATAGACTAACAAGAACGCTCTTCATTATTCGTCGTTCAGAAAAAAAACATCGGAACCCGACTTATCTATGATTTGGCCAACAGCTATACGCCGATTTCCAGGCTGTTGGTGGGACCACTATTGTGATAATGGTTCTCCGAGCATCATTAATGATATCCTCTCTATAACTTTTATCAACTAAATTTGTGGAGTTCAATCCTGAAAACTAATGAGAACATTTTAATGAGAATGTACGCCGCCAGATATCGACCTTTGTGACTTCGATGCCGGGGTATTTAGAGCGTATATGTGACCCGCCATATCAAATCCAGTCGGAAGTCGTCTTTACCCTGTGCCAATGCACTCTCTTGTATATGCGAGTCGACCATAGGTCGTCTCGCATATATAAGAGAATGCATTGGCCTAACAATTTTTTACAATTTTAATAATTTGTTCTTGTATTCTTTAACAATTTTATAATTTCACCCATACAGAGCCCCAGACAAACATGAGCAGACGACACTCTTCTATATGCTTCTATATATGTGTGGGGCTCCCTGAACGGTAATGGATGTTTTTTATTTTATGTCCTAAAAATTGTAAGAAACTTTTATTTAAAAAACATGATAAAAAATGCATTCTCTTATATATGCGAGGCGACCTATGGTCGACTCGCATATATAAGAGAATGCATTGGCACAGGGTACAAAAATACCGACTTCCGACTGGATTTGATATGGCGGGTTGTATACGCCCCACCCCCGTTGCTCGATGTCGATGCTCATTAAACGGCAACGGCTCGTTACTTCGATATATTTGGAAGCAGATAAAAATGGTTCGCTAAATACACGAATTGCTGATCGAAAACAAAATGTTTACCCTGGATAATCTTTCCAAAGTAATATCAGCTTGCCAGTTGCTTTCGATCGTTGACACTTAAAATAAACGCTCTTTATTTTACCAGCTAAGGAATAGATCTCACAATCACCCAGCCGCAAAATTATTTGATTACATTGTTATGTCGTTGATTATTATTAATTTGGGACCACACTATATATTATGTCGTGCTGCTCTGAAGAAAAATCCCGTGCATATATCTGACTATATCAGACTTTACGCCCAGATCCAGTGGTGGGATTTGAAGTCACTTCAATCGATGTTTAGTATTGGTTGTTAATTACCCAGAATGCCGACAATATTAGTATACTCTAACAATAATTACAAAAAGTATTTGCAATTTTCCAGCTGTTTTCAATATTTGAGATTTGAGATATAACATACACAATTTTTATTTGTGACTGTATCATAAACAGATATACTCTTTATTGTTTCATATATTTAGAAGAAAATCGCTACTGAACTTGGGTATGACTTTCTGAAACATATGAAAGTCGCATACACTTAAATAACCAAGATCTGGTGAAGTTATACATCGATTTCCATCTAATTAGTGCGAACCCCTATTGAGATAATTATTCCAGGACCACCGTTAAAGATGTCCTACCTGACTCCACTATAGTTTTCAATTTCGATGCTGACAACTAATGATCACATTTTAATGAGATATTTAGGACGCCAGATATCGATATATGTGACTCTTCGCTGCTGAAAATAATGAGATAGATCTTTATTTGCACAATAATATACAAAACATTAACAAAATATTAAACGGAAGTATACTATTGCACAGGAGCAGCATGACCTAGTTGGCCGACTTCCTGCTGCCCCTGCATGGTAAGTGTAATGTGAACATATCATAGCGTATTTACAATTTCACATACTATTTGGAATTGGGATGGCCGGTTGGTGTCTACTTTAATATGTTATGTGGTCGTTTTAATCAAGACTGCGTTGAATTTTGAACAATGCTGTACTATAGTAGAGATTTTGGACAAGTTTAAGAGATTGTAACAAAACCAGTGAGGTTGTGACGACATTCCCGTTTCATATTCGCGAACAGCACCGTTCATGTGATACAGGGCTATCTAGGATGTTCAGGGTGATAATTGGAGTGCATAATAATATGAGTAAAAAAGTTAACCTTGCTCAGATGATTGAGTCAAGTTGATTTTTGCGCACTGCAAATGTAGCATAATTTATTTGCACAGATAACCATTTGATAATATTTACCCATTAGTTCCATAGACAATCACGTTTGAATGTGTAGTTAAAGTTACATTTTTATTTTGGAATTGATCGAGTTCCACACTTTATGAAATGAATTCTTTCTTCGATCCTGTTGCTTCTTAGTTTATCCGCCTGTCTAAGTGTTAACGCCGAGGGAATATGTGAGCATATTGTTATATGATTTAGGGAGATTATTTCTGGTTCAGTTGTACATAAAGACAGCTGCATTCACTGTATATATATCTTTGACCGTTAGGATATTTTCTTGGTTGAAGAGGGGTTCTGTGTGACTATTTTATGTTGCGTAAAACACGAATTGCCCTTTTTTGTAAGGTGGACAGTACGTCCATGTGAATCGAGTGTCCCCATATCGGGATGCCATAGATAAGATGACTATGAATAACGACTGACATATTTGTTTTCGTATTGTTTTTAACTGTATTCAATGAGTAGAGAGTGTGGTACAGTTTACGTTGTATCATTCATATATGGTTTTTAAAAGTCAAGTTTACATCGATCAAAATGCCTAAACGTTTTATAGATTTTACTCGTATTTGATCCCCAACTCAATTAGTTCCATGTTATTCAATTTCAGTGTGAAATTTCTCCACTTGTCGTCGTTGCCTTTGGGGTGGATCAACATGAATTTACTTTTAGTTGCATTAATAGATAGTTTATTGCAACAACACCATTCAAAAATGTTTTTTAGTTCAGCCGTTGGTGATTATTTTAAATCTTTCCTGTCATGACCAGAAAAGTAAAGCGTGGTATCATTGCCAAGTTATAGTAAGTTCATCGAGGTATATTTGGGCATATCGTTAGCATAGAGAAGAAAAATTATCGGCCAAGAAAAGACCCTTGGGGCACACCACACGCTATCTTCGCAAAACCGGACGTTTGACAAAGACAATCAACGTATTGTTTGCTTCCCTTTAGATAGTTTCTAAACCATTCATTGGAAATCCCCCGAATTCCATAATGTTCTAATTATCTCAATAAAATATCATGGTTAACTGTATCGAATGCTGTTGATAAGTCTGTGAAAATCGCTAATGTAGAATCCTTAGTTGGTTTGTCATTATGTGTTGCTACATGATCTAGAAGGTGCACCAAAGGATGTATGGTGGAGTGATTCTTACGGAAACTATATTGACGGTTATGTAAGATTTCATGTTTTTCGAGAAACGAAAAAAGCCTTTTATGCATGAGTTTCTCTAACAACTTCGAAAAAAAAGGGCAGAATGCTTTTGGGTCTAAAATTCGTAATTTTATCGGGAGATTCAATTGTATAAAGTGGAAATACTTTTAATAGTTTCATTCTACCGGGGAAGATGCCTTGTTTAAATGATAGATTGAGTATATGCGTTAGCGCTGGGGATGTTTCGGGTATGGTCTGTTTCATTAATTTTTGACAGGTTATCGATATATGTTGTCCCTTTTCCAGTGATGTCATTCGAGAGTTTCAAACTTCATATGTATCTGTTGGGAACATGAAAATTTTTTGCATTGGAATCAGTTAGTCGGAAAATGTCATTCAGATATTTCGAGGCGCCTCGTCACTAGTTACCTATTTTCGCAAAATAATCGTTAAATTCTTGAGCTATTTTCTCTGGATGCGAAATTATAGTGTTTCCATTTGATATATTTGTTGTTATTTTTGGAGTGTTATTTGTTACTTTAAGAGCGTTTTTCATGATGACCAATGTAGGTCGCATTTCAAATCCATTTCCGTGAAGAATATTGTCGTAACCTAGTTTTGTTATTTTCCTAATTAAGGTTTTGTATATTCGACAATATGTTTTACATTTTTCAGCTTTTAGTTTTGTTATATAAAGTTTGTTCTTAAATAAAGAGGAGTTAGTGAGACCATTTGTCATCCAAAGTTATATATTTAGTTGGTGGTTTAGTCGGACCAATTGAATGAATCATTAAACGCCCAAAGATATATTGAAAGAAAATTGTCATAAGCTTGGTTTGGTGAAGTACTATCGAAGTCACATAGAAAATCTTGTTGTTGAAGTACCGAGAAATATCCGTGATATGTTTAGAGCCAATATACCCTTCGTTACAAAATATCTTCACACATTTAAAGGGAACGGCTCATATGAACCATCAGATTATCTATCGACGAGTAATAGACAGAGATCCCAGAGAGTTTCAATTACAATATCGCATACGAAATGGCTGATGCCTTCGATTTGGTATCACCCTTATAACATCGCAGAAACCCCATTTCTTAAGTTTCAAAATCATCCTCGTGTTTAGTGGCCGCTTAGACTACATACAAGATGACGTCTGTCGTGGCGGCCGTTTTGCTTGATATGCACCAGGCTATAGTACAGTAAAGACTGTTTCACATATAGGCGATCATGCTTTCCACATGATTCGCCAGTTATACACCGCCCGTATGAATGTTTAAAAAAACAAACCAAGAGAACAGATTATCTTCGAATGTAGCCCATATATATTTATGGATATGTAGAGGACGCATAATTATTATAAGTTTTGTGTCATGATTAGCATTGCATTTGTTCATTTGATTGACCCCACACCATAATAGCTATATTCATATCCCCGTTGAAATGAGATACTTCACACCACGCTGTGGCTATACCATCCTGAATTCCATTAACATAACAAAACGTCACAAATCTCAATATTTGAAAGTTATTAATGTTGCTGGTCCAAAATATTCTTCTTATTTCAGTAGGCCATAGGCCATTTTGCTGCTGGTCCCACTGTATCTAATATTAAATTCCATAGTTGGTATTGCCTGTTTATTGGAGGCATATTCGTTGCAAAATGTTGATAAACAGAGAGAAGTTATAGAATGACAAATTTAGTGATTAATATTAACTCAGACACCAGCATAGTGAAATAATCCAATTCATTGACTTGTGACTTTCAATAGACGTTGAGTTTTAATCACTGCATATTAATCATTACCTTTTGTCTAACTGAAAAGGTGTGGCTAGCCAACTGGAAAAATTAACCTTTAAGCAAAAAAAACAATAACTTTCACAAGAATACCTTTAATGTAATACGACCCTCCCTAACTATGCTTAAAAGCCATGTCCTGATTGGCCAGTGGCCCGAGTTACCATGGCTATCTCGTTCCAGTTTTGTGGTACAATTCTACTTTTTCCAATTGTACCACGAAAAAAATCGGTTTATTCAGATCGCCGCACGCGACTTTTCCCGTCTTTTCTAACTCCGCGCAAACGGGGCATCAACGGAGTACACCCGCACCGTAACCCTTTGAATTTTGCTACATCTTGACAATCTTGCGAATTTTCTAGCGATTTGTCGCTTGAAACCAGTTTGGTTGCCAATGAATATGGTCCAAATGATGTTATGGTATATTGATATATGTTACGACCAAAGAAAGTTACTTAATAAGTATATTAAATGACAAAATAAATCCATGGGGCCGGGCTGTGCATTCGTCGATTCGAATCTCGATCATATTCGATATTTCGGAATCAAGTTGAAAATGAAAGCGTTTGTTCACCAGTACAGAAGGGGAATAAGATTAGTTTAGTAAACTAGATCATTTAGATCGCTTTGTGTGAGGAAAATGGTTCATAGTCGATGATCATATTCATGTTGTCCCAACAACGTTCAACACAGAAATGACCGCAATCGTATTTCCTGTACAATTTAAATGAAACGCACGGGCGCCGCTGAAAACACATCGTTTTTTAGCCAATCACAACGATTATTTCTAGAAGAGGTGCCTCGAAAAGTCAACGGGGGAATTTCATAACAAGACAAGACATTACCAGAGTACTCCATGCAAAGAAATCGAGTACGCCCAATACGAATTACACCACGAAATGTTTTCTCAACTGAGACCGAAAAAGCGCAGTATTTCGTTGACTATTCAGTCGAATTGTGACCATAAACTTTCAGTCGTATTACAAAAGAAATAAATACACGGTGTATCGGTGTGTATGGTCAAGTTGTACCACAAAAAACTGATTGTAGGACTCCGCTACGCGTCGTCCTACATTCAGTTTTTTTGTGGTACAACTTGACCATACACACCTCTACACCGTGTATTTATTTCTTAAATAAATTGGATATTTATACATGACAGTTACCACACCAATACTGTCTTTAAAATCTCACTATGTCATTAAAAATGGTCTGTTGCATTGACCCTATGATAACACAATTCGTGTAGACGTTAGGAATTGTTCCTCAGTGCCTAAATGTTGGATATGTTAGTCTTTACTTATGAAAAAACCCCTAAAACACCTAAACCCCTGTTACGATCTCTTGCCCCAAAGAAAACCCTTTTTCTCGGCAGGATTTAGGTTTGATTTTTTTTATTATTCCCTATATATATATACTACCGGAATAGAACCTATTTCATGGTTAAAAGCATGGAAAATAGGTTCTATTCCGGTAGTATATATACTACCGTAACAGCACCTATTTACCATACGATTAAACCATAAAATAGGTGTTTTTCCGGTAGTATATACATACCGAATTAATGAGCTACTGTCATTATATTTCCTATATTTAGATCTTAATTCAATATTAATTAAATAAATAATGTCAAACCTTACGATATATCGACTTCTTTCCCAATATATATACTACCGGAATAGAACCTATTTCCCATACTTTTAACCATGAAATATGTTATATTCCGGTAGTTTATATATAAGGAATAAAAATAAAAAACAAACTTAAATCCTGCCGAGGAAAGGGTTTTCTTTGGGGCGAGAGATCGTGACAGGGGTTTAGGTATTTTAGGGTTTTTCATACGGAAAGACTAACATATCCAAAAATTAGGAGCTGAGAGATAATTCCTAAAGTGCTCATTAATTATTCCATCATAGGGTCAATACAAACCACCTATGTCATTATGTTAGTAAATATAAATATATTTATATTATATAATAATATATAATAATATATATTATATTTATGTGTATGAAAGAGGAGTGGAACTGTATGACATGATCTAAGATATACATTATATATATACACTGTTCTTAACCATTGAATGGTGGTGGTTTGTATTGAACCTATGATGGAATAATTAATGAGCCCGTTGGGAATTATCCCGCAGCACCTAATTTTTGGATATGTTAGTCTTTCCGTATGAAAAAAACCCTAAAATACCTAAACCCCTGTTACGATCTCTCGCCTCAAAGAAAACCCTTTCCTCGGCAGGATTTAAGTTTTTTTTATAATTATTCTCTATATATATACTACCGGAACGCATTCTTTTTGATGGTTAAACGTATGGCAAATAGGTGCTGTTCCGGTAGTATATATATTGGGAAAGAAGTCTATTTATCATAAGGATTGACATTATTTACTTAATTAATGTTGAATTAAGATCTACATACAGGAAATATAAAGACAGTATCTCATTAATTCGGTATATATATACTACCGGAACAGCACCTATTTTATGGTTAAAAGTATGGCAAATAGGTGCTGTTCCGGTAGTATATATAGGGAAAGAAGTCGATATATCGTAAGGATTGACATTATTTACTTAATTAATGCTGAATTAAGATCTACAAATAAGAAATATAATGACAGTTATCTCATTAATTCGGTATTATTATAATAATAATAATAATGTATATCATTTATATAGCGCTTAATCCCTGGTGTAGCTCTAAGCGCTCACATTATTACCCCAGCTGTTTTTTATGAGTAATGCCGAGTCTTGTGCCTGCTGCCAATTTACAGGCGCTTCACTAGAGCGGCTTACGGATACCCAACAACCAGGTACCTATTTCACGTCTAGGTACGACGAAGCGAGCACAGTACAAGTGACCTTGTCCAAGGGTCACAACCTGGCGCGAGATTTGAAACAGCTTCTGGCTATATATAGCACACACACCGCTCAATTCGGCCAAGCCACTGTTGTGGACACAATAGTCCACCGAGCGAGGCGCGAACTCACGCCGGTGCATTAACACCATTACAAGTCCGACACTCTACCCACTGGGCTACCACATCCATATATACTATACTACCGGAACAGCACCAATTTTATGGTTAAATGTATGGCAAATAGGTGCTGTTCCGGTAGTATATATATACTACCGGAATAGAACCTATTTTCATTACGTTTAACCATGGAATAGGTTCTATTCCGGTAGTATATATATAGGGAATAATAATAAAAAAAAACATTTATTCCTACCGAGGAAAGGGTTTTCTTTGGGGCGAGAGATCGTAACAGGGGTTTAGGTATTTTAGGGGTTTTTTCATACGGAAAGACTAACATATCCAACATTTAGGCGCTGAGGAACAATTCCTAACGTGTAAACAAATTATGTTATCATAAGGTCAATGAAAAAGACCTGTTTTAATGACATAGTGAATTTTTAAAGACCGTAATGGTGTGGTAACTGTCATGCATATATATCCAATATGTTCTTGTGAAAGTTTTTTTGTTTTAGCTTGAAGTGTTTATTTTTCCAGTTGGCTAGACACACCCTTTCACACGAAAAGACTAACATCCAAAATTTAGGTTCTGCAGGATAATTCCTGAAGTGTACACGGAATTATGTTATCATATGATCAATGCAAACCACCTATACTGTTAATGTGATGAACTAATAACACGTTAAAGGGGTCTTTAATATACAGATGGTTATTATATTAAACTCATTCTAGTCACATGATGTACAGGTGAGCATATTGCCATAAACATATGGTCAGGCCATAGCATGTTCCACGGTATAAAACCGTTAAAGTAACTGGCAGACCGTAACCAGTAACTGTCAGACCGTTGTATTTTTTACGGTTCAGCACCCTTTAATTAATATCAAGACCGTAACTAATAAAGTTCAGACCAATGTTATTTTTCATGGGTCAACACCAATGTTTTGCTCTTTTTTTGGTGCTAATTTACTGTATAATTAGCCAGGTTGCCATGGTGACAATATGATTTCCCGGTAGGCATTACGATTCATATGTTTTTGAATGGTCGAAACTAGTATTATTCGTAACTAAAAAATACATCTTAGTTCTTATGTTATGATCATAGTTTACGATACTTATGAAACTTTGCAGTTTGCAGAGGATCAAACTTGTTATCTGCCTCATATAATCTAATCCGGAAAAGGCTGCGCACGCGTAATGTGTTCGCCTTTGAAACCCTTTCACTAACTACTGTATAGATATGGCTGTAAATAAAAATAAGCCAGCCCATCACTATTCAGTTATGAGTAATACTAATTTCGACCATTCTAAAACATGAATCGGCATGCCCTTTTACGCCATAAAAACAAAGCTACTTGTTTCACAGTTAAAACTCAAATTTATGTACATGTAAAAGTAAAATATCTTAATGGCATACTTTTTGGTAACATACATATATAAGGCGTGAAATTGTCCAGTCACTTGTAAACACAGTTTTTGTTTTAACAGGTGAATCCGTACATCATGACAATACTGTACAAGTCAGAAGAAGTGGTATTTTTAGGCGCGCCTTTATTGTGATATTGAGGGTGCTCAATTTAGAAAAACGTGTGATTATAGCACAATACCAAACAATCAGTCCCGCTTATTATTGCAATATTCAACGCAAAATGTTGCGATACTAAGCGCGCTAAATTTCATACAGACCTGATAGTGTTATATTTATATAATGTTAGAGAAATACTGTGAATATAGTGCACATATAGCATTTACAACTATAATTATATACATATCTAAAACATTGTCTCTAATTATACAATAAACATTATAGAAGTAGCAATATAAATTTGATTTAAAATGCCACAATTTTGATCGCAAGATGTCGCAATATTAAGCGCAAAATATTGAGATATTAAGGGCAAAATATTGCAATAATATCACAAGCGACATGCTTATAAGCGTTTCCACTTGCGATATTATTGTGATATATAGAGTGCGAAAATAGGGCGCTTAATATACCACTTCTTTTGACTGGTACTGTACTGTATATACCGGTATCAATAACAGCTAGTTGGGATTGGAACCTTCAAAACAGCAGATCCCATAATAACTGCGCACAATGACTTGACGACAATGTTCTCCCGTAGTCGCACATTTTCCATGAAATATCAGGGAGTCAGCCAAAGATGATTTGATAAGAACATCCAAATAATAGTGTATTCCAGGTAAATTGTCGTAATACGGGTAACTTCACAATAACATGGCGAATAATGACAATGTCTCATATCCACAAGTGTCAATGAAAATTGATGAACACGGGATGAATTGGTCTGAGTAATTGTAAAATTGGAATTGTAGATATGTGATCATCCATCACTGCGCGGCGTCAGTTCATTGTTTACGGTCTTGATGACTTTAAAGTTCGTGTGAATTACACTGGTGCACACAGTACATGTATATCCTCTCTTGTATATGTACATACATGTGGGATGATGTGCTTTGAAACAATCACTTGAATCAGATTCTGAACACTGTCAACTGAATTTTCAACATTATAATAGAAAAAGCTGCTCGTTGAGTTGTTGTTGTTATCATTGTCACTATTGGTTGACATCTACGTTCGTGTTAATTATACCTGTATCCTCTTGTGTCAGTAAATGTGCTAGTGTTGTGATACTAAGTCACAACTGTCGGTCAACACAGCACTGAAGTCTGAATGAAGTGAGACCATGGATCATGCCATGTTTGCAATGAATCTCTTGTGAATTACACTGGTGCACACCAGTACATGTATATCCTCTCTTGTAAATGTACATGGATGTGGGATGATGTGCTTTGAAACAATCAATTGAATCAGATTCTGAACACTGTCAACTGCATTTTCAACATTATAATAGAAATAGCTGCTCGTTGAGTTGTTGATGTTATTATTGTCACTGTTGGTTGACATCGAAGCTCGTGTTAATTGTACATGTATCCTCATGTGTCAGTAAATGTGCTAGTGTTTTGATACTAAGTCACAACTGTCAGTCAACACAGCACTGAAGTCCGAATGAAGTGAGACCACGGATAATGTCATGTTTGCCATGAATCTCTTAGTGGAAATTGTCAATGATTAAGTCGATTTTAGCAGAATTTAAACTTGTCTGTTTATCAAAGGAACCGAAATAACACCGTCTTTACAATCGTCCACAATCGAAAAGGTAACAGGTTCCCAAAAACAACAATTTACGCCAAATTACGATCAAATACGCATTGTGAAATACAAAATGGAGTTTTTAATGAGCTTTGCTAAAGCGAGTAACTAGACCCCGATAGAGATAAGTTTTGTACTCACGCTAATTCGTACTATACGCATAACACAAAGAATGCCGGATAAATAATATACAAGAAAACCATAGTCAGAAATGGTAACGCCACCAAGATCATATTATTAGCCATAAATATAAATTATAATATCATTATAATATAAACAGCTTTCAAATTCCATGTAGGAAATTTGGATACTTCCATATACCACGTTTTCCCGTTTCTCGTGTTATACATTACATTCTTCAAGCTGTCTCGCTTTTTATTACACTGGCTGGTGGGCCCGACTTCGTCCGGGTTGTTCCCATCTGCTTTCCGGCGAAAGGCGCGAGTTGACCTTGAATTGACTTTTATTAAAGTCAAGGTCAGGTCGGGGTCATGATTTGACCCGTCCAAAACACTCCCCGGAGAAAAGTACCCCTAGGTATCAAATTTCGTCGAAATCCGTCCGTTTTACCCGACTTGACCTTGGATTGACCATTTTGAAGGTCAAGTTCAGGTCGGGGTCACGATTTGAACCGTCCAAAACACTCCCCGGAAAAAGTACCCCTAGGTATAAAATTTCGTCGAAATCATTCCGTATTACCCGATTTGACCTTGGATTGACCATATTGAAGGTCAATGTCAGGTCGGGGTCACGATTTGACCCGTCCGAAACACTTCCTGGACAAAACTACCCCTAGGTATCAAATTTCGTCGAAATCGGCCCGTTTTACCCGATTTGACCTTGAATTGACCATTTTGAAGGTCAAGGTCAGGTCGGGGTCACGATTTGACCTGTCCACAACACTCCCCGGAAAAAAGTACCCCTAGGTATAAAATGTCGTCGAAATCCATCCGTATTACCCGATTTGACCTTGGATTGACCATATTGAAGGTCAATGTCAGGTCGGGATCACGATTTGACCCGTCCAAAACACTCCCCGGACAAATGTACCCTTAAGTATGAAAGTTTGTCGAAATCCATCCTTCATTACCACACGATCGCATGCTTTCCAAATGGTTTGGTAAATATCAATATGAGCACATGTGCTAATATGTGTCGGACTATTTTATTGAGGATACCGCATTCGGAGTAACACTACAGCTTCTAAAGCGACCCATTCGCAGCTTTTACATCGACCTAATCCCGCATAACACCAGTGGATATTATATTTTCAAGCACAGTATACACCGGTGGCGTTAATAATAAATATCAGCAGAGTAAGATTCATTCCTACTGTACGGAGTAATTGCCGTATATAATATGGTCCCCGATATATATACTATTGAATTTTAACGTCGTAAAGTTTGAATCACGAACATATTTAATTTAGACAATTTTCATGGGCACATAAAATAACAGTGTGGGCCGTCAAACTGATGGAACGGTGTGGGGCTGTCGATTATGACGGTGAGATACCGTCGAAGCGACGGAAATTTTTAACTGTGTATATATAGTTTGGCCGAAACTGGTATTCTCGAACGGCTATTATCCCCTGATCAGATAAGCAACCGTGGTTATGTCCGAGCTCACCATTTACAGGAATAGTGGGACGACAAACCATAATGCTGTTGGTCTAACTTGCATGCATTAGGCTAAACTTCTTCGTCACTAATGTATTAACTCGCTTTTGTTACTTATTTAATGAATAATCAACATTCCAAGACATGATACAATGCACGCGGTGTATACCCAGCATTTGATAAGATATCAAAATCAAACCCAACCAAACTATGACTAGCACGGTCGCCTGCGAAAACAAATAATATCAAATATAAACAGCGGAACGCCTACTACACTCTTCCTGGTTACCGATTTAAAGGCACGGGCGGTGTTCGTTGCAGAAATAATCATATTTGTTCAAATCGCCATCAACAGAAGGAATATTAAAACATATATAGTTTTGTTCATATGCCAAACACAATCAGCGCTTAAATAGTATATTGTCGTCAAGACGTACGATGGTGTACGTAAACAAGAGCCTGCTCGTGTTACAGAAGTTGTGCTTCTGTTTACATAACACAGCGCAGTTCTATTGGTTAATCACATACATATAATATAAACGCTCTTTATGTCCTCTCTCCCCAGCCATTTGAAGCTGCCCTATAACCATTATGAGACAAATGTGCGATACGGCAATTCTTTATTAAGAACCACCGACCATATTATTGGTTAACATGGTTATGTTAACCATATTAACCATATTAACCATATTAACCATATTAACCATATTAACCATGTTAACCATAGTATATGTTAAACATTTAAACATTTACCGGCTAGTGGGGATAACATAAACTAGCCACCGCTGCCATGGGTGAACCACGCCACACGTAATACCGCATCGAGGTCCGAAAAAGCAAAGTCAAACAAAAACCGTACCCATCAGTCACTGGCAGGGAGGAATGTCCCTCGGGGACAAGGAGTAATGGGCGGGAGGGTGGGGAAAAACAAAGACCTGCCGGTCAGGTCTTGGTTTTTCCCCACCCTCCCGTCCTGACCGGCTGAACCAGCAAACGCTGTTTGAATAGTTTCGGACACGCTTCCACGAAGACGACTATTGAAGCTTGATTTCCCGAACTCCTCGCGGTCGGTGGAGAGTTCACTTGACCTATAAACACTGCGATGCAATTGACTGCCGTCTGATAAATGTACGGCTTAAGGTCGAACGTCAATAAAAATATTCTCCTTCGTAAAAAAATGTATTTTATGTCCTCTCTCCCCAGCCATTTTAAGCTGCCCTATAACCATTAATGGGATAAGAATGTAAAACTGAGACAAATATGCAATATGGCAATTCTTTATTAAGAACTACCGACCATATTATTGGTTAACATGGTTATTAACCATGTTAACCATATTAACCATATTAACCATATTAACCATATTAACCATATTAACCATGTTAACCATATTATATGTTAAACATTTAAACATTTACCGGCTAGTGGGGTTAGCCTAAATTAGCCACCGCTGCCGTGGGTTTACCACGCCACATGCCGAGGGAAGCGATGATAAGCGAGCTCGACATACACCCACAAAAGCGAAAAGAGACACCGCAGGTAAAAGGGTAACCGGGCCCACCCCGACAGCGACTGATGAGTGGCTTCAGTCTTACAACAAGCAAGCAAACATATGAAACGCAGAATAGTTGCTACGAATGTACCAGACCAACAAAGACAGAGGCATGGGAGGGAACGGTAGGCGGTATAAAACTCGTAGTTATATGCATAATCTTACCCAAATGGTTAGCATATAGTTTTGGTTCGGTAAAACACGTCGGCGGTTAAAATATTCTGCTCAAGATCAGGTACTGAGCCCAACGGAAGAATATGTAGGAGTGGCCAAATGGCTGAAAGAACGATATAGTACTGTTAATACTTGAAACTTAGCCGCGTGCGACCTGGAACATGAGCTCCGCTAGCCCGACGTTGACATAAGGATACTCAATTGGAAACACGGTTATAATCACGCGGGGCGTCGGTTACACAGATGGCATACCTATCACTATCGAATCGTGAACCCCGTTTAGCTAGTGTGTACCGACAACAACAGGGCGTGTAACAATGGGCGCCGATTACCAATTGAAACCGACACCGAAACTCAAACCCCCATTTATAAAATTATGGGATCAAACATTAAATCCACGGACTGAAAATAAAATGACTCAAGACAAATCGATTGGACACAAAAAAAAACGCCGAGGGTGAGACTGGCAGCGAGGAACCCCCCCCCCCGGCATGCTGCGACACGTCTTACGGGCCGGAAAGACGCCGCCAGGTCCCAGCTCGAGAGAAAACATGAAAAAGCGATAGACATAACCAGATAATTGAAATGACGTGGGTCAATATTAAAATCGAATGTATGGGCGATTGCGGCGTATTAGTTGCAGCATAACTGTCGAGACTTTCAATGAACGCGATTGGATCCCGAAACTACTTAACGAGGCGGGTAAGACGGAAGAGCCCGTGCCAATGCTGGTATGAAACGGTCACCACGACCGCATAAGACTATAGCCTGAACAGACCTCCAGACCATACCACTTGTAATGTTCAAAACTGAGGGGACTGCTCCTGCAAGTACACTAACCATATGGACAGACAACAGTAGTTGAGACCCATGTCATTAACTGCGCCCTGGAAATACATGTTCCAGGTGAACCTCCATGCCAATGGCGATGAAGTGAGTTGTCACATGCATCGTAACCACGGCAACGACCGCTCCGCAACAGAATATTCAATGGCGCATCGGAAGGTGCACCACCAACCACCACATGTCTAAACGCGAACAACCACATGCCTGAACGCGCAACCACACATGCTCTGAAGGCGCACCACCACATTCGATGATTGTGACCACGCGATGAACGCGGACCACCATCCGATGAACGCGAACCACCAGACGAAGAAGGCGAACCACCAGTCGAAGGCGAACCATCAGTCGAAGAAGGCGAACCACCAGTCGAAGACGGCGAACCACCAGTCGATTAAGGCGAACCACCAGACGATTAACACGAACCTCTGGTCGATTAACACGAACCTCCAGACGATGAACGCGAACCTCCAGTCGATGAACGCGAGCCTCCAGTCGACGAACGCGAGCTTCCAGACGATGAAAGCGAGCCTCCAGACGATGAACGCGAGCCTCCAGTCGATGAACGCGAGCCTCCAGTCGATTAGCGCGAGACTCCATTCGGTGACCCCGAACCACCAATTGATGAACCCGAACCACCATTCGGTGAACCCGAACCACCACCCAGCGACGCGAACCACCAACGGAAACGCCCGGAGAGAGACGCGCGCGACCACCGTGTCATAACGGGGGAAATCACTGTTGAAAACTGGACGCCAGTTGCTTGATCCTGCATAGTGTATGCCACCGAGACACCAAAGTTGCGCGTGTTGACATTACATCGAAAGGCCTTGTCACGTTAGTCCACCAACGTCGTTTGGTGCATACCCAATTACGTCTGGGTTCAAATGGAGTCACATTGTGTGTCGCCGTGAAAGTGTAGAAAAAAGAAAACCAAGACCTGACCGGCTGAACCAGCGAACGTTGTTTGAATAGAAGCTTCGGCCACGCTTCCACGAAGACGACTATTCAAGCTTGATTGCTCGAACTCCTCGCGATCGGTGGAGAGTTCACTTGACCTATAAACACTGCGATGCAATTGACTGCCGTCTGATAACTGTACGGCTTAAGGTCGAACGTCCATAAAAATATTTTCCTTCGTAAAATTTATTTTATTATTTCCATATCAGGAAAACAGTAACAAATAGCGCTCTTTCGGCCGAATTCTGATCTCTGTTATGGACCAGGCTTCGCGTAAACTATAGTCTAGACCAGGCCCAAACCACGGTGATCGCGATGTGTTACCTGGCTTCGGCGCGAGTAAGCTGGGATAATTTGTCCGCACTGGTCCGTATTCTCGTCTTTTTGAAACTCAGGTTTACGTAAACCAAGGTTTTCCTTCTTATTCTCAAGCCTGTGTCGGTCTGTTCATAATTCGAACCATGTGATAACGTATAAGTTCTGGTAACAGAAACATCTGTATTTTTTAAAGCATTTATATTTATGTTAACCAAATAGGAATTGTGTTTTATTGATATGCCGTGTAGAGGAAAGATTATAATTATATATGAACTGGACAACAATTAATATAATCGATAATTATGTGTGTTATAGGTGATAGTCTACAATTGAGACCTAGTACCCCCCCCCCCGGTCTGAGATTTGTGTATAAACCGAGACTTGAACCTGAGACGAGAATATCTATTTCTTGTTTCGCAGTAACGAAATAGATTTGTAATTTGATTGTAAATCATGCGTGCGTTTATCTGGCTTTACAGTGGAGTTTTATTCATAATATCCTTGCCTTGTTTGAAAGCATATTACCCGGCAGATGGATTAAGTCAGATTTTCGTGCTCTTTCGAAGCACAATATGTTATTGATGGGTGTGGTTGACACGGATAAATAGGGAATTATCGTAGTTTTGCAATCGGAACGTAATCCGCATTGGATGCGGGTGTCTTTCGTTCCGTGTTTCTCAAATTAATTGAGGTCGGCGCTAGTTTTGAAAATACTAACTCATTTGAGAATAAATTGTTGCTGGACTCGATATACATGTACAATATAACAGCAAAAACTCTCAAATATTTATATTAAGACAAAACGAAAAATTGTGGTTCAAAATAAGAAAATGTCCTATTAAATTGAATTAAATTAAATTAAATGGGACCCCGCTCTTGAATAATGATCTATTGGAACCAGTTTCTTAAGCATTGACATTTCAAATTGGTTCATTTGTCATAATTTATCTTTAAGCATGGATTTGGGAAAAAATTACATGGCAATGGAAATATCTGCTATCGGGAGTGTGATATAACGTACCCATCTGGATTTTTTTCCGACATTCCACCACCCCTCCCCATTGTGACCGTTACATTTTCTGGAAAATAATTTTCAATAACTTCAATCACGGCGATAGTTAGTCAGAATCTTTCTAAATTTTCAACTTATTGCAAATTCCCAAGTCCGCGAAATTTGAAAATTTCAAACAGGCACCGCACTATTTCCAGTTGTTGGAAATTCCCACCTGATATCCCCTATACTATTTCTCGGTGAAATTTACTCTCTGCGTAGACTTTCCTCCACCCGTAAAACCGACAACGTCGTGACATCCGCATAGGGGGTGAGAAATCCTCACCACCCCTTCCCCGCGATCCCTGTCGAACGGCGACGGCACACGGATACCGCTTTTACGTGCTCAGGTTTGGATACACCAACATACCAATCTCGACGCAGCGCTCAGCACGATTTTGTTCATATATTGTCGTTGATTGTCGTTGATTGTACACGAATGCGCCGATCCCAGCTTGGGACCAGGTGGTTTCGCGAGACCAAGTCCTGGCAAGGAACTCCATGATTATTAGGGTGGTCTATAGACCTGAGACCAGAATTCAGCCGTTTATGTTTACCCTATCCGGATCTAAATAAAAGCCAGGTAACGTAAGGTTTTTTGCTTTTGTTTACATAACAAAGGTAAACAATTGACAATAACATACTGTTTATGCCAAATTTCTGATTGGTATAAGAACAAAGTCTGTCTATATTTTACTATTCTTTCTGTTGATGGCGGTTTTTGACGGAGGTGAATATTTTAACAGCATACCCACCGCCAACACCGGCCGTATCTTTAAAGGAACCAACGTGGCACAAGATGTACAATGCATTTTTCTTTCGACATCGTATAGGATTAACAATTGGGCTTCCTTCAATCTTCCTGGCAATATGATCTCAATTGGAGTTCGCGGACAGGTGTATGCGCAACAGCATAACCGATAATCGCTTTTTGTCAGAGAAACTTACCTGGTTGATATTTGGAGATAGGGGTGGCGGCTGCCATAATAAATTCTTTCTTAATGATGTTTTGAAACTCCGAAAAAATAGTATGCCTTATATGGAACAACTGTGGTATTAAATTGCTCAAGTTCTATATTGTATGGAGTGTAATGTGTGGAACATCACATTGTATCATGGGGTACAAGTCGTACAATATTATATATACTAGGAGATTTCCCGTCAAACATGACGGGTAAATAAACAGCTGCTTTTTTTTAACCCTTTACCCAACAGAACGGCCCTGTGCCAATGCATTCTCTTATATATGCGAGTCGACCATAGGTCGTCTCGCATATATAAGAGAATGCATTGGCCTAAAAAAAATTATAATTTTTTCTTACATTTTTAAACAATTTTTATAATATTTTTCTACATTCTTTGACAATTTTATCATTTTTAATATGTTATTAAGGCAATGCATTCTCTTATATATGCGAGGCGACCTATGGTCGACTCGCATATATAAGAGAATGCATTGGCACAGGGCCGTTCTGTTGGGTTAAGGGTTACTTACTGGTGTTCGCGTGCATGATCCAATTCTGATTTATATTAGAAATGGAATGGCTAATAGTATGCTTCTCTTGCCACGGCGGCGTGGGAACACTTTATTTCACTAAGCAATTGATTGACCACGCTTCATCATGGGCGTAGCCAGTTTCCTCTAAGGCGGATTCGTCAGCTGATAGCAACTGCATAATTAATGCGGGGAGCCCAGCAGATGGGTGGATATCCAATATCATGGACGCCTCACACACCAACACCTTCAGAATTCTTCATGACGAACATTATGAATAATTAACTTTCATTTCCCTATTTAAGCTACAATTGAACCACTGCATGGGTAGTTCGTGTGCGACATATGGATATACAATGCAAGTATTGTCTAAGCGGATTAATGCCAATAGTTTAGTACGAAAAGTTCTGGTCCTCTGGACGCCTAACAATTCTTCAGTTCGATGGTATTCTGGGCACAACATTAATATTTAAAATAGCACCCATGTATAACGATGATTGAACGTTCGACTCTACAACCCATGCAATTCCACGACAAAATCAACGCCCTTACTTATAATCACACTCAACCTGATGACAAATTAATTTTGCGCCCTTTTCCAATGTTATGGTAGAACTCATGGAAGTTTCATCTACACAGTAGCAAAGCAAGTGTGGGTTTGTGTGTGACGCCATATGACGCCATTTCGACAAACGTCATAAGAAATAGTGTCCACTTGAGTGCAAATACGGCGTTTGTGGACCATGTTCGATCTCGTGCATTCGTTGACCAATCGGCGTGAATGTACACAATGTAGGAAGTGATCAAAATTATGACATTATCTATAACTATATATATATATATATATATATACGGGATTGCCCGTCACAAAATGACGGATATATAAATGTTCTTTGTTATTTTCTGTATAGTGTCCGCGGTCATGAACACATTTTCATTTCTATATTATAAATGGAATGGTCATGCTTCTCTTTTTGTCACTGGGTGCGCGAGGGAACACTTTATTTCCCTACAACTATATGTCTACACCCACCCACATATACGCCTGCACACATTGAACGAAACCAAATAGGCATATTACTTTAAATATACTATATACTAACCGAAACGTACTCAATTTGGGAGCCTTCATTCAGCGACGACACGTTTTGATCTTAAACGGACCCCTTTGGGAGCCTTTATTCAGCATGCAGCCCATTTCAATAAAACTGTATGTTCTACCCCCCAACCGAAACATACATTGTATATGCATGCACATATGGAACGGAGCAATCAATATATTTTACTGTATTACTATACTTTTAGATTCCACACTCAATGATCATGCAACTTTCATAACAAAGACTACATTCTTTATTATGTTCACACCAAACTTGTTAATTAAAATGTAATATTAGCACCCATTCCCAGCGATAGTAGATCGTTCGAGTCTTGCCCATACACCCCACTGCATACACTTCCACGACAAAATAATAATTCGTTACTTATATTCGCACTCAACCTGAACTGGCATCATAATTTAGCCCCTATTTCCAACAACGCTTCGGTAGGGCGCATTGGAGTTTCATCTACCGTAGCAAATCAAGTGTGGGATTGCGTGCGACGTCACATGACGTCATTTCGACAAACGTCCTAAGAAATATTGTCTACTTAAGTGCAAATTACTGCATTTGGGGACCATGTTAGATCTCAGGTTTGCTTTGACAAATTTCCAATAACGCTTTGGTAGAGCGCATGGGAGTTTCGTCTACAATAGCAAAGCAAGTGTGTGTTTGCGTGTGACGTCGTTTCGACAAACGCCATAAGAAATGGTGTCTATACTTGAGTGAAAATAATGCATTTGGGACCATGTTTGCTTTGAACATGGGCGTGAAATTTGGTGAGTCATCTTTTACGACAAAATATACAATATACTAACTGAAACACACTCAATACGGGAGCCTTTATTCAGCGACCGGGGGGGGGGGCTTGCGGCATATTTTGATCTTAAATGGACCCTTTGTGAGCTTGTATTCAGTATGCACTGTTAGAAAAAATACCGTATTTTTACCTCGCAACCGTTAAACATACGGTCAGACCGTAGCATTTTTCTACGGTATAAAACCGTTTAAGTAACTGGCAGACCGTAACCAATAACTGTCAGACCGTTGTATTTTTTTACGGTTCAGCACCGTTTAATTAATATCAAGACCGTAACTAATAAAGGTCAGACCAATGGTATTTATCATGGGTCAACACCAATTTTTTGCTCTTAATTTGCTAATTTACCATAGAATTAGCCAGGTTCCCATGGTGACAATATGATTTCCCGGAAGGCATTACGATTCGTGTATTTGAATGGTCGAAACTAGTATTATTCGTAACTGAAAACTACATTTGAGTTCTTATGTTACGATCATAGTTTTGATGAAATGTAAATCCTCAATGCATAAAGTGATAAACAATACTTTCACTATCTACTGTATAAATATGGCTATAAATAAAAAACGATACTAGTAATAGCTGATAAGCCAACCCAATAAAACCCATCACTATTCAGTTATGAGTAATACTAATTTCAACCATTCTAAAACATGAATCGGCATGCCACTTTAAGCCATAAAAAGAACAAAGCTTCACAGTTAAAACTCAAATTTATGTACATGTAAAAGTAAAATATCTTAATGGCATACTTGTTGGTAACATGTGAGGCGTGAAATTGTCCAGTCACTTGTAAACGCAGGTTTTGTTTTGACGGGTGAATCCGTACATTATGAGAATACAGTACCAGTCAGAGGAAGTTGTATTTTTAGGCGCACCTTTATTGCGATATTGAGCGTGCTTAATTTAGAAAAAGGCGTCATTATAGCACAATAACAAAAATCTGTCGCGCTTATTATTGCAATATTGAACGCAAAATATTGCGATACTAAGTTTACTGAATTTCACACACACCCGATATTGTTATATTTATATAATATAAATTATATTAGATAAATACTGTGCATATAGTGCACACATAGTGTAATTATAGCATTTACAACTATAATCATATACATATATAAAATATTGTCTCTATTTATACAATAAGCAATATAGAAGAAGCAATAATTTGATTTAAATGTCACAATTTTGAGCGCAAGATGTCGCAATAATAAGCGCAATATATTGAGATATTAATCGCAAAATATTGTAATAATACCACAAGCGACATGCTTATAAGCGTTTCCACTTGCAACATCATTGCGATATTGGGCGCGAAAATAGCGCGCTTAATATACCACTTATTTTGACTGGTACTGTATATAGTGTGGTGACTTAGCGACACACATTTGTCATATTGGAACGGACTGGCCAAAAGTGCCATTTTTTTATATTATGTCAAGTTATATGTGCTCTTTCAGAAAGTGAACTAGAAACAGGTTTCTGATCAATATTAACCCTTGTTTCCAGTATAAATCCAAGATGGCCGCCAAATTCAATCACTATTTCACCATGACGTTCAAACTGGTATAAAATTTGAGGCAAATGCCCAATAAAGGCGTCATTCCATCCGGCATTGTCATATTTTGAAGATAGTAGCAACCCAGGCTGACCAAATTGAAATTTATCACTTTTTGGACCAAAAACATGAAATTTTGTCATAAAATCATTCTCGTTTCAATTATTTCGGAATAATAAACGGACTATTTCTCAAAACGGTTTCAGTGCAGATTAAAGGTTAAGATCTTTAAAATGTTGTAAATGTATACTGCAAACAAAACATACAACATCTAGGACAAATTCTTAACCATATTTTAGAAATTTTCGGTTATGTTACCCCTCATCCCAAAAATCATGAAATTTTTTGATAAACATCGGATATAACATGGATGAGAATCTCTAAAGGACACTATTCGATCATATTTCTAAATACTGTAATTGGAATTACACACACAATAACACAAGTTTTAATTTACAACTTTTTTGACTAAAACATATGCAATTTTGTAAGAAAACCCTCGTCATTTCAAATATGTTGGTCCAATAAATTGTCATTTACTCATAGGATATTTGCGATAGTTCACAATGTTTGGTCTTATATGTTTTGGAGATACATACTGAAAACAATGAATACATCTTATGTGGCTAATATGTAACAACGTTTCAGAAAATTTGGTTTATGTTACCCCTCACCCCAAAAATCACTAAAATGTGACTTTGTTGTAAGGATTCAATAAATCTTTGGTTAAATCTTATAAAGTGAGTTTGTCGATCGCATTTTGTCGTATATGATAATATAACAACCTCGTTGTCAGTATACTGTTGAAATTTACAATTGTATCCTAATAACTATTATATTTGATGGTAAAATACCCATCATTTCAAATAATTTCAACCAATATAAGGGCAATTTCTCAAACATTTCCCAAGATAACATACAATATGCGGTCTTAAAAGTTTCGAAAATGACTGTCGAATACAACACATTTAAAGGTTTATACATGTCATGTCTTGGTGAAATAGAATAATATTTAAAAAAATCTATTATACCCTCAATAGATATATTTGATGGTGTTGACCCAATATCATTGATTTATGTAATTTACAAATTTAGCATACAAGAGGGGTGTATATATGGACAAGTATTTCAGATCACAACTTTAATTTGTCCATCAATAATACACATAACATAAAGATGGTCTATCATTGTTTATACTCTGTTCTTAAATTCATGTCTGTTATGTTATACATGTATAACTATATTGTTCAGTCTGATCATACCAGCCGATAGATAGCAACACATAGATTGTCATGTTATAATCACTGGTGACCTTGTTGATACGTTGAATAAAATATTTTAAGCATTGTTAATATCACAATTACATCTACATAACTGTGTGCATGGTAAATAAGCTTTTGCACATTTGCACCTGTTACAAGTTTGGGATTTGCAACAACACTTTTGATGAGTTCTGACCACACATCTACAGCTTCTGGTAACGTAGTCCACAATGGTTTACATCCATGGTCTTCAACTGTCCATCCCCAGTCACGCGGTTCAGGTATTGGAATTGTTATGTCATGGCAAGTGTACCACAATCCTGCCTGGTAGACGGCTCATTCATATGCTGTGTTAGGAACCCTTTTGAGCGACAAGTTTTGGAGAATTTTCTTCATGCCTCGTTAATTAGCAACTTTTGACTACCTTTATTATAATTAATGATAATGAAACTTTCGAGTTCTTCGAAAATATCTGAGGACAAATCTAGTTGAATAAAAGGTTGATCGCCAATAGAAGAAATGTACATGTATCTGTGATCGCGGGATAATCTTTCCATGCCATCCAGAAACATTTTCTGCCCTTTCCATGGAATAAGGAAGTGGTATCACAACCAGATATCGAATGAAAATGGGTAGAGATAAACAATTATCGTCGCCCAGAGCGGAACATGTACTGTTGACATGGTACAATGTTTAGCTTTGCCTTTTCCTAATGAAACCAATATATCAGCACCACTGTTGGCATCGGTAAACTTTGAAAACTGACAGAGGAGAATTATCAGGACATTTGTGTCAACAATCCAAATATGGATTGCCGTCAGCCCACAAGAAAGGCTTAGAAAGCGCATGAATAATGTATGGCACAATTTTAACAGTTTCTCAAGATGTACTTGGAAGAATTTTCTATTTTGAGAGTTGACGAACATTCTGTCATGTTTATCTCTTTATCATCACGTGTATAACATGTTCTGACGCATTACTTGTCAGGAATTCAAATAGTTCGATCAAGCTTATTGTCAGAATCACGGAAGCAGGCGTTTTTTCTTCTTCGGAATCTTAGTTTGGCCACCAACTTTTCGTCCAAGACCTCTACCACGATTCTAATGAGTGCTGCCTGTTGTGCTGCCTTCAAAATACCTGTCCCGCACAATATATATGACATAAACACTTCTTAGTTCGTAGACTAGAAACTTCATTAGTGACTGCGTAATCATCAAAAGTAGATCCTATCGCAAGCGCCTCCATCGAATATCTTGCACATTCGTCCAATATTTTATTTCTGGTAGTAGTGTTTTCGAACAACATTGAGCAGTTCAAAAAACCAGAAATCGCTTCTCTGCTATTCCAATTGATCAAGTGTGTGAACAGGAGAACATCAAATTGAAAGTAAATGGAGGGTTGATAGGTTTAACAGAGAGCCCAGCAACAATAATGAGATGGCTAGTTGTTTCCCCGAACCAATTGCATGATGGGGACCCAGGCGTGTTTTTCTCTAATGAGAATAAGCTATTTCCCCCGCCTTATCAACAGGAGGTAAATTCAAGATGGGGACAAAATCTGATTTGCTGGGATGTATCCGGGAAGCAACTGGAGATATATCGGACCCACCTAAAAATGTTCAGTGCAAAATATTCAATGGAGGCGTTCTTGTGGATATGATTGTACCTGCGACAGGATCTTCTTTAATGAAGTTTCTACTCTACAAACTAAGAAGTGTTACTATCATATATGTTGTGTGGGACAGGTATTTTGAAGGTAGCACAAAAGGCAGCACTCGTGAGAATCATGGTACAGGTCTTGGATAAAAAGTTGGTGCCCAAACTAAGATTCCGAAAAAATAGAACTACTTCCTCCGTGCTTCTGACAATAAGCTTGAACTATTTGAATTCCTGACAAGTAAAGCATCAGAACATGTTACATGTGATAATAAAGTGATACACATGACAGAAGGTTCGTCAACTCTCAAAATGGCAAATTCTTCCATGTCCATCTGTTGTCAGGAGGAAGCTGATATTAGAATTGTGCCAACAGCAAACGGAAAAATCTGGGCGATGATATGTGTTTACACATATTGCATTCAATATCAGGTTGCGTTACAACTTCTTTCTTCCATAGAAAGGGCAAAACAAGTTTCTGGATGGCATGGAAATATTACCCCGTGATCACAGATACATTTCTTCTATTGGCGAATCAACCTTTTATTCAACTAGATTTGTCCTGAGATATTTTCAATGAACTCGAACGTTTCATTATCATTACTTATAATAAAGGTTGTCAAACGTTGCTGATTAACGAGGCACGAAGAGTATTCTTCACCAAAACTTGTCGCTCAATAGAAGGTACAGCATATGAAACGTACCGTCTACAGGGCAGGATTGTGGTACACTTGTCATGACAAGCTGCAGATGTGTGTTCAGAACTCATTAAGTGTTGTTGCAAATCCCAAACTTGTAACTGATGCATACGTGCAAAATCTGGTTTACCAGGCAAAGAGTTATGTAGATGTAATTGTGATATGCAATGTATCCATTGATGGAATAATAGATTTTTTAAATTTTTATTCTATTTCACCAAAACATTACATGTATACACCTTTATATATGTTGTATTCCACATTCATTTCCGAATCTTTGAAAACCGCATATTGTATATTATCTTGGGAAATGTTTGAGAAATTGCCCTTATATTGGTTGAAAATATTTGAAATGATCAAATATAATTGTTATTAGGCATACAATTGTAAATTTCAACAGTATAATGACAATGAGGTTGTTAAATTATCATATATGATAAATTGTGATCAACAAACTCAGTTTATAAGATTTAACCAAAGATTTATTGAATCCTTAAACAAAGTCACATTTTCGTGATTTTGGGGTGAAGGGTAACATAAACCAAATTTTCTGAAAAGATGTTAGATATTAGCCACATAAAATGTATTCATTGTTTTCAGTATATATGTCCAAAACATATAAGACCAAAGAATGTGAACTGTCGCAAATATCCTATGAGTAAATAACCATTTATTTGACCAAAATATTTGAAATGACGAGGATTTTCTTACAAAATTGCATACGTTTAGTCGAAAAAGTGTTTAATTTCAACTTTGGTTGTTGTGTATGTAATTGCCATTACAGTATTTAGAAATGTGATCGAATAGTGTCCTTTAGAGATTCTCATCCAAAATTTCATGATTTTTGGGGTGAGGGGTAACATAATTCAAAATTTCTAAAATATGGTTATGAATTTGTCCTAGATGTTGTATGTTTTGTTTACAGTATATATTTCCGAAATTTTTAAGATCTTAACCTTTGATCTGCACTTAAACAGTTTTGAGAAATTGTCTGTTTATTATTCCGAAATAATTGAAATGAGAATGATTTTATGACAAAATTTCATATTTTTGGTCCAAAAAGTGATAAATTTCAAATTTGGTCAGCCTAGGTTGCTACTATCGTCAAAATATGAAATGCCGGGTGGAATGACACCTATATTAGGCATATGCCTTAAATTGTATACCAGTTGGAACGTCATGGTGAAATAAAGGTTGAATATTGTGGCCATTTTGGATTTATACTGGAAACAAGGGTTAATATTGACCAGAAAGCTGTTTCTAGTTCACTTTCTGAAAGAGCACACATAACTTGACATAATATAACAAAATGGCACTTTTGAACAGTCACTACACTAATATGAATAACGGCTAGTTGTGATTGGAACCTTCAAGACAACAGCAGATCGGATAATTACTATGCGCAATGACTTGGCGACAATGTTCTCCTGTAGTCAAAGATAGTTTGATAAGAACATCCAACCAATAGTGTACTCCCGGTAAATTTTCGTAATAACTTGACGATAACATGGCGAATGATGACAATGTCTTATATCCACACGTTTCAAAAAACATTGATGAACACAGGATGAATTGGTCCATGTAATTGTAACGTTGGAATTTTAGATATGTGATCATCCGTCACTGCGCGGCGTCAGTTCATTGTTTACAGTGTTGTTGTGGATAATGAAGCTCATGTGAATTACACTGATGCGTACAGTACATGTACATGTGTAACCTCTCTTGTATATGTACATGCATGTTCTTTGAAACAAACATATACAGAAGACTATCAACAGGATAGTCAACATTCTAATAGTAATAGCTGCTCGTTGAGTCGTTGTTATTGTTGTCACTATTGGTTGACATCGAAGCTCGTGTTAAGTGTACTTGTATCCTCTTGTGTCAGTACATGTGCCAGTGTTTGATACCAATTCACAACACTGTCAATTTCAACATCATCACTGAGTCAAATGAAGTCAGACCCCGGATTACGCCATGAATCGATTGGCATGATGAATCTCTACTCTTTAATTTAGTGGAACTTGTCAAAGATTAAAGCCGATGTTCGCCGAATTGAAACTTGTCCGGTTATCAAAGGAACCTAAATCAGACCGTCTTTACAACTGTCCACATCGAACAGATAACAGTTTCCCAAAAAACAATAGTTTGGATCAAATATGCAACGCCAAAGTAAAATGGCTAAAAAATGATATGAGTGCTAAAACGAGAACTTGAACCCGGAATAACGTACTCATCAATATACGTACCGACCAATATACTCGTCAATATGCGTACCGTCCGCATAACACGGAATGAATGTCGGAGTACTAATACATATTAAATATCATCAGAGTAAGATTCAGTCATACTGTATGGAGTCATTGTCGTATATAATATGGTCGTCGATAAATATACTATTGAATTTTGACGCGATGACTTTGAATCACAAAAATATTTAATTTAGACAATTTTCATGGGCACATAAAATAACGGTATGGGACCGTCAAGCTGACGAAACGGTATGAGACCGTCGATTATGACGGCCCGAAACCGTCGAACCGACAGTAATTTCTAACAGTGCACACAGACGACAGGTTATATATATATAGATATTTTTATTTTCTACGATAGAATCGTAGACTTCACGCGAACTAACTGTCTAGCATAAAACAATTTGAGTAATGACAAGGGTGAACAGTTCAATCAGACATGGAAATAACACACCAGGCCACTATAACAAGCAAAGAAATGTAGTGATATAACGTATGAATGTGTTGAATAACTACAATGCTGAGAACACATTAAACAATACATATGTGTACATCCACCATAGCCGACTGAATGTCCGTTCCGGATATACTGCAGTTAAATACGTGTAATGAGTGAATCAATTATTGTTGTATTCATCAGCGATAGTATACTTTCACGGTGATGGACATGATATTGCACCCATTCATACAATCGCCAATTGTATGAAGATCGTATAATTATGCTACATACGCAGAAGAAGAAATTGATTCGCCATAACACATTGCTAGTGGAGCATATTTTTTCCCGAAAACCACCACGTTGTCGTCTTATAAGAGGATTTGTTTCATGTTCATAATCCGTCATATCCTCGCCCAAATACGCACATAAGTGAAGTAGTGAAGTAGATGATGGACTCATATATATGCGTGTTTTCGTTATATGGCGGGGGCCAAATTGAGACACATTTTAAAGAGCGTACACCTGATACATTGAGAGTTGCTTTATTTGTATCATTGTCCGCACACAATTGACATATCATGAAGTCATTATGCGTCGATAATGTGACTAAAAAGCTCTCACTTTCTGTTAATTAACGAATCTAAGCAGATTATCGTCCTAAAATAAAATATATTATACGCGGGAGAACAAGCTGCATAATCGGCGCCCAATCACCTATTTTTAGTCCACAACGAACTGAAACTGAGAGTGTTTAGTGCTCTTATCGACTGCTAGGGGCTGACAATAATAATAATAATATTAATATAGCGTCTATCCCCCGTAAGGGGTCCTAAGCGCTTTACACATTCTATAAATACACAAGAAATGCACATGCAACTTAATCAACAGATATGTGGAATTATATATATTATTAATAAGATTTTGTTTTAGTTTTCTTTGTGTCGGGGTAGCGTCGTCGAAACATATAAGTTTTTAATGCAGATCGAAAATCGGTTAGCAAACAAGATTGCCGCATTTCATTTGATAGAGAGTTCCAAATGTCGGGACAGGCTACAGAGAAAGCTCTCTCGCCGACGATCATAAGATTTGCACCTTGAGGGCAGAGAAGGGACGATTCACCAGAACGAAGTGTTCGCCGGGGAGTGAATGGATATACCAGACTGTTAATATATTCGGGAAGGGAATCAGAGACAAACATCCGACGGAAACCAAATGTAGCTATTTTGAATTGTATCGGATCTTTGATATGTAGCCAGTGAAGGTCGGCGTGCATGGTTGTTACGATACAGCCTTTCCTTCTTCGAAGTACAATTCTGGCGGCGGTGTCCTGCAAGCGTTGAGATCTGCTGATTTGCGAATCGGGGAGCCGGAATAATAGTATGTTACAGTAGTCTAGACGACTTGTAACAAACGAAGCAACAAGTTTTTTCGCTGCGTCAACAGTGAGATATTTGCGGAACTGGCCAAGGCGTCGCAGTTCCAAGAATATAGACCTGCAGAGGTGGTCGATATGTGTCTCCATAGACAGTGTTCGATCGAGATGGACTCCTAGATATTTGACACACGAAGAGAAGATAATAGTGTCACGTTCTGCTTGCAGTGATGTAATGCACAATTGGTTGACAATAGATGATTTTGCAACCCACATGACTTCAGTTTTGTCATTGTTTAACATCAGTTTATTGGAGGTCATCCATGTTTTAACAGAGGAAAGACAGCTCTCGATCCTATTCACTAGGTATGAGTCTTGATCGGGTCTGCCGGAAAGGTATAACTGTGTGTCGTCTGCATACATGTGCACACATATGCCTTGCGATCGTACAACAGCACCGATAGGTTTGGTGTACAACAGGTATAGAATTGGTCCTAGAATTTACCCCTGGGGCACGCCAAAATCAAGATTGTAATACTGTGACAACACATTGCCAATTTGTATTCTCTGTTGACGACCAGTTAGGTAAGAAACGAACCATGGTAGAACAGTACCGGATATGCAGAATGATCTTTCAAGTCGATGTAGTAGAATTTGTGTCGAACGCTGCTCTAAGGTCTAACAGACACAGAATGCAAAACGAGACCTTCATCAGACGCAACAAGAAGATAAGATGTTATTTTCAGCATCGCGGCCTCAGTGCTATGCCCTGTGCGATAAACAGACTGGAAAGGTTCCCGTAGTTTATTATTGTTGAGGTGCGTTTTGAGTTGAAACAGAACAATTTTCTCCAATACTTTTGATATAAACTGCAGGTTAGATACTGCTCTGTAGTCATTTAGAATATCAGGATCGAGACCCGATTTCTTAAAGAGAGGAACCACAATTGCTTCTTTAAAACAGGCGGGAACTGAACCACTAGAAAGTGACGCATTAATCAAGTTGGTCAATGGCTCTATCATGAAGTCGATATGTTTAATTATGAGGTCTGTAGGTATTGAGTCCAGACTGCACGATTTAGGTGAAACACGAGTAAACCAACTAACGGCATACCGCTCTTTAAAATGTGTGTTCATTGTGGCACGCGCATAAAACGGAATAACGGGTATAAGTGCATTATCGGCTTATTTAACACTCAAACAATGTTGGTATGGCTAAAATCGTATGCCGTGCATACATGAGGATCTTACATCGCAAGTATATGCGATGAAATCACACACCATATAACATCGTGTGCAGCATAACGATTTTCAGATACTGGAAAACAATACCTCCATGAGACGCAAATATATTGGAATTGTGTACGCAACAGGGGTGGGACGTAAACAATTGATACACGGCGTTGGCTTGGAATATCATTAAATATTATCTAGATAGGAAATTGTTCTCACGTTGCCAATCAGAGTTTAGGGAGCTGATCGCGCTACTAACGTGGGCAATTGTTGAAAGGAACCGCAGACCTTCATATTGGAAATCATTAGAGTGGAATCACTGACCAGGATTTCCGTTGTGGAACATTAAAGTGGAATCACTGACCAGGATTCCCGTTGTGGGATTGTTTTGTGACTGTGTTCGTTATCATTTGGTCTTGAAGGTAAGAAATGTACTGCATATATATATAAATGTCAAAACGCTTGACTAACTGATTCAGTATGGGGTGTTTATAGTTTCGGAGTGTACGTGCATATAAAAAGCTTAGAAATCACGCGTATGAAGGCTCTCAAAAACCCAAAAATATTATTAGGGTTTGGGCTTAATATGGTTTGTCTGTCTGTTATACAAATTAATGGCGCCATCTAGGTGGTTCCACGGCGGTATAACTGTGGTAACTTTTACCAGGAAGATAATGGGTAAAATATACCAACATAAATAGTTAATATGTAAGTCTCGCTGTCGGAGTCAGCTATGGAAAATGGTAGGTCTCAACAACTCTCAGTGGAAATTGTTTGGTCGCCGAGTTTGACCACAATTATATGTAGTCATCGCCATTGTTCGGGGAATCTGTTCCGAAGTGGCTGTGTTAAAGCCATATATGGTGGTTAGGGGTGTTCACAATCGCGGAATTGCTCATAACTTTTATAAAACTGCATTGCCATTATTTAAGAAAATTAATTATGTAGTTAAAGTTTTCCGCATTGACAACATTCGAAACGTGTAAGAGGAAGAGGAGCACCGCATTCATACATTACATATTTCCTGCAGATTTATATAGGCCCCCTCCATGATATGATCAATACAATGGTGACATTTTATATCCTGAAATAGCGGCGTCGAGGGGTGTATATTGAATATACCGGAGTCGAAACGTAATGTGACATGCGCTTAGTATGGCACATAAATGTATGGATCTTGTTTGCTACCCGTGCACGCGAATTCTGATAAATCGGTGTCGACAGACGCTTCTATGGCAATAGTGAAATACGTCCAGGGACGCCTATGGGGAGTACGCAGTTAATAACGAGATTATAAATCATATTTAGCACGAGAATCATAGCCAGCTCTCGTATTCCATTTCCACAATGACATTAGACGACTGCTTCTCACATAAGGTATACTCATTCCCTTGAAACAGTTGTGTATTTTGTTTCAAATTGTTATTTACATATTATATTGCCCTTATGTGTTTGAGTTAGTTCTAAATCATTGAATTAGCAATACTGTTATTAATATTTTCTTCGAAATGTTGTTTGATAGATTGAATGATTGATTGGGGTTTAGTGTCGTTTTAGCAACAAAGCCATATCACGACGAGAAGAAACAGATTATCAAAATCGAGTGAAGCAACTGTGAATTAGACTAAAACGTAATAACATATATACAAATAAAAACACCCAAATCAGAGCGTGAGTGCTCGATTGGGGCCAGAACCATTAAGAAACTGACCATTGCGTAAACAAAACTGACCACTGTGCAAACACATATAAAACGGAATATAAAAATACATAGCAATACTGTTTTGAAAACAGCAAACAGAAAACCTACATGAAATGTTTTCATCAAATATAAATATTAAGACTTTCGCATATCAAAATATTGGAAGTAACTCACAACCTCGCCTTGGGTTGATTGATAAGATAGTTATGATATCTGATGAATCTGGCGTGTGTCTTAATTAATTCGTCAATTTGACTATCGGGCGATTGCATCACCGATAGGCGATCCCTCGCCCGAAAGCCAGCCTCATTCCAAAAATTCAATGGGGTACCCATCCAAAACTGACCCATTCTCTCGAAGCGTCGCATCAAACTTTGAAAACTCAAAGCTCAACCTCTGCATCTGGGAGTCAAACGACTTGACAGACCTTGGAGATTTTTGTTTTGGAACAATTGGATCAAAATCCTTAGTTGGTTTCGGATCAGACGTAAAACCTGCAGTAGCTGTGTCCATTGCCTATGAGACAGGTTCAGGAACAGGAGAAATATTATTCTCCTGAACTTGTGTTGCTATGATATACTGACGAGTTTTGTTTGATTTTCTGTCTGAGTGCTGGCACTAACATACTTTTTCTTAGAAACGGCAGCCGAGTATGTGATTTGAGGAATTGTTGGTCTGGCACCATCTAATTTCTTAGCATCCATGTACGATAAATGTTTCTCAGCCTTACATCTTTGTACCTTTAATTCATAGTCCGCAACACAGCTCTGCTACTATGTAATGTCTTGTGAGGAGTAACCAATACTGTGCTTATACAATAGTTGTTAACTATAGTTGTCAACGTCGGAATTTGGTTGCTGTTGCGTCGTGTATGGTGACTCACAACAATGTCACGCAACATAAAACGTGCCTCCGCACATACTGCAAACATGCTTTAACTTCTCGTTTACCGGCTGCAATTGCTTATCCCCATTTAACACTTGCGGTATTGATATAAAGTTAATCATAGTGTTCCGTAAAATTATCGAACACTGTCCCGAGAAAACTACATTTGTTTTGTATCATGTGATATATTCAATCTGGAGAGATTTTGTGCAGGACTAGATTGAAGCAGTTTATTCAACCACACAACAAGTAGGTGTTTCTGAAGAAATTGATTGTTTCACAACACAAACATTGCATTGACTAAAGATTAACGGCCCTACTTTACTGTTGCTATGAGTAAAGTTATTCCTCTAAAATATGTCTGAAATAGGAGTCCATATCTGAAAAACAAATAATGCTTTTTGTGGTAGTATATTTTGTTTACATATGGGGTCCATTATTTTTCAATAAAAACTGTCTAATGTGTGTACTGTGGATACTACAGAACGATAAAAAGGCAAATATATATTTTTTTACCCTGTGCCAATGCATTCTCTTATATATGCGAGTCGACCATAGGTCGCCTCGCATATATAAGAGAATGCATTGGCCTAACAATTATTTACAATTTTAATAAATTTTTCTTGTATTCTTTAACAATTTTATAATTTCACCCATACAGAACCCCAGACAAACATGAGCAGACGACACTCTTCTATATGCTTCTATATATGTGTGGGGCTCCCTGCAGGGTATTGGATGTTTTTTTTATTTTATGTTACTCCACTTTCAGGTATACCTCGTCCAGACTACCATACCACTTGCAGCTATCCACGTGTAACAGGGTTACAGTTGCGTGACATAAACTACATTGCTGTGGGGTATAGAAAGAGGAGATTTGGGAGATGAATCGGATCGATGTCATGTGGTGTCTCGGAATGGTGTGTGCTGTACTATGCGTGTATGTGGTCGCCGAACAATGCCAGCCACCCGATTTGAACGTAGTGCCAGCTCCCTCGCTGTCCATCATGTACACCATGAATAGTTTGAACATGATGCGGTGTCAGAGGGCGTGTGCTTACACACTGGGATGCCAAAGAGTTGCCTACAATACGAACAAGAAGATCTGTCACTTCATGGGAAACGGAAGCAGTGAAATTCCTGACGACAGTGCTTTGATATATGCCAATAGAACAGACCTAGTGAGTACGCGTTTCGTCAGAATTAATTCTTCAGTTTTGTAATCAATATTTCAAACAGCTATTCGAAGATTACATTGCATGCCATTCGAGAAAGAAAATTAACATCAATCAGAACTGGGTGACTATCCCTTTAAACGGACCGAATGAATCATTGCAAATAACATTCAGCGGTGTTTCGTTCTGTTCTTGTGTGAGATTTGAATAAAACATTCGTATGAAATCTTGAAATGCTATTTTTGAAAAGTATACAAGTTTTTATTGGTGTTGGCGAAAGACGTGTTAGTGTGGGTCTGTGATTCTTTCTTTTTAGTTTATCCTTAATGATAATTATAATAAGCGACAACCCGTGTTGACATCGATGTTCACAGGTCTCGAACCAATCTTGCAGCAAATCGCATTAAACCCAAGTGAAGGTCTATTTCAGTGAAATGGCTATACAAACCAATGTTCGGTATTACTTATCCCGCAATGTGGAGGACCAAATTATTCTTTTGAGAAGAGGATAGTTCATTATTCCAATATCAAGGTCTAACGCATCATAAATTCAACTATTACAATCGTATTCATCTGTAATAGTTAAATGTGGATAGCTGTTACTGTGTACTGTTATTACAATCCTATTCATCTATATTAGTTAAATGTGGATAGCTGGTACTGTGTATCGATATTTAAATCTTATTCGTCTATAACATTTAAATGTGGATAGCTGTTACTGTGTACCGTTATTACAATCGTATTCATCTATAATAGTTAAATGTGGATAGCTGTTACTGTGTACCGATATTACAACCGTGTTCATCCATAAAAGTTAAATGTGAATAGCTGTTACTGTGTACCAATAATTTTATTAATTAAATACATTGAATTCAAAACCTCTCTAAATGATATAATATTCCTGATGACTCGCGGTTCGCAACCTTCTCCTAGTGGATCGAGGCGTGATCTTGTATGTTTTATATAATTTTCATTTTCGTTGGTTTGTGATAAAATTGAGAACAATATAAATAGAGGATCTCTAAAAAGTCGCAATGCTATACGAAATACGAGTGCACTCAATTCGATTTGAGCCAAAGTTTTTGCAAGGCTCGAATTTAACTAAGTGAACGAGGTTAACAAACTTCGTATGTAGAATTGCGATTCATTAGAGATCAATTTGATCACATTTTAGCAAGGAAAAACGACATCGAAACGACTGGAATTAAAACAAATTAATATTGATTTCCTTATCACAACCAAAGAGGAAGTAAAGACACCTTAAAGAAAAAATATAGTTCCATTTTAATGTGTCTTTTCATGTTGGCAACATTGCTCAACCACCCTTATCACCCATGTGCTAATTAACATAATTAACGACATCATTGCGTTGGACCCTGCCATCACTGTGCGTGGTGATAATACACATTTGTTACTAAAATATATGAGGCCGAGTTTTGGGGCTAATTATGTGATAACATGGTTTAATTATCCCTTCTTTCTGTGTGGCTTAATGAATTTAACATGGTATTATACCCCCTTCTTTCTGTGTGACCTAATGAATTTTTTTCTAACATACATTTCGTGGAATTTATTTTTTCACTATTTGTATGTTCAACTGCCCCTTTCCAACTGCACTCCATTTCTATTTTCTTTATCTAAACTCTTTCTAGTTCGGATCACACACATAACCATAACCCGTATGAATTACCCTATTTGTATCTATTCTATAGATACGCGGGATATCATTTATTTTCCGAGGAAAGGACTTGAAAGCCTCAACGGCTTGTTAACCAATACCCATTTCCACATTTATCCCACAGTGTTAGAGTGAAAGACAACAACTGGAATGCGTTAATAGCTACCTGTTTAGAAAAAACATATTATTTACAGGAAGCCGACACAATAAATTTGGTAGTAAGAAATACAAATATGTGGGTGACAATTTTTGAGGTGCATTAACCGCATATAGATGTAGGCCAAACGACTGTGTTTTCCCAAACAAACACAATCGGGAGGGAGGGAGGGTTTTCAAAATAAGCAACCGTCTTCGCCGATAAATTTATTGGAAATAAAGTTAACACAACCATTGCGCAAAAATAGTGCAACGCAAATTAGATATACATCCAGAATCATATAACATACAAATTATTCAAAATCATTTAACATACAAATTATTCAAAATCATATAACATACAAATTATTCAAAATCATATAACACACAAATTATTCAAAATCATATAGCATACACAAATATTTTACACGAAATCTGGCATATTTATAACGAAATATTATTAAAGTGTAAAATTGATAACGATATAGGATGACAGTGATTGTCGATAGGCAAAGAGTTCATGATGTTTTAGAGATGGAATTCCGTGGAGATTCAATTGGCATTAAGTCGTAATCAACTAGTTATTGTGCTTCACCTTTAATTTCATTCCGAAAGACATACTCGTGTCATTGTTAAATAACATTATTTGGTTGCGCCTCCGATGTGGCTCACTACTACAGTGACGTGGCGACAGTGGGGTTTGCGGTGTGTTTACCCCCCAACTTAGGTCAAAATTGCCAACAGTTTGAAATTTCATGACTGACACAACATGGGGTAAGACAAGGTTAGAACCTATGACCACTGTTATTCTCGCTTTATCTGAACGATCTAGAAGATTTTCTCAAGTCGGAAGGTGGTGGAGGACTAATTAAAATGTCACGAGATATTGATACTTACTTGAAGATGTATGTCAAATTATTCATTATTTTATACGCAGACGACACCGTTCTCATGGCTGAAACGCCATTAAAATTGCAGAAGGCACTGAACAGTTTTCACAGGTATTGCAAGAAATGTAAATTGCATGTCAATATCGAGAAAACGAAAATACTGTTGATATCCAAAAAAGCTTGCCAAAGAATAGAGCATTTTTATATAACGGTATAGAAATTGAAGTAGTATAGAATTTTAACTATCTTGGTATTGTACATACTAAATCAGGTTCATACAGTACTGCAAAGAAGACTCTGGCAAATAATGCAAATAAAGCAATGTATTCTATCATTTCTAAGTCGAGAATTCGCTGTTTATCAGTTAAAAACATGTTCGAATTGTTTGATGCACAAGTTTTACCGATTATGTTGTACTTTTGTGAAGTATGGAGGCCAGGAAATAATGAGATTTTTGAAAATATCCATAGAAAATTTCTGAAACATGTTCTCCATATTAAATCATCCACCCCAAATGATATGTTATATGGTGAGAGCGGCAGACTGCCAATAGAGTACACAGTCAACCTGCGAATTGTGAAATACTGGATGAAAGTTATGAACCAAGGTCGATTTTGTAAGATTTTGTATCAATTGGCCCTTAAGGTTTGTGAAGCTGTGCCCGTACAGTTCAAATGGATAGAGAAAGTGAAAGATATTCTAACAAAATCTGGACAGATTCATCTGTTAAATGTGGGATATATCACATGCTCAGAACAAATATCACTTTATTTTAAATGTTGTCTGAATAGTCAATTCCGTGGCATCTGGTTATCGAACATTGAAAACTCTAGTCGAGGCAGTACTTATAAAATATTCAAACATGATATACATTTCGAAAAATACTTGGACCATTTGGATACTAGGAACGTAATAACTCAATTCCGTACTTGTAATCATCGCTTGCCAATAGAGAATGGTCGATAGAATGACACCAACATATTCCATAGACTATGTCCGCTGTGCACTAAAAGACATATCGGAGATGAACTGCACTATTTATTAGAATGTGAATGTTTCTGTGAGGCCAGACATCGCTTCTTGCCTAACAAATATACCAGCATAGAACATGCAACTATTGATATGTTAGATGACATTCTGAATTTGGAAGATGTGGATTGCCTGCGCAGACTATGTTCATTCATCCGACTGATAAACCTTAAGTTAAATGATATTCAATAATATGCAGTTTGTTGTTGCTGTGGTTGTTGTTGTTGGAGATAATGATGATAATGATACTGGCGATTGTGACAACGAGTAGACGAAGACGATAACGTGATGACAACGAATACGTTGATACTGATGACGAGGTTACGGTGATTGTGTCTGGACGACGAAGACGACGAAAACGACTACCATGATGTTGATAATGATGACGATGATGGGAAGTTCGTGTATATATTGTACATATACTGCAACATTCCCAATCTTGTGTATATATCTTCTACTTGTATCTCAATATCTTTTGATCAGAGAATAAACGTATTACCAAAGAGTTGGTAATCATACATCACATATATGTTGAACTTGTTCTCACTGTTTGATTTTTCAACCAGTGATTAGTGTGGAGTTTGTTGTGATTAGTGTGGAGTTTGTTGTGTTTAGTGTGGATTTTGTTGTGTTTAGTGTGAGGTTTGTTGTGTTTAGGCCTGAGCACATATGTGTTCTGTTTTGGTATTCAGTTGGAAAGTTTCAACTGTTGTATATTTCCAAACTGACACCACCTAAGGGTTGATACACTTCTGGTTCGGGGGAGGGGGTCAGTTAAACAAAATTCACACATCTAACCACGTCCTTATGTGGCCAGCAACGTGGTATTCGATCTCATACTGTCTGCATAAGCCAGGAAAATGGTGTTTTAATATCATAGTTATCTATGATAGCTGCATATACAGCTACATTGTTGAAATTAGGATGTGACATACATGATATTCCCTCTTCCAGGAACCATGCATCAGCTCTCCCTGTGGTGAGAAATCGATATGTTCGCCAAGCTATATCAGTGATACCGGATACCGCTGCATCCCATTCGACAGGACAGGTTAGTAAATTCATTGTAGAATACACACGTAGTGTTCCTTCTATGAACCCTCACACCCCACGCTCTGTGTCTTGTCGCTGTTCCGGATAGCTGAGCCCGGATCGCTTGTGAGTCGTGTGGTCGTTCTCAAAAGAACTTAGCCGCCCGAGCGATTCGGCGTGAGCGATTCTGGACTTGGCAGAGGATTATGCAGCTAATCCCCTCTGCCGTTGTAGCGGCCGTGGATATATTGCGCATTGTGGATACCTTTAGCTGGACTCTAACCCAGGCTAAAGGAGGCTTTGTGCATCTATCCTTGGAGTACCGGATTGCTCCAACAGTACCCTCTGCTGGCGGTACCTCGGAAGCAGCTGGACCCCACCAGCGACCTACCACCTGGTACGGAGACTGTGCCCAGAATCAGAAGAAGAGCCCCTACAGGAAGAGAAGGGACGCCGAAAGAAGAGCCAAGTGGAGACATGGGCGACGTCCAGATCCCATCCACTTGGCTGCTTAAGCGGTCGTCGACGACATTCTACCAGCTAGCAGGGACGCCGTTGTCACCCCGGATGTCCCTGCTGTCGTCATCGAGGCAAGCGGAGACAGGGATGCCGACACCACACCGGATGTTCCTGCCACCAGCTTCGATGTGGAGATGGAAAGTCTACCACCCCGGACTTCCATCTAGTCAAGGTGTCCCCCATCTCCACGGGAAGTAACTACAACAACAACAACAACAACAACAGCACTAGCTCCACCCGTACCATTTAATTTGTAGTGGCAGAGTCCAACAGACTAGTGGCAGAGTCTAACAGAGCAGTGGCAGAATACGCAAAAAAAGACAGGGAATTTGCAGCAGCGTTCCATCTAACAACAACATCAACAGCAACAACAACAACAGCAACAACAACAACAGAAGATATCCAAAGAAAGAAGAAAAAGAAATAAAAAAAACAAAAACTTCATGCCTAGATCATCTTTCCCCCCATGTTTCATCGTTATGTCAAATTCATAACTTCATCTTCACTCCTAAGTGGGTTGTAAGAGAGGGGTTCCGCCCCTTTCAAATCCTCCCTGGGCACAGTCACAAAACTCCTAATGTGGTGAGAAATCGATATGTTCGCCAAGCTCAGTAATACCGGATACCGCTGCATCCCATTCGATCGAACGAGTGAGTTAATTCATTATAGGATACCACTTACTGTGCTGCTACAAGGCAATGATAAAATACCTGCACCATCATCAGTCGTATCTCACATACATCACGGAAAACCACGGAAAGTCCCGCATAAGTCATACGTCGAAATCGAGCATTAAGGCTCACACTGGAGGGCGCTCGTTATTACATACCGCTTATGGGCGACGGAAACATCGACACTCTTTATAAGAGACGATCGTTGGAATTTGTGTTTGCCTGGCGAATATTTAGCACGTGCTAAAACTGACTTGTTTATACAAATAAAAACATCATACTAATGGCAATGTGTGGAACTGTCATTCCAATGCCGGTTTGTGGTGGTTCAGGAATGATTTTTTTTTACTATTCCTTCTGATTGAAAATGTCGCTTATGTAACCATAACATGATAACAGACGAGTTCCATTGTTTATTGGAATGCTAAAAAATGCGAACATAAGTAAGAAAACTATCCCCACAAAATATGGTGATAAAGTAAATATTTTGATTATGGATGAAATCCTGAACTCATATGACCCCATAATTCGAAACCGATTATGCATGCTGATCTGAATAGTCCACACAGAGCTCTCAAATATAAGCACATCCTGATCACAGTTTGTGCTAAAACTCAATTTCTACTTTCGTATATTATATTATGTATTGTCTCTTAAATATATTTAATATATTCATATTCATTTTATGTATCATCCAATTCATTGATCTATGATATTCACTAATATATAATATACTGTTAAAAGCGTATATTATACATGTATACATATGTACATTATATACTGCTGAAGGTGCTAAATTAAACTGTAATTTAACGGAGTATTGTCCCCTGTTATGGGCGAGCTTATACCAGCCCATTGTTTATTTAACGGAGTATTGTCCCCTGTTAGGGGCGAACTTATACCAGCCCATTGTTTATTTAACGGAGTACTGTCCCCTGTTAGGGGCGAGCTTATACCAGCCCATTGTTTGGTATTGAACCCCTCCCAATCCAATTTAACCCTTTACCCAACAGAAGGGCCCCGTGCCAATGCATTCTCTTATATATGCGAGTCGACCATACGTCGCCTCGCATATATAAGAGAATGCATTGGCTTAACACATTAAAAATTATAAAATTGTTAAAGAATGTAAGAAAAAATGGTAAAAAGTGTTTAAAACAGATTTTTTTTAGGCCAATGCATTCTCTTATATATGAGAGGCGACCTATGGTCGACTCGCATATATAAGACAATGCATTGGCACAGGGCTAACTGTAACTATCACAATGTGGTCAAGGAGCCGGTTCCAATGGTATCCATATTTGTATGGTTCTATTGAGACAGACCGAAGATATTTTAGGATGTTGAAGCTTTATTTGGCCGGTTTTGGCCGTTTTGTTGGGTAAAGGGTTAACACGAAGACAGCTAGAAGTTTCACCCACATATAAACAACACATGCAGACATGCATTCATGTCATGCAACACCCACACTGGACCAGTCCTGATCCGAACTCATCACTCAACTAAATCTCTGAATTTGTCAAATTATCTTGATATTGTCACGCCTAAATTCCTAATTAGTTATGACGAACACACTATGTAAATATATCTGTCATCAGAAAGACTCTGTCAAATCACTAATGTTATATGACCGACTATTTACCGTTAAAAAGATATGTAAACAATGGAGTGATCTGTTCCAGGAAGCCGTACTAACACTTCCGTACAAGACAAATTCATACCCAGAGCCAAATAAAACACGATAACAGCATACATTATTATATTCACATGTTTGGATATAGTTATCCACATATCACCGGATACATGTATATAATTTATATATATCCTTATGTTCTTTTGTAAATGCTTCTTTCTCTGTATTTCTCTATGTTCATGCGAATTATGAGAATAAATCATCATCATTAAACATTTTAGGTAGTTTTGACAGGTAAAACTAATTGGTTTAGCCATCTAGGTGATAATTAGATTCACTTGTCATCTTCACACTCTGTGGTTCAAAAAGAATGCGATAATAACTAAACTTCCATTGTGCGAGTCATAACAACGACGAAAACCGCGAATTTTGATGCATATGGGTTCTTCCTCTATGGAATCGGTTATCTCCCCATTTAATCGGGAAATATTGTGACTGATATTTGGAAACATATTTGGTTCAAACTGACCATCGTGTGAAAATAACCAGTATGAACACAAGGAAATGTGCATTAACTTATTAATTGTACCACTTACCATTCGCGGTAGTTACACTGCCTTCAGTTATACTACTACATGTATACCTTCTGTTAGGGCGGTTAAGTATCAAATGTAATATAATCGTACACTTTGTGGTGCAAGGGTGACATTTGGCACGTATGTAATTGAATGGCCTCTTTGAAGACTGAGTATTTTGCACGAAAAATGAATCACGAAGGTCGACATATTGAAAATGGCTGCGAGTTTTCTTCAATATGTCCACCGTTTTCACCTTGTACTCAACGTATGCGAAGAATGACTTTCATTTCTTATTCGCACATTTTATATTTCGCATAAATAAAGGGTGTATTGTTTCCCAGATACACTCGTTCCACACACTTCACCCCGATTCAAATCGTGACAAAAGAATGTTCGCCATTATAGCTATAGCAAATGCCGCAAAGTCCAGTTAATTCACACGCAACTTCGTCTAGGATGCATTAACCTCAATGATGATCTCAGTCGCAACCATTTAAACGAATCTGATAAATGCTCATGTGGGGACTTCGAGACTGCCGACCACTTTTTACTATATTGCCCCAGATACTCGACAATACGAATTGAAATGTTCTCAGTATTAGCACAAAATGTGTGGAGATCTGATATTTTACTTAAGGGATCTATTTCATTTCCCAAAAGACTTAATAAGACCATATTTGAGGCAACTCAAACATTTATACTAATAAGCAATCGATTTCGTTAGTCCCCAATTGTATTTCTGATATTCACAATAAGTAGCTGCTCGAATTTGATAGTCTTCAGAGACACAAACAAAAAATAATATAGCAATAAATCATATACATGTATATAGCTAACAATGTAGCAATAATTTCAATAACTCGATCCAAAAAACAAAAACTTAAATAAATAAAAAAAACCATATTAAGGTACTGGCAAACTATTGACTCCACTCGACACAAATAGTTTAAAATTTTCCTATGTAAAACAATAACATGCATAAGGGTAGTGATCATTGTAAATATATGTGTTAATTGCTTTTTTTCCCTCTGTTCTCACCAAACTGTTCATTAATCTTCTTATCATGCTCTGTATCTCGAATCCCGGACATTTCCCCACCGGACATTTCCCCACCCACCCTTGAAATGTCGGTTCTTAGTACTGTCACAACATTGTTTCAACATGCGTTGATGTCCCAAACTATCGTCAAACACTCTTTCATGTTTGTCAAAACACTCTTTCATGTTTGTCAAAACATTACATCGGCGAATTTATTAGCAGGGTGGGTACATGTCCCTTTGTCATTTCACCGGCGGGGTGGGGAAATGTCCGGTCGGTAAATGTCCTGGTGGGGAAGTGTCCGGTGGGTAAATGTCCGGGTGGGGAAATGTCCGCTTTTGAAAGTGGGGAAATGTCCGGTGGGGATATGTCCGGTGGGGAAGTGTCCGGTGGGTAAATGTCCGGGTGGGGAAATGTCCGCTTTTGAAAGTGGGGAAATGTCCGGTGGGGAAATGTCCGGTTACCTTCCCTATTTTTATAGCAAATCTGGTGTTAGCAAAATAAGCTTCACATTGTGCTGTAAAATAGCGCATTGTCTAACAGGTGCAGGTTTGAATTTATTCTGACAATAATGAAATTCATTTTTTTACTTGATTACATTTGAGCACTATTTTACATGTGTGTGCTCTAGAATATACTATATATAACCTACATATGTTGAAGGTTGTGTACACTGTATTACTAAATAAACTAGCATGTATGTTGCTTCCATACAGGTCAGCATGTGAGGGGTCGTTACATCGGTTGCTATAGAGATGGTGAAACAAGAGATTTGACAAGCGACGTTTGGAGTTCGAATGCAATGAAGCCGAGCCACTGTATAGCTCTTTGCATATCGCAAGGTACGTATTGTAATTGTAATACAACCACGTTATAGCAATCAGGGCCGGGAGCCTACGGCACAGTTTGCTCGAAAATGGCGGAAAGATATCTCGCCTGGCAATTTCAATAAACGTTTTTATACATTTACCAAAAATACCAGCAAGTTAGAAGACTAATTAGCTGTTAAGCTATCAGACTAATTAGATGTTAAGCTACCAGACTAATTAGCTGTTAAGCTACCAGACTAATTAGCTGTTAAGCTACCAGACTAATTAGCTGTCAGGCTACCAGACTAATTAGCTGTCATGCTACCAGACTAATTAGCTGTCAAACTACCAGACGAATTAGCTGTCATGCTACCAGACTAATTAGCTGTCAAGCTACCAGACTAATTAGCTGTCAAGCTACCAGAATAATTAGCTGTTAAGCTACCAGACTAATTAGCTGTCAAGCTACCAGTCTAATTATCTGTCATGCTACCAGACTAATTAGCTGTCAAACTACCAGACTAATTAGCTGTCATGCTACCAGACTAATTAGCTGTCATGCTACCAGATTAATAAATCATAAATTTACGAATCAACCACGAAATAGTTAACGACACTCATAATCGTCAAGCATCAATGTACATGTAATTTCTCACCTAATAACCGGGCTTTCCGGCGATCACAAGGATCGAATAGTACATGGAAATACTACTAGAGATTTCATACATGTAATCTCCAGAAAGATTCACCGCATTCGTAGAACTGAATCAGCTGTTTTCTATGTTCCATACAAACGTGGTACAGCTGCTATTTACGTTTGCTACAACATCCAAATGTTAAATTTAAAGTTCAAAGTCGACGAAAATGACAAGTTTTGTGTTTCCTGGATGATAAATTCTATGACTTCAAAGAAACTTGCCAAGCTATTTTTAAGTTTCGCTCTGGACCCAAGAGAATAATAGACAGTTCGCTCACCCCGTCAAATTGGAAGTTTTAAAACAATTAGTTTTAATTTGTAAAAGTTAAAAAAAAAATTTAAACTTCAAAAGCACTACTAAATACAATTCATTCAGGGCGGACCTGAATTTTGGTGTGCATTGTGAGCCATATATGATACCATGAATAACCACCGAGTGACTTAACCCTTTACCCAACAAACCGGCCAAAACCGGCCAAATAAAGATTCAACAGCCTAAAATATCTTCGGTCTGTCTCAATAGAACCATACAAATATGGATATCATTGGAACCGGCTCCTTGACCACATTGTGATAGTTACAGTTATGCCCTGTGCCAATGCATTCTCTTATATATGCGAGTCGACCATAGGTCGCCTCGCATATATAAGAGAATGCATTGGCCTAAAACAAATCTTTTTTTAACACTTTTTACCATTTTTTCTTACATTCTTTAACAATTTTATAATTTTTAATGTGTTAAGCCAGTGCATTCTCTTATATATGCGAGGCGACCTATGGTCGACTCGCATATATAAGAGAATGCATTGGCACAGGGCCCTTCTGTTGGGTAAAGGGCTAATTCACAATGAATTACAAGGTCACTCCACTAATAATTTACATCCAATTGATACATGACTACATTATTGGAGCTCAATAATATGGGTCTAACAATTGTGCGACGACGCGCAAATTTACGGGGCTAAAGTTTACTGGTTCAACGACACATCTATTTGTCTACAAATACCGTATACGTTTGCATTTCAGGTTTCCGTTATGCCGTCGTTCAGTATGGGTCTGAATGTTTCTCTGGGCAGTCATATGGCCGGTACGAAGAGTTACTTGAGTTGAGCTGTGATAAACCTTGTAGTGGTGACACCGCCATCATGTGCGGTGGGACATGGAAGAACAGTGTGTACGAAACTGGACTGTGAGTCTGTGATTACCCTTGTCGTGGTAATTCCACCATCATGTGCGGTGGGTATTATGCGAACAGTGTGTACGAAACTGGACTGTGACCCGTCCATCAAATCTGGACTGTGACATGTAACTCAAGAACGGTGGAGGGTGAACGAACAGTGTACGAGTCTGGACAGTTACCCGTCCATCAAATACCGTGTGAATTAGTGTGTCTGATCCATTATTTTAATACAAGGGCAAACATTGTTTTTAAATTATTCAATTATATTTAATTCCACAACCCATTTTGGTGTCCTAGCGTGTGCGTTCAGAGAATGCATTAGGGAGCCTGAAGAATGGCATAGCCCTTTTAATAAATGTTGCAAGATTTTTTGTTCTCGTCCCATTCCCTGAGTTGGATGATGTAGTTCAGTTAGTTTACTAGTGTTCGGTTTCCAATAGAAGTAGTTCCGAAGTAGATGTATTTCAGAATTACGTGGAATTCATCACCGAGTTCTAAATTACATATGTTGCACTTTCTGTCCAAGTAATCCGAACCTACTGACGATCACGATTCAAATGGTAAGTATTGATGTCTGCTCTTGGACCGTAACGTGGTGGTTACTAAGTTATTGCATATACTCGATATATATTTCTCGTGTCCAATGTTAATCATAACATTTCGAGATCTACTACTTGGTGTAAACATATTTATTTCTCTAAATCATGCACATTAATTAACAGAGTTGTATAATATATATAAAGACAATTTTTTAGAGAATGGGATTTGGCAGAAAGTGTGATGCTTATATTAGCCATTTCCCCATCTTTGTCATACACATGTGGTGGTGTCGTTATTGGTTTTTCATAATGTTCTTTTCCCAGTTAGATTTTGTTTTTATATAAATATTTCTATCTTATTATAATTGTCAGTCGTCTGGGGCATATACTGTCCAAAAGTAACCTATAACTACTTGGTATGGATATGGTGCCTCGCCATTCTTGAATAAATATATCTTCTAGTCGTTCGTTAATATTTGCAGTGAATCTATTCAAACAGTTCAGATACAGATCGTTCCTGTTTTAGCACAAACCAAGTTTGTTAACATTGTCTGCGATATTTTTTTTCCATGGGTTGTTGCATGGAGAGGGTGCGAAGTTGCAGTTAAAGGTTAATTGGGAACATGACAATTTCGCCATATACAAATACCGAAGGTGTAGCATTATTTAGCTCCAACAGAAATTTCAAAAGCCAGATCTCAAGTTCTCAAAACACCTCAAATTTTCACGTGATCAATGTCCCGCCCCATATTTGAAAATTGGAATTATTTATTTCTGTTATATTTAAAATATTATTAAACTGAGGTTATTAGTTCGCATTTTGTTTAGAGCTGCTGATATTGCATTATAATAAATACATTATACATGCATACTGTACACGCTATCCAAACAATGACATAACAATTAATAAATCTAGATTGGCGTTGTATGGCTTATCTGATACTATGGGTCGACAATTTATGTTCGCAAACATAACATTTTATTGATTGTATGGAACGCACTTTGATGCAGCCTACAATGTAAAATTATCCCGATTACAAATATTCGATTTGGACACAAACATCGGAGAACAATTCACACCAGATGATGTTGTTACGGATGCGAAAACTGAGAAAAGATCAATGTATACTAACCGGATCATCTACTGACGAAATTGCGGACGCGAAAACTGAGAACGACGACCATGGGACACCAATCGTGGCGTTAAACGATGACATCACCACTCTAAACACATGACTCACATATATAATCCTTTATTTCCTCCATATAACGGAGAGCTAACCGTAAATATGTACAAGTAATTACGAAACAAAGGAACAATAACATAAGAAATAATACATCAAATGTGTATTAGTAGAGGCTCTTATGTACTCCCGTGTGCACTTTGTGAAGAAATATAGCGACTATGCCAATGACGTTGCCTGATATCTCAGGCACCAGAAAACAAATGTTAGACACCTTGGGGTCGCGACTGGGTGGATTTATGACGTCATAAAGATGGCCGCCATACACAATTTCATAGTATGCACTGAATCAGTTTGATTAATATCTACTTGTGAATTTATTATAGAAATTTGATTATCTCACAACTGACATGAAACTAATATCCCATACTTCCATTTAACAGAAAAAGTGGCCACCATAAACCAAGATGGCCGCCAAAATGGTTACTGAAATTAGGAAAATTGATGATTTTTCAAACTTTCCTCTTGTATCATTAACCGGTGTTTGAAATTTGTAACGAATAAAGACCTAAATTTGAATAAATTCTAGTATCCAACCATTTCACAACATAATATGTCATATTTCGGATCTCATTCCTGCCAGTAATCTTTAAAATGTGAATTAAAAAATGTGCTATGAAAGTTAACCAAAATTCAATTATGTGATTCTAGCCAAGAGTTGAACAGAAAATAACTAAATTTGATGAAGATAATGTACAAATGTTTTAAATATGTGAATTGCCATATAGTTACACTGAAAATAGTGCATTTTCGTTTAAGATGGCGAACAAGATGGCTGCCAAAATGGAGAAATCACCAAAATGTGTCCAATTTGTATTGATATCACTCATCTGTTGCGGAAAAGTAAATATATGTGAATATGTGCTACTTTTTCACGGAAATCCATGGACTTATGGAATAATTTGTAAATTTGGTGAACCATATAGCTGCTTATACCCGAGAATTCAACATAATTATACCACGAAAATATTAAGTCAAATCATCTTCATGGCAGCCACACAAAATTGCAGAATGGGCACTGAGTGAGGAAGAAAATTTAACACAGAAAATAAACAATATATCTACGGCAATGATAAAATTGCACCAAGCTTCCTTTTGAAATAACAAGATTGATAAAAAATAACCAAGATGGCTGTCAAAATTGCCACCGAAATATAGAAATGTGTTGGATTGTTACACATGCCCCTTACATCATTTTCGGTTATTCGTAAACTGTGGCGAGTAGGACTTGTCTTTGTTTTTATCAGTCATGACACCAAGTACTTTGGAAAACATATTATGCTGTAATTTGTGTCTAATTGTTGTTCATACTCCGAAAAATGCAAATTAAATAATGCGCTATGTAATTTCACAAATAAAGTTGCTTCTCGAAGTTTTAGATTAACATTGGACAGAAATAGGCATAATAAAATAAACAAAAGTTTACACAGTTTTAAATATCGTTAGTGTCATTCAATTACACTCGACATTGATCTATTCGACCCAAGATGGTCGCCAGAATGGCCGCCAAAACTCACAGTTATAAAATATGACAAATGTTTATATTCTCAAACGGCATTTAGCAAAGGAGTTGGATATATTCGCCAAATCTATTTTTAGATACTATCATGTTAAGGTATATTGTGACTATGTTTGACCAAACATAGTTTGTTTATAATCGAGAATATATCAGAATGGAATCTTAGAAACCTAACATGAAATTGCCCAATATAATTTAAACGATCCTGCCCGTTTCCTGGGAAGTCAAACCGGATATGTGCTGACTGAATCATTATAAGAGCATAACGAGTACTCGAACCCAAAAGAATCCCTGCAGTCATAATACAGACAGAAATCCAACTTTATGGCTGTATTATTTCGTTTGCGGCAGATCTGCTTTATTCGTTGCCTATTCTTGATGAATTGTTGATCACGTTGATGTCACCCGGCCACAAAAATTTAGAAGATTCAGGAAAAATATCACACCTTGACTTCATCGAAGTCGAAGTTGCATTGCTATCATACTCCCAACGTGAAATATAATTGCTCAACTTAGAAATACACAGGCATTACATGTTAGTGCAAACAGTATTTCGTCTCTAATTATGAAACCGTTGTGTCTCATAAGATACAATAAGGGGAGATTGCATTGTTCAGTTTCTTGTTTTTGGCATATCTGTGTTTCATCACCCGAAATTCGTTTTAATAGTTGAGACATTATCACTCCTCTCAAGACGTGAGTCAGCACATGTACCACTCTTGTTACTTCGTCCAATAAATGGTCACATTGATAGTAGTCTATCTACAACCAACTCACCCCAGCAACTACAGTTGAATTACAAACTCATCTCACAAGCTAACAGAGCTCACCACAAAACTCTCCGACTGCATATCAGAGACTCCATATAGAATGTTTGCTTCGGTTGTGGAATGGAGAGTCCATAATACAGATTTAATAAATAAATTTCAATACGGCCGCTGACCCCATAGGAGATACATTGCATATTCACTTTGATGTAGTCTAACAGAACTGTGCACATAACCGAGTTAATGCTTGTCATTTTATATTAGAATAAGTCAAAACATCAGTATCGGGCAAAAATAGCCTAAGGTTTGTCATTCTCCATGTCGAGTCCAGCAAGTGACAATAACGGCTCCTCAACTTCTTCCTGGTTGTCAACGAAAAGATATCGTGAAATCAAAATGCCTATGCCTAGTGCCTGGATAGTTAGTGATGAAATACCTCATCGAAACACCAGAAGCTCGTCTTTGGTCCATGCCATTTGGTGGAGCATCGAAGTAATGAATACAGTGACGGGTCATCAAGATCATTTAATGGAACGTTATTAAGATTTCTTGCAAAACGTCCACATGGGGACATTCATTAGCATTATACATCAACTGTTAGTTCACAGAAAGTAAAGATCTTCGAATCACAGAAACCCCGCAATCTCGAACGAAATCCTTTAATTGAATATCGAACAAATGTAGTTTATAGAATTTGCTGGCAAACCGTACAACCATAATAGTCGGATCCACAAGTAGGCCAATAACAAGCTTGGAATATCGATACTGCGCAAAAGTTGGAAGTAATAGATAACACTGTTATGCTTGAATTGAGAGAAGATTGTGGATTGTTAGCTATTTGAAGCTAACTGAAATTTACTTCAACTATTGCTCAGGAAGGTATACGATTACAACATTTAACGACCTGAGTTTTCTGCAGACCTGATTTAATTGTAGTGGGATATCAAATGTTCCTGTATAAAACATCTGGAAAGAATTCTACAAAGTTTCCACCCAATAATAATACATGTACCTCAACATGTCGGTGAGTCGAATTGCCTCTACAGCCAAGTCGAACTGTGCATTGGTGCGACAAATTATTATCAATTTTATCTGAAACATTGCCGATAGCCGATACAATTACAGAAATGCAGGCATTTAAAGAAACTTTGGTGTGAATATGTTTCTTGTATGACATTTTGATGAGACCACATAACGCAAGCATGTAAGAACTTCGATAACACATGTGACAAATATGACATGGGTGTATCTAATATAAACTTGATGAGTGCATAAGTTCTGCACAGGAAGATGTGGATCATACACGGAACGAACTTGCAGTATATGCGATGTCCAGAAAACTATCTCTGTGGAACTCAAATACACATGAATACCAATTGAACTCATTATATGAGGCTATCTTCCTATCCTAGCTCAATCAAAATCAGCCACGCTTTCTAAATCTTGGGTGTGGAGTCAGTGAGTTGACATATGAGCTGACCAGAGCTCCACAGCAGTTTCGGTACGAACCTGAACATAAGTTATCTCTAGTCGCTATATATCGCATGTAATAAGCAGAGGTCTGGTAGAAATCCGCCAATACGATTCTTCTTCGCAGAAGACACACAGAGCTCACATCTGAACGCTCTCGTTTGGTTGTCTGCGACAAAGCAATTACTGCCATATAATTCCCTGATGCACACACAATATGAACTAGATGTTATTCAAGGACGGGCAATTGTAAATTTTCTCAGTTTCACAAAAGTATACCCTTTGTTTTCGTACATGTATATTAATAAGAACGAATCACACAAATATTAGCTCATATTCTTATATTTGGACTAAGTATACACTAATTATTAAGCTTGTTAACATGGAAGATGTCTCTAATGTCAACGCATTATATGCCGCTACTGTTTTGGGTACTGCGTTGTGTGATGTCCATTCAATTAATTTCCATGAGCAGCTGAATTTCGGTAGAATTGACTTAGTATGATGGCATTACATGAGCAATACAGGAGTTAAGTGAAAAATTCTTAGCCAAACTCCTGAATTTAGATTCATATGGATAATATATGTTAATCTAACATATCATGGTTGTCGAATGATTAGATAGTATAATTCATTCAAAATAAGGTTGCTAGTAGCCACCGATTTCAAACCGCTCTAAATAATTTAAGAGGCGAGTGTGAAAAATCATCAATTATTATTATTTCGGTCGCCGTTTTGGGAGCCATCTTGGATTTTGAGGTCCAACTTGAATCGTCAAGAGGAAGTGTGATCCAATGGTATTATTAGTTGCGAAACATAATCATTTCACTATCTAAAATTTCCTCCCAGACTCAATGCCAACTCTGAAATTGTTCATGGTTGCCATTTTGATGATTTCATCTCATTTTCGTCGTTTCATTCTCTCGAACTCTTGAGTATAAACAGCCATTGTTCACAAACTATTCATATTGTTTCATATATCCATGTTATTACGCCAACACGGAGCAAATATATTCACCTATATTCACTAAATCGCACATTAGGAGTGATATCAAAGAAAATTTGACAAATGTTAGTGATTTATCAATTTTGGCAACCATTTTAGTCGCCATCTTAAATACAGATGAACTTTTTTGGTTGTAATTATATGGCAATCTATATGTTTAAACCTGTTGCAACTGTTTGTCATCAAATTCAGCTATTTTCTGGCTAACACTTGGCTTGAATTACAAAATCGATATTTGGTAAAATTTCATAGCATATTTATAAATTCACATTTTGACGACATTTTGTAGGAATAAGACCCAAAGTATGACATATTATCATGTTAAAATGGTTAGGTATTCAAATGTATTTAAAATTAAATTGATATTAGCCACCGATTTCAAACAACCGTGAATGTTTTAAGAGACATGTGTGAAAATTCATCATTTTCCCGAACTTCGGTCGCCATTTTGACGGTCATCTTGGCTAAATGTGGTCAATTTTTCGGTCAAAGTGAAGCCTGTTATCATAGTATCACAACAGTAGAGAAATATTATATTTCCTACCATAAATTCACTACTAACTATTAATCAAACTGATTCAGTGCCTACTCTGAAATGTTGGATGGCGGCCATCTTGATGACGTCATAAATCCACCCAGTCGCGACCCCCAGGTGTCTAAGATTTGTTTTCTGGTGCCTCAGATATCAAGCAACATCATGAGCATAGTGGCTATATTTCTTCACAAAATGCACACGGGAGCCAAAAAATGAACATAAGAGCCTCTACTATATGAGCATTATGCCATTCACAGTAGGACATTCATGATATATTGTTGTCATTTTAGCATAACGGTCATGTATAAATATGATAAAAGCATGCATGCACAGATGTATAGAACAAGTACCAGTTTTGCGCGAGAGTATCAATCACAGTAGGACATTCATGATATACTGTTGTCATATTATCATACTGTCATTTCGCACAATGGCGATATATAAGATTCTATCTTGATCGTACAGCACTCGAAAAATGTTACTTCACGCTAGTTCCACCAATCCTCATATATATGGCGATATATAATACGCGAAAAGTTCAATAGATTTCGCACGGGCATCACGGAGTAAATTTTAGCTCGAAATAAATTTTACTTTTCTTTGTTATCAAATAGAATCGTATTAATTCAGCCCCGAATCGCATAATACTAGCCCAAATATATTGACAGGGTGTCACGACTAAAATCCGCCCCCAACTGCTAGGATCCGGATCAGCCCAGATCGGCCGCATGGTGTTTAGGCGGGATTTTAGAGACCAGAACAGTGCGGCATGTCATGAAAACCCATACACGCACTGTTTGGGACCGCGGCCACACATGAGTGTGGCGATATTGGTGTAAACAGTATTTATTCCATATTAGTCATTATATATTACAAAAACAAGACATATATTAACAGTGATGATATGAAAGGGATTCGACAACAAGCTTTAAGCTTTTGGGAGTCGTTTCCGATTGGCTTGTTACAAGGTCCATCCTGTGAGAATGATTTTAAAACACTTCTGTTTCAAGTAAATGGGGGTTTCAGGTTTAAAATTATTGACGTTTTATCGCGTATACTTGTCTACTCACAGGGTTGGCCGGTTCGATGGGTGTTTCAAGATAAGGTAGTTTCATATGGAATGATTTGGGTGATGTGAGAGTATGTTGGAAAGGTATTGTGGTTTTCAGATGAATATAAAGTAGTTTTATATGGAAATATTTTGGTTATGTGAGAATAGTTTAGGGGATTAAGGTGGATGTCGGATATGATAAGGGAGGTGAGGAGTGAAATTGTGATATATCTTGTTGGCAGTATAGAGGATTGTGACGAGTGTGGATACTCTATTGTGTCAGATTATGCACTGGTTGGGAATCTGACATTGCTTCTGATCCAACGTCACATCATAATGGGACGCGCTTGTATTGTTTATTCTTCTAAACCGTATAACATACCGTGATAACGCAACAGTTTCAAAAGTAATCCATTATCGTATGTTATAGCTGACTAACATTAGTGCGTTTAATATCAATGAGTGTGTGACTCAGCGGAGAATTGTTTGGTGCCATCATTAAAACGTTTGGTACAAATGATAATTTTTTGGACTTCTGTGAAAATTGTTAAGTTGTCTTCCAATGAAATTTTAGTGGATCCACACAAGAGTGTCTCGGATGTAACAATACACAGAATAAAAATTGATGATAAGAGTGAGCGACGTTGGGAGCGGTATCTAACACATTCAAGTAAATAGTGTTCTGTGTCCTCAATTTCACCACAGACACACCTGGGATGACCGGAGACAAAGTTAGAATAAGTTTGGTAATTTAGGTGGCTACAATGTAATCTTAGTCTGGCGTGCAGTATTCGGGCTTCGCGGGCATACGCATAGTAAAACCATATATGGGTCTTCTTCATATTCAAGTCGAGAGACCTCTTGAATGCTGAAAGGGAATCCATGTTAATGATATTTTTGTCGAGATTATTCCATAGGGACGTCGCTGATGGAAGAAATGATCTTCTGTGATATTCATAGTCAAAACCAGGGATTATGAAATGATTGCTTTGTCGAGTTTCACGCCTAGATATTTGTCCGTGAGTCGGGGGAATTAGTGTTCTAAGATACATCGGTGACTGTCCATTTACCATTTTATAAAACACTTTTAATTTGTGTTTTTAACGACGTGATTTCAAGGTTTCCCAACCAGTTTCTAACATAAGTGTAGAATTACCGACAGATATGGTGGCACCCGTCACAATTCGGGCTGCTTCGTATTGTACGTTTTCAATTTTATCAGAGTATTTATAGGAGTAGCCGTCCCATACAATACAGGAGTATTCGAGGATTGGTGGAACTAGCGTGAAGTAACATTTTTCGAGTGCTGTACGATCAAGATAGAATCTGTATTTCCTCAGTAGAGAGATGCGTTTCCATGCGGTCTTAATCATGTACGATCAAGATAGAATCTGTATTTCCTCAGTAGAGAGATGCGTTTCCATGCGGTCTTAATCATTTCTTCAATATGAGGCCCCCAGCTTCCATCATTACTCAATATAATGCCAAGATGTTTATGTACTTTTACTTCTTTGATGGGCTGTTGGTTCATGTACAGGGTTGGGTGGTTTAGTGGGGTACGTTTTCGAGAGCATGTTAGTCATTCTGTCTTGAGTTCATTGAATTTAACATGCCATTTAGAAGCCCAAGCTTGGAGTTTGTCGATATCCTGTTGTAGCAATATCGCTCCAGTGTGAGGGTCATTGGTAGTAAATGCGATGGACGTGTCGTCGCCAAAGAGGCGAACGTTACATGTAATATTTGCAACAATGTAATTTATAAATACGAGAAAGAGAATAGGGCCCAATATAAATCCCCGTGGGCACTCCTGCGGTGGTCTCCTCCATTTGGATTAACCAGAACGTAGGACAACACGCTGCTGTCAGTTAGACAGATATAATCTGAACCATTGTAATATGTTATCACGAATTCCTATACCATGAAGTTTAAATAGTAAACCGCCGTGCCATACTTTGTCAAATGCTTTACTAATGGCGAAAAATAGTAATCGAATGTCTTGCCCCTCGTTAAGTGAACTACTGATATCTAATATATATTTTGGGACTTCTGTTTGTTTGTTTGTTTGTTTGTTAGCTATGGCCGGGTAAACTGCCGGACGGATTGAGCCCAAACTTCACATCTAAGGGTAAAATCCCAGATGGAGTGTCATCGCACCGCTTCTGGGAACATCAGACCACTCATTCTCCAATCCCCCGCCACCGCAATGGGAATTCATGGGTTAGTCGCGTGATAGTTAAAGAGCGTTCGTATCCACAGTGTCGTTGGTAAAGAGCGTGTTGTGTCTGTGTACAGACATGAGCCGATGAGCGTGTTGTGTGATTCTTATATATGTGTTCGTACTTAGGGGTTCCTGGGAATGGGGGAGATTTTCATCGGGTCAGTTTTTCCACCCGATGTGACCTTCACCTTGAAACGGATACGCACAAATGATCTAATAAATATTTTGGGGCTTCTGTCTGTCTGTTTGTCTGTTAGCTATGGTCGGGAAAACTGCTGGACGGATTTCGACGAAATTTGATACCTACTGGTAATTTTGTCTGGGGAGTCTTTTGGGCGGGTCAAATAATGACTCCGACCTGACCTTGACCTTCAAAATTGTCAATTCAAGGTCAAAGCCCGGACGAAGTCGGGTCACCTGCTAGTTGTTATATATTTCACACACCTGATAAGAAGTTGAGTCAGTGGGCATGAAGACAAACTGATGTTCGGTTAAAATATGTCTTGACTGGAGATAAGTCATGAGATGCTTGGCGATGCATTTGTCAAATAATTTGCTTATACAACTCAGAAGTGAAATCGGACGATAATTTTCTGGATTGCTACGATTGCCTTTCTTGTGTATCTGTACCACGTTTGCTCGTTTCCATTCCGGAGGAGAAAACGGTTGAAAATCTGCGAAAGAGACTTACTCAAGCTTGTACAGTTCTTCAATAATCGCGGGCGTATACAATCAGGACCAGATGCTTTATCAGGCTGTATTACCTTTAGTGCGTTGAAAACTTCTAGTTCGGTTATTTCTATACAATTCCATGTAGAAACATCGGGGTCTTCATCTCATAGATCTGGGGGGTTATATGACATATCAATGGAGGCGATGCTGCAGAAATAATTATTGAGGACCTCTGATTTTTCCTCATCGGCCGATAAAATGTTGCCTTGCCAATTTAAAGGTGGCATATTGTCAGATATAACGGTGGAGAGACGATTAAAGGTTTTCCACCACTTACTGTCAGTTGTCATGGGATCGTGCATGACTTCTTGTACCTTTGTAAGATGTATGCGTTTGGCCGCTCTCACTTCGTTAATTACATCGTTGCGAATTTTACGATATTTGCACCAGACTGCGGGGGTATTTCTTCTTTTTGCAATTTTGTGTATTCTTTTTCGTTGCCTAATTAAGTACTTAATCCGGGGGTTTATCCATTTATGTTCTTCTCTCCTATTGTGGATTGTTTTGTGTGGAATGTGTTTTTGCATGAGATCAGTCAGTTTTTCTGTTAAAGTACTACATATATTTTCGACTGGTATGTATTTAAACAATTGTGTCCAGTCGGGAGGTTTTATTTGATGGTTGATGGCAGGATAATCGGCTTGTTCGTACATGTAGATTGTGCGCATGGTAGGTTTATTCGGTTTTATAGGGTTATGGGTGTGAATGTTTACGTACACGGGGACATGGTATCGGACTAAGTCACAAAAGAATGGTCCAAGTGTTCCACTTTCCTTTTTCATGCGGTTTTCGTATATCAGTACGACGTCTATTAATGTCTCGGAGTATTCAGTGAAATTTGTCGAGTCGTTGATAACTTGGTCAAGAGTAAACTGAGTGCATATTATGATAATTTAGTACTAGTTGGGGCAAACTGACAGGGAAGCATTCTCTCGCCTCTGTACTACATGATATACGTAGACGAATTGATAAAATTGTTATCAGAGTCACCATATGGTCTTACTATACTCGGCGTCAACTGTACTTGTCCTACACACGCAGATGACATGGTATTGCTCTCATTGAGTAGTACGGGGTTGTCGGAATTATGTAATATTTGTGAAAAATACAGGAACAAATGGCGGTACAGATATAACTCTAATAAATGCTCGGTTCTGGTTTTAAACGAATCCAAAAATGAATTTTCTAATCGAGCAAAAAATTGGACTTTGTGTGCAAATCGGGTGGAAGAATGCACAGAAACTACTCATCTTGGCATACCCATCGACAAATATCATTTCAATACTGCTTTCGTTGAACGCATTTGTGACAAACTAAGAAGTGCACGCATGATGCTAGCAAACGCAGGAGTTTATCCCGGTGGAATAACGCCACAGAGTTGCACGATGTTATATTCATCAGTTGTCTTATCTAAAGGTCTTTATGGTTCTGAATTACTATGGGATCTCAATAGAAATTGTGTTGATCGACTTGAGAAAACTCATCGATTCTGCATAAAATATTACCAGGGTTTACATAGACGAACATCAACAAATATAGCATGCGGTTTGGTCGGTATGTCGCCAATAAATGCAATAATTGAAAAACGTAAAATGTCATTTTTTGGTTCCTTGTGCAACTTAAAATCCAACAAAACCGGTAAACAATTATTTTTCACGAGATTACATCAATATCTGACAGGCCTCGTTAAATTTTCAGGGAATTTCATGGCCGATATCATTTTTATCTTTGACAAATATAAGTTGACAGGGGAACTGGAAGCGTTTATTCGTCATAGATCCTTTTTAAATCCGACAACATGGAAGCGAAAAGTTAGACAACGTTGGTCGGAAATTAACGATGCAGAATGGACACAAAACATATTAAGCGATAATAGACTTATTCGGTTCCATGACATACATTCCAGTCGTCATATGTCCCAATTATGGCAAAATTGTCGAAAATTCCCCAAAAACAAAGAGTCATATTTAATTGTTGCGCGACTGTTGTCTATATTACAAACCGAAGAAGCAAATTGCTCACTCTGTCGATTAAAATACACAGATATAGTGTCCCATGCATTAGTGGAATGCTCCTCGTTACATCGTGATAGGGATCTTATCGAATATGAAATACTAAATGAATTTCACGTGGACGTTTATCTAAAATTTGACTCACTCGATACTGAATCTAAAACACGCATATTTCTATCTAGATGTAATGATCTCGTACATGAATCCGCAGAAGTTGAAATTCATCTAATCGACTTTTTTGTGAGGAAATGTGCTTATCTGTGGAAATTATATGTTGACCGAACAGCAGCTGAGAATGTTTAAGTGTAAGTGTATACGCGTCAACAGTATAAAACTTTCGCAAATATACATGGCATATACAATATGAGCAGCGCTGACATGAGAGGAATATATCGTAATATCAGCCACAACAACAACAACAACAAAAATTAAATAATGTCAGCCTCAAAAGTCAATTGAATTTCATGCTACCTATGCCTTTATCGATATCTTGCATATATTTATGTTACTATAATGATTGTATGCTGAATTTATGGATACTTGTCATGTTGTATAATTATGTAAAATATGATAACAATTGGATGTGTTGTGTGTAAATGTTTAGACGACAGTCTCTATTATTGTTATATATTTTGATATCTTCGGAAACGGAGGAAATAAAGATCTATATATATATATATGGTCCAGGGCCGGGGTTTGGCAATACATTGCCATATGTTATTAGTAATTGTCTGAGCCATGTTGGTATTCCAACTACGTTCATACTTGTGTGCGCACATGTCGAATTAGGTTTTCTATTTTCCTTTAATAGTATATGATTTACGAACTCGTTGTCCGTGTTCATGATTGTTACAATTAATAATATGCGTAAGAGTTTGATTTGCTTCGTTCCGTTGATGGATAGATTTATGAAGTAGAGTAGAAGTTTAGATGTATATGGATCACATCGGTATTTACGTTTTGAGTATCGCGCGCGACTGTATAATAAGCCTACCCGTGATCTATGATAGTTATCCAGGATCATTGTGGTACCTCATTTCGATAAAGCAGAGTTGGTGCGCAGGCTTCCTCGTTTGGAGCGACGTTTGATCAGATGCAAGGTTGTTATTTAACATATATAAATACAATGAGATGCAGGGTAGATATGAAATAAGTAGAAATGATAAAATAATAAACATAATGAAAAAACGTATTCGTGTTACGGAATAAAACAGTTCTTAAGGGGAAAGTTCAACGTGTATGTGTAGGTTTTCATTAGTATTATGCAGTTGGGAGGATGTCAAGTCCGTGCAGTTGCGTGGGCATTTTATAGTATGACATAAAAACAGCAATTCGTAACTCTATATGTTGTACAGGGATTTCCATATTAAGTAAACAGGATTACTATAGGTCAAGAGGCCATCATTATAAAATATGTCGATTCTCGTCAATTTGTAATTATTATAGTCACATTCAGGCATGGCACCCGAAGAAAAACCTGACCGGCAGGTGCTTTCCTGTGGTGAATATACATACAACATTCCATTTCACTGAGTTTAGTATAACTGCCACCGTAATGGAAATTAAGAAGCATTACCAAACGATGTACTTTGTAGAATCCTCGTCGGAGAATTGTACAAGTTGGTTGTGGAAATGAATTCAATCGTGACATAACATAAATAAGCAACCGTGGAACCTGACATCATTTCCCGTAACATGAAACAATGAGTTATTTATCAATATCATTATATAATAGTCTTCTTTCTTGATAATGATATGCGTTATATGGTGTGTACTGTGTATAAATGATATTGAATAATGACAGTGTGGCTATCCGTTATTTTGGTCAAAATGGTCGTGGCAATAATCGTTTACAGGTCAGGAGCGATAACACAATCCAATTGTTGTAAACTTGGCAAACAATTCGGGATAGATTACTCTATTCTTCTGTTTTACTAGATCATTGGAAGATTGGAATGGAAAATAGTTTTATAAAATTCTAAATTCTTGGTTTAGGAGAACGGGTAAAATTACAATACAAATATGAGGGGGGCGTGGTAGGGGGTATGATCGAAGTATAAGGTGCATGGGGTACTTTTCGAGTAGTGGTGGGAATGGGATCGTAGTATTATGGCTGGTGGTATAGCAAATAATAGCAAGTATGGATACTCTGTTCTCATATAGTTAACAGCGGTTCTGTGTACTTTAGTGCTTATTATAACATTTAAATATATACATATAGACTCAAACAGATGGTAATAGCCAATTAAGTGCCGGGCATTAGTTCATCCTTATCACATGACTACAATGATGGTTGTCGGGGACAGAAGTAGCCTTCACCCCCAAGTGTATTCCTTCTTGGTGAGACGAACATTGAAGGAATGCTTGAGGGAAGATTAGTTCTTTTGTGTGGCGATATTAACTCCTAACTTTCCAGAATTTAAATATGGTATCCGCATTGACATTACTTGCAGACTGGACTCCCATGTGGCCATCGTACCGTTAAGAACTCTACATATATATGTAGCGGAACTACCATCGACTATATTAACATAGAAACAAGGGGGAATCGCCACCAAAGCCATGGCAGCAAATAACACTCGAAATGCCGACATCACGAGAGTTTGTCGCGATGAAGCAAACCAACCAGGACCGCCCTTGGGCCGTCTGGGCTGCTTTTAGTGGCCAAAACATTGGGGTGGGTTCACACGAAAACTCACCCACGCATGGACATGGGCTGTGGCCGCGGCCGCGCAGACGTGTCGCTATTAATCCATATCTTTACAGAATTTCAATATTGTCGCAATCGTACCACCAATAACTCCACATATATATGTAGGTATAGCGGAACTAGATTCGCGAAGTAATAAGGAATATTTCCCAACAAATCCTGGCAATTAACCCTCGATTTGTCACCGTCGCCGATTACGTTCGCCGCCAATGAAGCGAACAGCCCGAACCGCCCGCGTGGCGTCTAATTAGGATGATATTCGTGGCCATGCAACACAGTGTTTAAGTCTCAAGAAAACCCATGCATGCCATTCCTTGTGCGGAAGTTAATTTTAATGTACACTCAGCCTTATAGGGGAGTGACGATATAGGTGGATGGGTGTGCGTACTTATAGTTTGGTTTAAACTTATTTCAACAGTATATTGATATACAGATACTAGGGGATTTGAGGACAAATTCTTCAAACTTAGATGGACCTCCGCTCCCCATAATACATAATAAATATAACAACAAATATAAAAAGAATAGGTTTGTCATAGCTGGTGCATGTATACAATACTAATTGAATATGAATAACTATAATGTTAAGTGTTAATGGTGAGTTATTGTGAGTTGGAGGTGGGGGTAAGTGTGGGTGCAAGTTAACTATATAAGTAATATGGTTCGTTAAGGACTGACAATGGGTGTACATGTGTTAGGGTTGCCTGGCTATATAGCCAACAGAGTTTGTACGTAAACGTTATACTTATTGGTTTTATGATGACTGAATTCAATCAGTACACACACACATATATATATATATATTATATTATATGTATACATTGATATACATATACACAAAGATACATATATAATCAATTTAGTTTATTTATTAATCACGAGAATCTGCCGGATGATTTAATAGATTTTAAGGTTGCATCAAGGAGAACGAAATTATCGTTGTCATTGAGCGTGATGACACCAATCAAAGGTGCTTTGTGAGCAGGAGGGGTAGTAAAGTATTTGCAGAAAGGTATGCCGTTTTTTGCATCGGGCATTTTCGGGGACCCACCACCCCCAAACCTGCAAAAAAACATATTTTCTACTCCTAATGTTTTGACACTCACCCCCCCCCCCCCAAATTTAAATAAATTTGGTCTAAAACCGCATAAAACTCTACTGATACCACTCATATGACTGGGAAATTATCTATTTTCGTTCAAATAATAGTTTAACCTGTTTCAGAAACTGTTTCAATTGAAAACAAAATGTTTTATAAATTGTTGATCACTGTGCAGGATACACACAATTCCATAATTTCTAACTATTTCTTGATTTTATTCTGTCAACCAACCCATTATCTAACATGTTCCATAGTATGGAAGCCATACCACTTTTGTTAGTCGACTGGGTCAATTTCTATTACACTAAACTAGCTGAAATAGGCTCCCTGTAGGGCGCCGATATTCAGCGTTGGAGAGACATGTGGCACCTTTGTGTGACTTAATTTCGCACACATTTTGATGTTAGACAGAGCCTTTATTCAGCGGCGGCCTCTTTGTGCGCTTCAAGCACATTTTGATCATTGAAACATTTTGATTTATATATATTGTTTAAAAAAATTATTTTTAGATTCAACTCCGTGTTCAATTTAACAAAACCAATTTTTTTTTAATTTCAAATATTGAAAAACTAACACGGTTATAACATCTGCAAGGGTACCCGAGTCACCACACCAGATTTGCTTGAATTCGGTTTGAGAAAAAAATCGGGAAAGATCCTATTCGTTTAAGTATATAGATGACAAGCAGTCAAAGCACTATACTGAGAGATCATCTGAGTTGATAGACATGCAAATAATTCACTGATTGGCTTGGTGCACCGTTGACAGTTATTTTCTAGCCATTGATAGTCACATTAATGTTTGAGACAGTTGCTCGCTATTATTCAGTGCACACAATGGTCTAGGCTTTAGTAACATCAGGACAAGTTTATTTATTTCAGTTTTACATTTCTCGAAGCTACTTTCCGAAGGGTTTCGGGAAGGAATATTTTTCACCCCACCGTCCCGTATGCAACATGCCATAGCTTAATGTCATCTCTGCTGAGGCCAATATGTGGTCCCAGTAACATAAATATGGTATTTTTGCAGCTATAAATTCTTATAATATGTTTTAAACTGTTACAAATATCAAACATGGGCACAAAAGGTCTTTAGTAAAAAATTTGCATGAGGTTGTAAAAAACGCGTTTTTGCCAGTCAGACCAACCACCAACCCGGCATACCTTCCTGCAAATTTTGTATTACCCCCCTGTTGTTGGAATATATTTGAAATGATTTCATTGTATCAATCAGTTCAGTTCTTTGGGTTTAGTACAAAGGACAGTTTATAAGGAAGTGTTCAGTATCTTCCTTGGGGAATCCACAGGCACAGGATCGTTCATCGGCAATGAAATGTCTCACTTTGTCGTGATTTAAATTGCTACAATCATTTCTCAGCCGGCGATAAAAAAATGTTTGTTGAACGATCACCTATCAGAATGTAAGCGGGAATCTTTTCTTTGGAAAGAACAGATGACTTAAAAGATTCGTCTGATTTAAAAAAAAATATTTTGAATATCCTTTGCCAAAGTATTCCAAACTTGTATATTATTAGGAATGAATGAGTGTTTGAATGTCTCGAGTAGACAAAAGTAGTTTACGAATTCACTCGAGTTATGTAGAACCAGGTCTCGTAAGAATGAGGGGGCTTTTCCGTTAACAATTTTGTGCATTAAACATAACCTTTGTGCATCGCGTCGACGTTGGAGGGGTTGCCAACCTAACTCTGATAGTAAGGTGGAGTTCGAGACAGATCTATTAAGTCCGGAAACGACTTGAGCTCCATCGTGATATACCTTGTCTAGTAGGGGTTTTTCGGTATTATGCTTATGATTCCATACACAGCTTCCACACTCTAGAAATGGTAAGACATGGGTTTGAACATTATGTCAAGGGATTTTATTGGAAGTATATATTGCAGTCTATGAATTTGAGAGAGTTTTGCGCATATCGTCTTGTAATTGTGGTCAATAGAGAGACCCCGGTCAAGGTTGGGCTGGAAAATGACTCCCAGATGTCGATGAGATTCAACAATTTCGAGTGTATCAGGACCAAATGTGAGGTTCGCGGTGCGGTTGCCTTATGATTGTGTGCCCTGAAATATCATCGCTTTTGTTTTAGACGCATGTAAAGACACTAGCCACATGTTTGTCCAGTTATAGAGTAGTTTTATATCGTCGTTCATGTGGGATACCAGGCTGTCCTGAGATGGTAGTGCGTAGACAATACACGTGTCGTCGGCGAATAAACGAACGTTCAATTTCAGGTTGTCAGCTCTGTATTTGGAGAAAATGGAGAAGAAAAGGGACCTAATACAAAGGCCTGGGGGACACCAGCTAGCTGATGCAACGGGCTAGATAATTATGATCCAACAAGTACACGTTGGGACCTGTTGCTAATATAATCTATCAACAACGAAAGGAGTTTGCTGCATATACCATAGCTTTGTATTTTGTGAATTAGACCTTTGTGCCAAACGCGTTCAAAGCTTTCGAAATGTCACAAAATATTCTAGTAGATATATTTGATTCACTTTTCATTTGGCTAAGGTGGTGTACTATTTCGATAATTTGATGCGTTTTACTGTGATTAGGGTGGAATTCTGCTTGGTGTTTGTATAGAAGGTTATTATTTGCGAAGTGATCATATGCTTTATGGAAGACAATCGTTTCTAAAAATAACACACGAAAGGAGCGAAATTGGTCGGTAGTTGGTGGGGTCAGATTTATCGCCCTTTTTACAGATTGGGATAACTGTGGCCATCTTCCATATTCCAGTTTCCATTGATTGTTTAAAAAGAATGCTAAGAGGTAGTGAGAGCGATTGGTGACAGCCGTTTATGATTCTGCTGCTTATAGTATCTTGGCCGGTTGCTTTGTTAACCTTTAGTTCCTTGAGAATGTTTTGACGTCATCTTGCGTGATAGTGATTAAATCAAGCTTAGCGAGCGTTCGTTTCGGGAAGTCAGGAAGAGACTGCCCTTGATAATTAATTCTACAGTTGTTGATAAAAAATTCGTTGAGGACATTTGCTTTTCTCTTATCATCATAAGCAAAAAAGTGGAGCTGGATTGAAGTGGAGGAATAGCTTTTGATTTCTGGGTTTTCTGGAGCAGCTGGTTTGTGATTTGCCATAATGATTTAGAGTTATGTGAGTTATCTATCTGGGTCTGAATTTCTTCCAGATATCTAGTTTTCGCAACATTTTTCATATTATTAACTGTTAGTGAATGGGACACTGTCGTGTCTATTTGAACACGTAACGTGCATGTTTTCACGACTGGTCATATGTAGGTACGCGGTGAACACTATATGTGCATGTTCTCAAGACTTGTCACGTGTAGATACGCGGTGATAGCGGGTTGGGATGTAATATTTATATTGCATGGCACAATGTCGGTCTATTTGGACATTTCATGTGTACGTTATCAAAGCTGGTACCAGGGACGCGGCGATGGGGGAGGGGGGTTGATATGCACGAAAACTCATATTATCTGCGACACTGACGGGTCTGTTTGAAAATTGCATGCGCATGCACTCAAACTGGTTAAACGTAGGGACGTGGCGACATGGGGTTGGGTCTACGTACACATATTGCATGGAACACAATCGGGTTTATTTTATAAATTCATGTGTATGTTCAAAGGCAGGTCGCAGGACCTCTCAGATGAGGTTGGTGTGGCCCGGGTACTTATATTGCATGGGACACTGTCGGGTCTATTTGAACAGTTCATGTGTATGTTCTCATGGCTCGTCTCTTAACACTGCATGCCCTTGAACCAGACCGAAATTTCCAAGTTTCATTACCCTCCCCTTGGATTGAAATCTTTCAACATATGCAGCAAGTTTTAATTGTTGGACATTTCCGACCGGTTAACAACACCTCTGGACGCTCTACATATCACATCTTTCATCCGAATAATCTGATTGATTGATTAAAAAACTTGACCGCCATTGGCTGTCTTAAATTTCTGTATTTGATTTCATTAACACTGCAGCCGTCATTTATGAGCTTATTTATTCGGAATATTTACAGGCATTATCATCTATATGGGAGCTATCGAATTTGAAAGTTTTAGATAAAAAACATTGCCATTGGCAGCCTTCGTTGTTTTTGTATCATTAATTCCTTTGGCGCTCTCTACAATCAAAATCTTTCATTAGATCAAAATTTGTTCAACCACCCTTATCATCATTGTTTATCTCACTATCAACACTAAATCACCCAACACAAATAGAATATAATAATTATATGCTAATTATAGTCCAGTGCAGTTGTAGGAGCTCCTTTTTCAGGTTCCCTGTTTTATTTCGAAAAGGCGAGGAACACAGCCATTGTACCGGGCAGAGCACGCCAGTGTCCACATAATAGTGAGATTATGATGTGCCAAATTGTCCCCCTGGTGGCCACGCTGATATAGTCTGAGAAAAAGTATGTTAGCACAAACCGTATATAAAGCTTTGTGGAATATCAGAAACATGCATATCAACTAAGCGACTGTTTGTCGCATCAGTGCTATAGGGTCGTAACTCCATTTTGGCGGGAAATGAGTATTTGATATCATTCGAATCGTGAGAAAAACTCCAATCAGATGAGCCAAACTGTTATTGCATTGGGTGCCAAATATTCTCACAAACCAGTGACACAAATATCGTATCTCCAGCGATCTTCACAATTATTCGTGCTATAGGGTCGTTTGTCCAACAGCAGCCAATCGGATGCTTCAGGTTGTACACGTGACTTCTGTTTCGTTTGTAAATTGTCAAATGTGTGCTATATGATCATATCTCCATGTTAGTCACGTGACCATTTGGTGATTTAAATTTTGTGATTGTTCCACAAATTTCTATATGATCATGCGCATGAGTGAATATTCATAATGGAGAATATTTGGCACTTTTTAGTTCATAGACACATGCGATTGCCACCATAATCAGTTTAATCATTATTTATTAACACAACTTCCTAAAAGCACGGAAACCAATCGTCGTTGGCGTACGCAAAAGGTCTCCCAACAAGTTATTGCTATTTAACAGAAAACGAGGGAGTAAACAGAAAAAGTATGTAGTTCAATGGACAGCTAATGTCAGTTTTCATTGGGATAAATACAACAATACGTCATGCTTTGTCAGCATTAGGAGAAATGTTGTCTTAAAACTTCAACATTCATTTTTTCTCGGAAAGTTGAAAATGTGGGTTACGACATTATAGCACTGATGCGACGTGTTGTTTTCGGTTGTAAAGGAAATTGACTCATCTACTCTATATTTTGAGAACTACGTATATATATATATATGTGTGTGTGGGTACTTCATAGAATCGAAAACGGCTGCGCGGATCGAGATCAAATTTCGTATATAAGTGTAAAAACCCACGGGGATCGTCCATGTCACAATATTCTCTGTCGCATTCATATTTCGTCATTTACGAATCCACTGTAATCGACCTATTTTTAGAACGCAACACATGATTCCAAAAAAAAATTACGTCGCGTTGGTGTTGGGGTTTACGACGGGATTAATTGACTGTCCGCTCTTTGCGGGGACTATTGACCATCTCGTAAGGGTGGACAACCTATTTCAGTGGCTGCTCAATGGCCACGGGCAGGATAACAAAAATCATACCTCTTTTAGGGACGGGTATCATAATTTATCTTGATTAAAAAGTCTGTCGTTCCTAGGAACGGGGAAGTTTAGGACGGGTACCATGAATTAACTCATTGAAAAACAACAAAGAATGCGTTAATTCAATTAAATAATTAATAAATATTAACAAATTAATAAAAACATAAATTAAATTTAAAAATCATTAAATTAATATTAAAAAATTAAAAAAAAACAAATATTAAGAAATTAATACCAAAATGTCATGTTTCTGACCAACCACGCCAGTGGCGGGCTAACCTGCTAGTCTACTATATATTTTGAGAACTACGTATAAATATATATGTGTGTACTTCATAGAATCGAAAACGGCTGCGCGGATCGAGCTCAAATTTCGTATATTAGTGTAAAAACCCACGGGGATCGTCCACGTCGCATTTTGGACAAGCTCAGAGCACCACTTCTCCCTTCCCAGTCACAAAAAATGGCACCGTGGGGTTAACACAACAACGCTCCTTGTATCTTCCATATTGGGAGATGTAACCGGTTAACGCTCTTTATAGTCATCGACATATTGATCTAAGAGACGTAACTCTACATTTTGTATTAGTTTTCGCAATGTGTATCTTACGTCTGGGTCTCGGCGTGTGCGTCATTATACAGACATGAGCGTGTTGTGCGATTTTTACTTACTCAGGGCTTACTACGGGAGGTGTATTGGACGGGTTAAATTGTGACCCCGACCTGACCTTGACCTTGAAAATGATCAATTCAAGGTCAAATCGGGTAAAATATTGAAAAACCAAAAATTTATTCAAAAATAAAAATTAATTAAAAAAAAAAAATGTCATGTTTCTGACGAACGCCGCCAGTGGCGGGCTAACATGCTAGTGTACTATATATTTTAAGAACTCTGTATATATATATGTGTGTATATACTTTATAGAATCGAAAACGGCTGGACCGATGTAGACCAAACTTACCATCTAAGGGTAAAAACCCACGGGAATGGTCGTCGCGGCGTTTTGGAGAAGCTCCGAGCACCCGTTCTCCACACCCAGTCACAAAAAACGACACTGTGTGGTTAAAGAGCGTTCGTATCCGCAGTGTCGTTGATAAAGAGCGTATGCGTGTGATGTGATTCTTACGTCTGGGTCCGGGCGTGAGCGTGACTGTATCCAGACATGAGCGTGTTGTGTCATTCTTACGTACTTAGGGCTTCCTAGGAACGGGGGAGATTTTCATCGGGTCAGTTTTTCCGCCCGAGGTGATCTTCACCTTGAAACGGGTACTCACAAATCATATATAGACTCATATAGAGTCCTTTATAGACTCAAACCGATTGAGCTCAAACTTGCTGCCTACGGGAAGTGTGATGGACGGGTTAAATTGTGACCCCGACCTGACCTTGACTTTGAAAATGATCAATCCAAGGTCAAATCGGGTAAAATTGAAAAAATTAACTCATTGAAAAATAAAAAAACAATTAAATAATTAATTAAAAATATTTATTAAATTTTTTTATTAAAAATATTAAAAATTGTCATGTTTCTGACGATTGCCGCCAGTGGCGGGCTAACCTGTAAGTCTACTATATATTTTGAGACTTCCCTATATATATGTGTGTATGTATGTGTGTATATCCTTTATAGACTCGAAAACGGCTCGACCGATTGAGCCCAAACTTGCTATATAAGGGTAAAAACCACGGGAAGTGTCATCGCACCGCTTCTGAGAACGTCCGAGCAATCCTTCAACCTTCGCCGTCCAACCGTCCTTGGAATTGATGGGTTAATGAGGTTAATGATGAAGAGCGTTCGTTAAAAGGGCTTCCAAGGGATGGGGGAGATTTTCGTCGGGTCAGATTGTCCGCCTGATGTGACCTTGACGTTGAAACGGGTACCCACAAATGACCTTGGGCGATATCTCGGTCGTCAGCGGTGACCGAGACGTGAAATTTGTTATGTATGGTAAACTCGGAACGGGGAATATTTGTTTCGGGTTATTTTGTTCACCAACATGACCTTGACCTTGAAACGGGTACCCGCAAATGACAGCATGCTGTCGGCGTGCCTGTATGGGGTTACCTTGAAAAACAAAAATTAATGGATCGACCAAAGCCATGTGACCAATCCCGCCAGTGGCGGGTGAATCTGCTAGTCTACTGTATATTTTGAGAACTACGTATATGTGTATATATATATATGTGTGTGGGTACTTCATAGAATCGAAAACGGCTGCGCGGATCGAGCTCAAATTTCGTATATAAGGGTAAAAAACGACGGGGATCGTCGACGTCGCATTTTGGACAAGCTCTGAGCACTCATTATCCACTCCCAATCATCAAAATCACCGCAAACGGCACTTCGACGGTTAAGGCATCAACGATCTTTATATTGACCGCTCTTTATTACCATCGACGTTGCTAAACGGTTAACCATGCGTACGAAACTACGGACGCAAAACGCGAAATGCATTTATCTCGATTAAAAAGGAAGAATTAACGTGTTGTGTGATTCTTATGTCTGTCGTTCCTAGGAACGGGGAAAATTTTAAATCATACCTCTTTTAGGGACGGGTACTGCGTGTTGTGTGAAAACAAAAAATGCGTGTTGTGTGATTCTTATGTCTGTCGTTCCTAGGCACGGGGGAAATTTTCATTGGGTCAGTTTTTCCGCCCGATGTACCTTAAATCATACCTCTTTTAGGGACGGGTACTGCGTGTTTAGTGATTATTATGTCTTCTTCACCTTAGTCAGGTAAAATAAGGTCTAATCGGGTAAAATATTGAAAAAATCAAAAATTAAATTAAAAAATTAATCAAAAAAATTAATTCAAAAATCCAGTAAATTAAAAATGCACATTTAACTCATGTTATATAAAAAAAATTAATATTAACTCATTGAAAAAAAACCTTAAATTCAAACATTAATTAAAAAATTAATTAAAAATTAATTAAAAAAATTAAAAATGGTCATGTTTCTGACGAACGCCGCCAGTGCTAACCTGCTAGTCTACTATATATTTTGAGAACTACGTATATATATATATATATATATATATATATATACGTGTAAAAACCCACGGGGATTGTCCACATCGCATTTTGGACAAGCTCAGAGCAACGCTTCTCCCTTCCCAGTCACAAAAAATGGCACCGTGGGGTTAACAAACCAACGCTCCTTATATCTTCCATATTGGGAGATGTAACCGGTTAACGCTCTTTATAGTCATCGACGTATTGATCTATGTGATTATTACGTCTGGGTCTCGGCGTGTGTGTCATTATACAGACATGAGCGTGTTGTGTGATTCTCACTTACTCAGGGCTTCCTAGGAACGCGGATCGGGTCAGTTTTTCCGCCCTAGGTGATTTTCACCTTGAAACGGGTACCCACAATTTATATATATGCGTGTTGTGTGATTCTTACGTACTTAGGGCTTCCTAGGAACGCGGATCGGGTCAGTTTTTCCGCCTTATGTGATTTTCACCTCGAAACGGGTACCCACAAATTATATATATGTGTGCATGTGTCCTTTATAGACTCGAACCGATTGCGCTCACACTTGCTACCTAAGGGAAGTGTCATGGACGGGTTCAATTGTGACCCCAACCTGACATTGACCTTGAAAATGATCAATTCAAGGTCAAATCGGGTAAAATATTGAAAAACCAAAAATTTATTCAAAAATATAGATTAATTACAAAATATACAAATTGTCATGTTTCTGACGAACGCCGCCAGTGGCGAGCCAACCTGCTAGTCTACTATATATTTTGAGACTTACGTGTATATATATATGTGTGTGTATATATATCATTTATAGACTCGAAGACGGCTCGACCGATTGAGCCCAATCTTCCTATCTAAGGATAAAAAGACACGGGATGTGTCTTCGCACCGCTTCTGATGACGTCCGGGCACTCCTTCACCCTTCGCCCTGCCACCGTCCTTGGAATTGAGGGGTTAAATGGTCTCAAAATGTTTGTGACCCGATGCAGGAAGGACAACTCTAAATTCACATAGCGTATTGAATACCTATCACTTACGAAGTGTATCTGCGGTTAAAAACCGTCTCCTTATCATCTGTATGTGTCACAAGTGCAAATGTATGAGTTTATTGTCCGATTGTTAAGATCGCCGATTGTTTATTTCGCATTAATTGAACGACACGTAATGTAAAGTGTTATAACTTACGAAGAGCCGACAACGTTATCGCACGTTCGTCGGATAATCGTAAAATACATACAAATATGAGTTAAAGTGCAGACTAATTCACCACCTTCGTGTATTCAAGAATATGAATCACACCAAAATTAAGCGAATTGTATATGGAATGTGTAGATATAAGCTGCCATGTATACATCATTCCCCAAATGCTTCAATATCATGACAGTCTATTAGTTATTTTAAAAAACCTCAAAGTTTACGGAACGTCGCGATATACGCAAGAGCGCAAACATACTATATTATCATCGTACGCTATTTCGCTGGTGGGCCGATCGTTCAATGTAACATAATTATGTTTGGCCTGAACTAATGTCTGTCAATAACGATTGTTAAGTTGATATATGAACTATCCATGTCGTGTGAAGACTTATAATAACAAATTTAATGTTAACATACGCGAATCTTAAAACATCGAGAGGAAATTGCATAATCAGGGCTTCCAATGGACGGGAAAGACTTTCGTCGGATTAGTTTGTCCGCCTGAGGTGACCTTGACCTTGAAACGGGTACCCACAAATTACCTTGGGCGATATCACCGCTGACGACCGAGACGTGAAATTTGTTATGTATGGTCAACTCGGAACGGGGAATATTTTTGTCGGGTTATTTTGTCCACCCAACATGACCTTGACCTTGAAATGGGTACCCGCAAATGATAGCATGCTGTCGGCGTTACCTTGAAAAACAAAAATTAATGGATCGACCAAAGCCATGGGACCAATCCCGCCAGTGGCGAACTAATCTGCTAGTCTTCTCTTCTTCTATATATTTTGAGAACTCCGTGTATTCGAGAGATAGCCCACACCCTCCGGACCTCAATGATATGATCGTGAATGAGTATTGATATACCCCACTAAACTTTGACAAACACCAGTAATGGTGTGTAGATCATTTACATATATCTCCTATATATTTTGATACAATCTATCTAATTTACATATCTCTCTTATATATTTATGTTTGTGTGTGTGTTGTACTTCATACAAATCTACGATTCTCGACCGATCGGGACGAAACTTGGTACGTGTGTGTAGTTTGACCAGGCGGTGGTCGTGGTCGTATTGGCGAGCCCGTGCGACGCCCGTGCAGCGCATGCGCAGACGAGATCTCGGAAACGGGTGGAGCTATCGACTTGAAATTTGCTATGTGAATGTATCTTGCGCCGGGTACAGATTTTATCGGGTCGCCGAGCCCGTGCGACGCCCGTGCAGCGCATGCGCAGACGAGATCTCGGAAACGGGTGGAGCTATCGACTTGAAATTTGGCATGTGAATGTATCTTGCGCTGGGTACAAATTTTCATGCGCAGACCAGATCTCGGAAACTGGTGGAGCTACCGGGTACAAATTTTTCTTATTGAAACGCGTGGAGCTAAAAATTAAAAAAATATATATAAAAATGTCATGTTTCGGACAAGCCGCCGGTGGCGGGCTAACCTGCTAGTATACTATATATTTTGAGACTTCCGTATATATATATATATATATATATCCTTTATAGACTCGAAAAGGACTCGACCGATTGAGCCCAAACTTGCTATCTATAGATAAAAAGCCACGAGAAGTGCCATCGTACCGCTTCTGAGAACGTCCGAGCACTCCTTCACACTTCGCCCTGCCACATATTCCGAGATATGTTAACAATATCCGATTGATTTCCATTTGGCTGTATTGAAGCTCATTTTCCATTTCTTCTCCTATTCTTCTAGTTATTTGATGTCCTTTTGAAGTTCCTCTGCGGTGTATGTATAGTCTTGTATATTAGAGTGTCATCGGCAAATAGTCTTACATTTGGTTTTATTCCTTTAATTTGTTAAAGATATGCATTGTAAAGGACTATAATTAGGTTGCTACAGATAACATTATTTCAAGTGGATTATGAGATGATCTTGTTGTCAACACCAACGTAGGCATGTGGTTGTATCACATAATGCGCATAAGATTGTCCACTTATAAACGGACAATCCGTACCTAAAATGATCGTTAATTAATGAAAAATCCGACCACGCGTGGCACGCGATCTTGGGATTGTCCACTAAATCACGACATATATAGATAATCCTGCATGTTAGCTTCATATTTAATCTGAAGGGTAATAACTCTATAAAGAATGTACCTTTACTAAATAACAGAGATTTGTATGAGAAATTTGCAACACCACAACAGATCAACTCTTGTGAAATATAAGTCAAATTCTTCCCTTGGGTGGGTGGGGTTGGGGGAGGTTTGGGATACGCCCTTTAAAAACACTTCTTCGAATAGTTCCGTTATTTCGTCAAAAACTCTTCTTCAAATATCTCCGTTATTTCGTCAAAAAAACTTCTTCTCATACAAATCGCCGTTATTTAATAAATTAACATTCTTTATATAGTTATTGCCATTCATATTAAATATGAAGCTAACATGCAGGATTAGCTATACATGTCGTCATTTAGTGGACAATCCCAAGCTCGCGTGCCACGCTTGGTCGGATTGCCCATTAATTAACGAACATTTTAGGTACGGATTGTCCGTTTATAAATGGCCAATCCTTGAAGAATTGCCTGGGTTGTATGTTGCCTTTTGTTTGTTACGTGTGGTGACTCACAACAATGTTGCGCAACACAAAACTGCTTCCGCACATGCTGCAAAAATGTTTTATCTTCACGTTTACCCACTGCAGTTGCTTATCTCCCTTTAACACGTGCGGTATTGATATATAGTTCATCATAGTGTTCCGTAAAATTATAGAACACTGTCGCGGGAAAACTACATTTGTAACGAAAAAAAAACAAAAATTCCCTTGATCATTATTTTCAAAAACATTAGCTCGTACATAGCACTCAATAACGCAGAATTGAAACAGTTGGCAAAAATATTTTTCAGGAACAAACAGGTGTACATAGCAATGGTAAGGAGCTATAACCAAACAGTTTAAATGATAATTTTAGGTGGTATGATGTTTTTTATTAGATACTTTACTGCGAGAATGAGATAAAATTCATAACATTAACATTGTAAACATATTTATTGTCAGCTTAGGAGATATGTGGGATAATTGGCATAATTTGACACGAGGAATGTCGTGGGATACAGATGCCGTTGGCCATATATGACCCGAAGAGTCGCTAGTAATTAGCAATAAAGATCGTTTTTAAAAGACAGAGGTAACATTATCCAGAGAGTGTCATGTAATAGGTGATGTTTACCTCAAGTGTCTAATAATTAATTTAAATGACTGGAAGGGTCACTAATTATTTACTCATTCTTTACCCGAACAGCGGCGGGATCCCGGCTAATTTAGTATAATTGAGGCAATTCCCATCATGGAATTATTATTTTTGTCCATGTTTTTTTCCAGATGTACATGAATATACTGTCGCGAAAAGAGTTATTTTTAACACAATGTTAATGGTGATAACCCCTTAAAATTAGTTGATATGACACAATAATTAAGTAATTATTCACCCAATGTTGTGTACAAATCTGGCCGAACGTAGAAGGGTAATTAATATTGGGTAAAATGGAACCCTCCGTTGAATTCAAACTTTGCCCAATATTGGGTAAAATTGGCCCAAATTTGGCAACATGTTCTACCCAACAAAAAAGTTCTAAAAGTTCGTAAACGTTCGCGTGGTGTTACGCGTATATGCACATTGTGTTCGGGAAAAGTGTCACCCAATGTGGGTAAAAGTGTCACCCAATGTGGGTAAAAGTGTCACCCAATGTGGGTAAAAGTGTCACCTAATGTGGATAAAAGTGTCACCCAATGTGGGTAAAAGTGTCGCCCAATGTGGGTAAAAGTGTCACCCAATGTGGGTACAAGTGTCACCCAATGTGGGTAAAAGTGTCACCCAATGTGGGTAAAAGTGTCACCCAATGTGGGTAAAAGTGTCACCCAATGTGGTTAAATTTTACCCAACGCGATTTCGAGTAAACTCATCTTAATAATAAAACAAATGCATTTCGTAACAAAGTGGTATGGAATCCTGAATGGACCTTTAACGTCAGTGAATTAAAAGATCTGTGCAAGTACCCACATATCTCTGTGGGTCTCGATAATTGGTGTTTGCGCGAACATTGCAGAAACAATATATCTATACCCTGTATCGGATTCCTGGTCCAGCGCATTTATATTGTTACTAATTGATTGTGTACGTGTTATATGCGCAGACAATACCAAGGGGAGTATAATAACCGCATTATTCTTGGACTGTGAAGATTCTGAATAAGTTATTCTCAGAAACCAGACAAGGTAAGTTTTGTTTTCATCATCGACCATTTTCCCGCTCGCTGTCTCCCTACCACACACGTGGAGGAATCCACTGTACACTTTATCCGATAATTTCAATCGCGTTACACTGGAGATAATTCGAACTGCATTCCTCTGTACACTTTATCCGATGAGTTTTAATCGCGATAGACTGGGGACTGTATTCCTCTGTACACTTTATTCGATGATTTTTAATCGCGATAGACTGGGGACTGTATTCCTCTGTACACTTTATTCGATGATTTTTAATCGCGATAGACTGGGGACTGTATTCCTCTGTACACTTTATTCGATGATTTTTAATCGCGATAGACTGGGGACTGTATTCCTCTGTACACTTTATTCGATGATTTTTAATCGCGATAGACTGGGGACTGTATTCCTCTGTACACTTTATTCGATGATTTTTAATCGCGATAGACTGGGGACTGTATTCCTCTGTACACTTTATTCGATGATTTTTAATCGCGATAGACTGGGGACTGTATTCCTCTGTACACTTTATCCGATAATTTCAATCGCGTTACACTGGAGATAATTCGAACTGCATTACTCTGTACACTTTATCCGATGAGTTTTAATCGCGATATACTGGGGACTGTATTCCTCTGTACACTTTATTCGATGATTTTTAATCGCGATAGACTGGGGACTGTATTCCTCTGTACACTTTATTCGATGATTTTAATCGCGATAGACTGGGGACTGTATTCCTCTGTACACTTTATTCGATGATTTTTAATCGCGATAAACTGGGGACTGTATTCCTCTGTACACTTTATTCGATGATTTTTAATCGCGATAGACTGGGGACTGTATTCCTCTGTACACTTTATTCAATGATTTTTAATCGCGATAGACTGGGGACTGTATTCCTCTGTACACTTTATTCGATGATTTTTAATCGCGATAGACTGGGGACTGTATTCCTCTGTACACTTTATTCGATGATTTTTTATCGCGATAGACTGGGGACTGTATTCATCTGTACACTTTATTCGATGATTTTTAATCGCGATAGACTGGGGACTGTATTCCTCTGTACACTTTATCCGATGATTTTTAATTGCATTACACTGGAGATAATTCGAATGTATTCCTCTGTACACTTTCTGATGATTTTTAATCTCGTTACATTGGAGATAATTCGAATGTATTCCTCTGTACACTTTCTGATGATTTTTAATCTCGTTACATTGGAGATAATTCGAACTCAAAATATTGACGGCCTGAAGCGTCAGTTTACCATGCAGTGCTCTCGACTGCCACATGCTAATCTTCTGCTCTCGACTGCCACATGCTGATCTTCTGCTCTCGACTGCCACATGCTGCTCTTCTGGCAATCCAAATATGTTGACGAAAAGCTTTACGCGGAATTTGTATTCCTGTGATTTGGAATACTTATTCAGGTCATATGTGTGGAATCAATCGCACCATAAACAAAATAATTCATTATATCTGTACCACGACATACAGCGTCCGTACATGGCCAGCGTATTCCTGGTATAGTGAGCGTTTGTCTTATTTTAAGCGAAACATTGAAAACAATTACTGTATATACCCATCAGTAAACACATCCCTGTATATACCCATCAGTAAAGACATCCCTGTGGATACGTATATACCCATCAGTAAGCACATCCCTGGGGATACGTATATACCCATCAGTAAACACATCCCTGGGGATACGTATATACCCATCAGTAAACACATCCCTGGGGATACGTATATACCCATCAGTAAACACATCCCTGGGGATACGCTCAGTCTATGTTTTTCCCAAAATAAATCATGGGGTGGTGCTCGTAGATAAGCCCACCCCATTTTTCGATCTTAGATAGTGAGTGTGACATGTACATTGATGTCAGGTTGACTCTGGATGAAGATGACACAATTCCTGCAAAACAACTCATTAATGCTATTTGCCCCATTGTGTTTCACAAAATGTTGTATTATGAGATGATCTTTGCTTCATATTTTAAATATCTATCTAACAAAATAAAACACAAAACCAATTGTTTTCATTAAATAAATTAATGTATTGTCCATCCCCTAACCAACACTCTTTCTGATTGGGCAAAAGCCGTCACGTGATTATCCGGGAAAAAGTCATATTGGACTCCCGAAAGTCATATTGGACTCCCAATTGTTTTTTTATCGGGACTCCGTGACGCCACGAAGTAACTCTGCCAAATGAATCGGTGAGATTGTGATGAGCGCGCAACACTTTTGTGGATTTAGCAGACGTTTCACTTCCACATTGAGTTTTATTTTCACTTCCGTGTTTACTGTTCCAAACCATGCTTTTTGATGATCAGATACAGACCTTTATATCAAGTGCCGATAAATAGCAAAAATAACCACAAAAGTTTTATTCCCAAAATTTGGATGAGCACACAGATGGATAATAAAAATGTCACTATACAATGTTGTGTACAGTATGTGTTTTTCTTGTACTCGTGCAGATTGTGGTGAAAAGTAATATTGGGTTCGACACTGCGTCTTTTGTTCAATATGACTTTTTACCACAACCTGGACTCGTACAAGAAAACCACATACTGTACACACCATTGTAAAATAACTTTATAAGACATCATGATTTTTATACACAACGACAATAGATTAGATAAATGCTAACTGAGATTTTTCATGTGGGGTCCTCGAATGTCAGCCCAGTCCCAAGTTTTTGTGTAACAAAATTCAAAATTCACGCCCCTGCCCGGGCTTACTGATGGGTGTATACATTAATACAAATTCACAATTCAGCCCCTACCCGGGCTTACTGATTGGTGTATACATTAATACAAATTCACAATTCAGCCCCTACCCGGGCTTACTGATGGGTGTATATATTAATACAAATTCACAATTCACGCCCCTACCCGGGCTTACTGATGGGTGTATATATTAATACAAATTCACAATTCACGCCCCTACCCGGGCTTACTGATGGGTGTATACATTAATACAAATTCACAATTCAGCCCCTACCCGGGCTTACTGATGGGTGTATATATTAATACAAATTCACAATTCACGCCCCTACCCGGGCTTACTGATGAGTGTATACATTAATACAAATTCACAATTCAGCCCCTACCCGGGCTTACTGATGGGTGTATATATTAATACAAATTCACAATTCGACTTGAAATTTGCTATGTGAATGTATCTTGCGCCGGGTACAGATTTTATCGGGTCGCCGAGCCCGTGCGACGCCCGTGCAGCGCATGCGCAGACGAGATCTCGGAAACGGGTGGAGCTATCGACTTGAAATTTGGCATGTGAATGTATCTTGCGCTGGGTACAAATTTTCATGCGCAGACCAGATCTCGGAAACTGGTGGAGCTACCGGGTACAAATTTTTCTTATTGAAACGCGTGGAGCTAAAAATTAAAAAAATATATATAAAAATGTCATGTTTCGGACAAGCCGCCGGTGGCGGGCTAACCTGCTAGTATACTATATATTTTGAGACTTCCGTATATATATATATATATATATATCCTTTATAGACTCGAAAAGGACTCGACCGATTGAGCCCAAACTTGCTATCTATAGATAAAAAGCCACGAGAAGTGCCATCGTACCGCTTCTGAGAACGTCCGAGCACTCCTTCACACTTCGCCCTGCCACATATTCCGAGATATGTTAACAATATCCGATTGATTTCCATTTGGCTGTATTGAAGCTCATTTTCCATTTCTTCTCCTATTCTTCTAGTTATTTGATGTCCTTTTGAAGTTCCTCTGCGGTGTATGTATAGTCTTGTATATTAGAGTGTCATCGGCAAATAGTCTTACATTTGGTTTTATTCCCTTAATTTGTTAAAGATATGCATTGTAAAGGACTATAATTAGGTTGCTACAGATAACATTATTTCAAGTGGATTATGAGATGATCTTGTTGTCAACACCAACGTAGGCATGTGGTTGTATCACATAATGCGCATAAGATTGTCCACTTATAAACGGACAATCCGTACCTAAAATGATCGTTAATTAATGAAAAATCCGACCACGCGTGGCACGCGATCTTGGGATTGTCCACTAAATCACGACATATATAGATAATCCTGCATGTTAGCTTCATATTTAATCTGAAGGGTAATAACTCTATAAAGAATGTACCTTTACTAAATAACAGAGATTTGTATGAGAAATTTGCAACACCACAACAGATCAACTCTTGTGAAATATAAGTCAAATTCTTCCCTTGGGTGGGTGGGGTTGGGGGAGGTTTGGGATACGCCCTTTAAAAACACTTCTTCGAATAGTTCCGTTATTTCGTCAAAAACTCTTCTTCAAATATCTCCGTTATTTCGTCAAAAAAACTTCTTCTCATACAAATCGCCGTTATTTAATAAATTAACATTCTTTATATAGTTATTGCCATTCATATTAAATATGAAGCTAACATGCAGGATTAGCTATACATGTCGTCATTTAGTGGACAATCCCAAGCTCGCGTGCCACGCTTGGTCGGATTGCCCATTAATTAACGAACATTTTAGGTACGGATTGTCCGTTTATAAATGGCCAATCCTTGAAGAATTGCCTGGGTTGTATGTTGCCTTTTGTTTGTTACGTGTGGTGACTCACAACAATGTTGCGCAACACAAAACTGCTTCCGCACATGCTGCAAAAATGTTTTATCTTCACGTTTACCCACTGCAGTTGCTTATCTCCCTTTAACACGTGCGGTATTGATATATAGTTCATCATAGTGTTCCGTAAAATTATAGAACACTGTCGCGGGAAAACTACATTTGTAACGAAAAAAAAACAAAAATTCCCTTGATCATTATTTTCAAAAACATTAGCTCGTACATAGCACTCAATAACGCAGAATTGAAACAGTTGGCAAAAATATTTTTCAGGAACAAACAGGTGTACATAGCAATGGTAAGGAGCTATAACCAAACAGTTTAAATGATAATTTTAGGTGGTATGATGTTTTTTATTAGATACTTTACTGCGAGAATGAGATAAAATTCATAACATTAACATTGTAAACATATTTATTGTCAGCTTAGGAGATATGTGGGATAATTGGCATAATTTGACACGAGGAATGTCGTGGGATACAGATGCCGTTGGCCATATATGACCCGAAGAGTCGCTAGTAATTAGCAATAAAGATCGTTTTTAAAAGACAGAGGTAACATTATCCAGAGAGTGTCATGTAATAGGTGATGTTTACCTCAAGTGTCTAATAATTAATTTAAATGACTGGAAGGGTCACTAATTATTTACTCATTCTTTACCCGAACAGCGGCGGGATCCCGGCTAATTTAGTATAATTGAGGCAATTCCCATCATGGAATTATTATTTTTGTCCATGTTTTTTTCCAGATGTACATGAATATACTGTCGCGAAAAGAGTTATTTTTAACACAATGTTAATGGTGATAACCCCTTAAAATTAGTTGATATGACACAATAATTAAGTAATTATTCACCCAATGTTGTGTACAAATCTGGCCGAACGTAGAAGGGTAATTAATATTGGGTAAAATGGAACCCTCCGTTGAATTCAAACTTTGCCCAATATTGGGTAAAATTGGCCCAAATTTGGCAACATGTTCTACCCAACAAAAAAGTTCTAAAAGTTCGTAAACGTTCGCGTGGTGTTACGCGTATATGCACATTGTGTTCGGGAAAAGTGTCACCCAATGTGGGTAAAAGTGTCACCCAATGTGGGTAAAAGTGTCACCCAATGTGGGTAAAAGTGTCACCTAATGTGGATAAAAGTGTCACCCAATGTGGGTAAAAGTGTCGCCCAATGTGGGTAAAAGTGTCACCCAATGTGGGTACAAGTGTCACCCAATGTGGGTAAAAGTGTCACCCAATGTGGGTAAAAGTGTCACCCAATGTGGGTAAAAGTGTCACCCAATGTGGTTAAATTTTACCCAACGCGATTTCGAGTAAACTCATCTTAATAATAAAACAAATGCATTTCGTAACAAAGTGGTATGGAATCCTGAATGGACCTTTAACGTCAGTGAATTAAAAGATCTGTGCAAGTACCCACATATCTCTGTGGGTCTCGATAATTGGTGTTTGCGCGAACATTGCAGAAACAATATATCTATACCCTGTATCGGATTCCTGGTCCAGCGCATTTATATTGTTACTAATTGATTGTGTACGTGTTATATGCGCAGACAATACCAAGGGGAGTATAATAACCGCATTATTCTTGGACTGTGAAGATTCTGAATAAGTTATTCTCAGAAACCAGACAAGGTAAGTTTTGTTTTCATCATCGACCATTTTCCCGCTCGCTGTCTCCCTACCACACACGTGGAGGAATCCACTGTACACTTTATCCGATAATTTCAATCGCGTTACACTGGAGATAATTCGAACTGCATTCCTCTGTACACTTTATCCGATGAGTTTTAATCGCGATAGACTGGGGACTGTATTCCTCTGTACACTTTATTCGATGATTTTTAATCGCGATAGACTGGGGACTGTATTCCTCTGTACACTTTATTCGATGATTTTTAATCGCGATAGACTGGGGACTGTATTCCTCTGTACACTTTATTCGATGATTTTTAATCGCGATAGACTGGGGACTGTATTCCTCTGTACACTTTATTCGATGATTTTTAATCGCGATAGACTGGGGACTGTATTCCTCTGTACACTTTATTCGATGATTTTTAATCGCGATAGACTGGGGACTGTATTCCTCTGTACACTTTATTCGATGATTTTTAATCGCGATAGACTGGGGACTGTATTCCTCTGTACACTTTATTCGATGATTTTTAATCGCGATAGACTGGGGACTGTATTCCTCTGTACACTTTATCCGATAATTTCAATCGCGTTACACTGGAGATAATTCGAACTGCATTACTCTGTACACTTTATCCGATGAGTTTTAATCGCGATATACTGGGGACTGTATTCCTCTGTACACTTTATTCGATGATTTTTAATCGCGATAGACTGGGGACTGTATTCCTCTGTACACTTTATTCGATGATTTTAATCGCGATAGACTGGGGACTGTATTCCTCTGTACACTTTATTCGATGATTTTTAATCGCGATAAACTGGGGACTGTATTCCTCTGTACACTTTATTCGATGATTTTTAATCGCGATAGACTGGGGACTGTATTCCTCTGTACACTTTATTCAATGATTTTTAATCGCGATAGACTGGGGACTGTATTCCTCTGTACACTTTATTCGATGATTTTTAATCGCGATAGACTGGGGACTGTATTCCTCTGTACACTTTATTCGATGATTTTTTATCGCGATAGACTGGGGACTGTATTCATCTGTACACTTTATTCGATGATTTTTAATCGCGATAGACTGGGGACTGTATTCCTCTGTACACTTTATCCGATGATTTTTAATTGCATTACACTGGAGATAATTCGAATGTATTCCTCTGTACACTTTCTGATGATTTTTAATCTCGTTACATTGGAGATAATTCGAATGTATTCCTCTGTACACTTTCTGATGATTTTTAATCTCGTTACATTGGAGATAATTCGAACTCAAAATATTGACGGCCTGAAGCGTCAGTTTACCATGCAGTGCTCTCGACTGCCACATGCTAATCTTCTGCTCTCGACTGCCACATGCTGATCTTCTGCTCTCGACTGCCACATGCTGCTCTTCTGGCAATCCAAATATGTTGACGAAAAGCTTTACGCGGAATTTGTATTCCTGTGATTTGGAATACTTATTCAGGTCATATGTGTGGAATCAATCGCACCATAAACAAAATAATTCATTATATCTGTACCACGACATACAGCGTCCGTACATGGCCAGCGTATTCCTGGTATAGTGAGCGTTTGTCTTATTTTAAGCGAAACATTGAAAACAATTACTGTATATACCCATCAGTAAACACATCCCTGTATTTACCCATCAGTAAAGACATCCCTGTGGATACGTATATACCCATCAGTAAGCACATCCCTGGGGATACGTATATACCCATCAGTAAACACATCCCTGGGGATACGTATATACCCATCAGTAAACACATCCCTGGGGATACGTATATACCCATCAGTAAACACATCCCTGGGGATACGCTCAGTCTATGTTTTTCCCAAAATAAATCATGGGGTGGTGCTCGTAGATAAGCCCACCCCATTTTTCGATCTTAGATAGTGAGTGTGACATGTACATTGATGTCAGGTTGACTCTGGATGAAGATGACACAATTCCTGCAAAACAACTCATTAATGCTATTTGCCCCATTGTGTTTCACAAAATGTTGTATTATGAGATGATCTTTGCTTCATATTTTAAATATCTATCTAACAAAATAAAACACAAAACCAATTGTTTTCATTAAATAAATTAATGTATTGTCCATCCCCTAACCAACACTCTTTCTGATTGGGCAAAAGCCGTCACGTGATTATCCGGGAAAAAGTCATATTGGACTCCCGAAAGTCATATTGGACTCCCAAGTGTTTTTTTATCGGGACTCCGTGACGCCACGAAGTAACTCTGCCAAATGAATCGGTGAGATTGTGATGAGCGCGCAACACTTTTGTGGATTTAGCAGACGTTTCACTTCCACATTGAGTTTTATTTTCACTTCCGTGTTTACTGTTCCAAACCATGCTTTTTGATGATCAGCTACAGACCTTTATATCAAGTGCCGATAAATAGCAAAAATAACCACAAAAGTTTTATTCCCAAAATTTGGATGAGCACACAGATGGATAATAAAAATGTCACTATACAATGTTGTGTACAGTATGTGTTTTTCTTGTACTCGTGCAGATTGTGGTGAAAAGTAATATTGGGTTCGACACTGCGTCTTTTGTTCAATATGACTTTTTACCACAACCTGGACTCGTACAAGAAAACCACATACTGTACACACCATTGTAAAATAACTTTATAAGACATCATGATTTTTATACACAACGACAATAGATTAGATAAATGCTAACTGAGATTTTTCATGTGGGGTCCTCGAATGTCAGCCCAGTCCCAAGTTTTTGTGTAACAAAATTCAAAATTCACGCCCCTGCCCGGGCTTACTGATGGGTGTATACATTAATACAAATTCACAATTCAGCCCCTACCCGGGCTTACTGATTGGTGTATACATTAATACAAATTCACAATTCAGCCCCTACCCGGGCTTACTGATGGGTGTATATATTAATACAAATTCACAATTCACGCCCCTACCCGGGCTTACTGATGGGTGTATATATTAATACAAATTCACAATTCACGCCCCTACCCGGGCTTACTGATGGGTGTATACATTAATACAAATTCACAATTCAGCCCCTACCCGGGCTTACTGATGGGTGTATATATTAATACAAATTCACAATTCACGCCCCTACCCGGGCTTACTGATGAGTGTATACATTAATACAAATTCACAATTCAGCCCCTACCCGGGCTTACTGATGGGTGTATATATTAATACAAATTCACAATTCACGCCCCTACCCGGGCTTACTGATGGGTGTATACATTAATACAAATTCACAATTCAGCCCCTACCCGGGCTTACTGATGGGTGTATATATTAATACAAATTCACAATTCACGCCCCTACCCGGGCTTACTGATGGGTGTATACATTAATACAAATTTACTTTACATTGGCGGGATGAGAGTGAGGATCATTAAGAAATTCCGAATGCAGGGCTGATAACAAAAATTCACTTCAACCAAAAAAAACGTGGGCAAAATAAGTCTCTTTCTCTCACAGATTGTGGATCCACCCATTCCACTTATGATTTAAACACATTTACTGCTTTTGATCTCAACTTAATGAAGGTAAGAATGCACAGTCATGTTTGGAATCAAATCTAGATGTTTTTTTACATGTAGCTCTAGAATTTGAACGAGTTTTAATGAAAAACATGCCTGCCGCCACCGATATTGGATTTTACTATTTACATGACAATAGTCTTCGACACATGCCACAGGGTATATCCCGCGTCCAATCATCACAAAACTTCATTGGATCTTCAGGGTGACATCTGAATAGGAATCATCAATTTTTTCCCGAATTTATATTTTTAAAACGAAGTGCCAACAACATCCATTTTTAATTTCACATTTTAATCCATCGGCAAAAAATGCAGTCCAATGTTATTGTGTTCACCTGTAGATGGAAGCCATCGAATGTAAATGATTACCGATCAAAACATGGCTGTCGGCAGACATTTAGGGTGTTACTCTTTGCATGAACAAATAATTCGGCAAACCCAACTGCCAAAATTTTTCATCCGATTGAGCCCAAATTTAAAAGTCATGTTCGGGATGGCCTCTAGTTAGAAGAAATCGAACGATTGTCGATCAAAAACGTGGCCACGGACAACCATCTTGGATAATACTCTTTGCATGACATGCCCTGCACCCATCAGCTTTGATCAGATTCACCCCATATTGAATCATCTGGGTGACCTCCTGGTGGGATCTACTAAATTGTTCAGAATGTCATCGAAGAACATGGCCGTTGACGACCGTCTTGGATTTTACATTTGAATCCATCGGGACACCCACGGACAGCTCACGTTTTAGGAGAACTGATTTTAACTCAACTGTGAGCTATGTTTGAGCTATTGCGATGGGTTGACGACCAAGTCCGCCATTGCATCCGTCCGTTCACCGGTAAGCATTCGGCACAGTATACAGGCAATATCCCTCCGCCGATCGGCATCAAACTTTTGACGTTTAGATTGGAGCCATCGATTCCCCCCGACATTCGTTAAATTACAAGCCATTAGTAGCCATCTTGGATTTCACATTTTAATCAATGGACGCACCTTGCAGTCCACATTTATTGGAGAAATCTTGATCAATCCATAGACTGGTCAGCATAAAAATTAACGTCTGTCTAAGTTGAGCTACATTGTCAATGACAGTTTCATCTTATTATAAATAATCCGATTCGTGTATGCTGTCTCTTATCCCTTTACCCAACAAACCGGCCAAAACCGGCCAAATAAAGCTTCAACAGCCTAAAATATCTTCGGTCTGTCTCAATAGAACCATACAAATATGGATGTCATTGGAACCGGCTCCTTGACCACATTGTGATAGTTACAGTTATGCCCTGTGCCAATGCATTCTCTTATATATGCGAGTCGACCATAGGTCGCCTCGCATATATAAGAGAATGCATTGGCCTAAACAAAAACTTTTTTTTAACACTTTTTACCATTTTTTCTTACATTCTTTAACAATTTTATAATTTTTAATGTGTTAAGCCAATGCATTCTCTTATATATGCGAGGCGACCTATGGTCGACTCGCATATATAAGAGAATGCATTGGCACAGGGCCCTTCTGTTGGGTAAAGGGTTATTGGAGGATTATGCATCGGATTTAACTATGAATGATGTACATGTATACACATCTCAGAATGGTACTGTGATAGACGATTTGGTGCATATGATTTTACTTATCTATGGAACTAGATATCATATTTTTGAGCCTACCTGTTTTTTTATCAAATATAATTAGCTAAATTGCAACTAAAGTTTGAATGACGACTAGCTTGAATGGTACACCTATGGTGATTGTGCACTATAATGGCACTCATTTGCATAAACCTACCTGTACCGACGAATACAATGGAAATACCTTGCTCGATATGTTGAACAATCGTTACCTGCAAACATGGAATGAAACTATGGCCCAGAGTTCAACATATACTCTTAATATTAATAGTGTATCATACCTGATCAAACTGAGAACTATAAATAATCGACTCCCTATTGATGTTTCCAGATGGAAAATTCAGAAGTTCATTGTTCACGTTGCCAACTTTACGGTGAGGATACAAAGGGTAACGCATACCATTGTATGTTCATATGCAATGAATTTGCGTCTTTCCAAAGATCCTTTCTTGAAAAGATACTTCGAAAGTAATCCGACTTATGAATAGCTTAAGATACTTTTAATGACAGGAACAAAACAAACATTTTGAAATGAGCCAGATTCGAATCGGAAAAAGTTACCAAAGCAGTCATTTAGATTAGTTTAGATTGAATCTACATATATACCTCCTGTCCGTGAACATGGTCAGAGTGCAGATTTCCCAGCTAATTGTGTATTTAATTATATTTACTTGCGCCAGTCTATGCTGGACGCAAGTAATGTTTTCGGTCCGGTTCTCTGTTTATCTGTTTATCTGTTTATGTGTCCTTCCGCGAACATGTTACGTCATACCGGAACTACATAGTAACATACTGTAAAGAATGCACACGACGCGCTAATATGAAATGGTTGCATCAATTGTAATTTAAATCCACATATATACTTAATTTGCATCGTTATCTGGTTTTATTGTGGTAATAAATTGTTCATAAATGAACAATATTGAATGATTTCTTTCTGGAAACCGATCAAGACGCCATGACGTCACGGCGCACATCAGGACGTCACGAGCTACATGGGCGCGCAAAACACCATACATGATTGCGTCGATGTCCAGACAGCTGAGACTCGTATTACACGGACAGGCTAAACCAGTCCATCTGCCAACAACTTCGTGTTTTATTATTATAAATATATATATACTGCATGAAAAACAAAAGTGGGCAATAGTACTGCCCATTAGAAGCCTATTTTATGTATTATGAAACTCGAGGAAATGAGTTGACATCAAGTCTAAAAGATTCGTGCGGAATCGTTTTTTTTTTCGCAGAGATAGTGAGGTGCGAACATATTTCTGGAAAGTTCCAAACATTTTCTAAAGATCCTGGTGCATATAAATCATGTCCGAACACGCATTTTATAAACCCCACTGTTTCGTAACAACCCCGATCTGTGGTGTTTGCTAATTTGCATAATTGTTGTCTTTAATTTGCAATTAAAGCACGCTATGTATAACTGGTGTTATCACGGACATAAATCCCTTATAAGGTGTAATGTTCCTATTGGACTTTTTTATATCAATAATGAATACCGTGGAACAAATAGATAAACCGTATTAAGCAGTTGGTATATACTGTAGACAATTGCACACACGATGTACATACGTCACAAATACTTTTCTGTACTAAGCTCTAAATATCAAATATCCACTCTTTACTATTCATCAATCGACAATTTCTTCGGTTATACATTCATCCGACTTCATATGAATACCCTTATGTTGCATAACAGTCTGGAACAGTTGTCAATTTCTTTTGGCACCACTACAACGTGTAAGTTTCACATTTTAGCGTTCTCGAAATTAACACGGTTTGCTGTGTCTTTACGCTCATCTAAAACGACACCGAACATTTCGCCGCTTTAGTCCTCCTTCCGTGAACCGATTCTCACCATGCGGCCAGCACACTAACCGGACAATAGCTCCGCAAATTATGGGTGTGTCAATTGATCCAAAATGTGAACGTTTCATTTTCTAAAAAGCGAGGATTCCAACATAAAATTAACTCTTCGAGCTGGATTAACGAATATACGCGCATAATTAGGCATGCCATTAAGAATGTTTGTGTGTACTCTTTTGTCAGATAACAAAACAGTTGTCACCCTTGTGTTCGGGAGACACGGGGATTTGTCGCCGCTCTCGACCTGGAATGTCACCTTCGGGCCTTGGTGACCCTCGGGTGACATTCCAGGTCTCGAGCGGGCGACAAATCCCCGTGTTTAACTCAATCGCGGGCAACAACTGTATATAACTACCTTTCCACGAGCATTCTGTAACCCAAAAAAGTCGCATTGAAGTAATGAAAAATGAAATTATGAAAAAGATGTTTGGGTCCCAAACAAAAACAGCCATTTGCACGACATGGAAGATAAAAGAGCGTTCCGTGTTATTCTATTCCTGATATGGTAGCAATAAAGAGCGTTGTCTGACTTCGGGCGAAAAATTGAAAACGTTTGGAAAATGGCTGTGACATTGGCAAGTGTTTTTTCAGAGCATATGAAGCCGGCATATCAATATTTCGTGTATTTATCGACCCATCGTAGCCGTTCCTCCAACTTACATAGACATAATTTGGAGGCTCGAATGAGACATGTCCGTTGAATGCATAACGTTACTATCAATAGAGTAAACAGCTCTATATCTTTGTTTGGAACCGGTGACATTCTTGGGAAATTATAATACACCAGAAATATCACGACCTTGTAATCTGAGACAGTGTCTAGACACACGATACTATAAGTAGTCATCTGGACTATAAATATTCATCTGGTCAGTAGCCATCAGTCGTCGTGTACTCCCGTTATGGCCGTTGGTGGTTACTATAAGTAGTCATCTGGTCAGTAGCCATCAGTCGTCGTGTACTCCTGTTATGGCCGGTGGTTGTTACTATAAGTAGTTATCTGGTCAGTAGCCATCAGTCTTCGTGTACTCCCGTTATGGCCGGTGGTTGTTACTATAAGTAGTTATCTGGTCAGTAGCCATCAGTCTTCGTGTACTCCTGTTATGGCCGGTGGTTGTTACTATAAGTAGTTATCTGGTCAGTAGCCATCAGTAATCCGGTGGTGGTTGGGTGCTATTTGAAGTTGTATTGGTTGATTTATTGCTAAGTCACACGTAATAGGAACATAATCAAAACGTATGCTGAATTATTTTTCATAGATTCACGCTACCGGTCATTCAGGGGATGGACGTGCTAGCGATAGCTCTTCTAATCCTTTGAGTGGCCGTCGATGTTTTTGTAAGACTTGGCTGACTATGGATTTAATCCCCAGCCAAGTCTGCAGCGTGCTGAGTGGTTTCCAGTCTGCCCATTGTATTAGCTGGTCTCTCCATGCTAATACGGGTAGACTGGACGTGGTTTTGAAGTTCCAGGTCACCCCGGTAGAATCCGCCACCGGCCGTGGCCTGTACGGACCGACCGCACTCCACGGAAGAAGACCCCTTCACGACGCCGCAGAGATGCCATCAGGAGGGCCGAGTGGAAACGGGGAACTGAGAGACGCCCAGTTCCCTCCCACTTGGCCTCCGGGACAGCAAATCGGCCTGCTGAAGATACCACCACCAGCAGGTGCAGTGACGCCGAAGTTAACCCTGGTGTCTCTGTCGTCGACGAGGGCAGTGGAAACTGGGACACCGACGTCACCCCCCGGACATCCCCGCCGCTGTCTTCGTTGTGGAGCTGGAATCACCACTTAGTCAGTCTCCACCAGGGACGGAATCTACCACACCGTCCCCGCGACGCCTAGATACCTGGAGAGGCCGGCGTCGCCCACGGAAGATGAAAAACAAGAAAAAGCAGCCTTAATGATGAAAACAATTCAAGAAACGGATAAGTTCATGAAAGAGCACTATCAATGGAAAGAAGAACACAGGCAACAACAGCAACAAAAAAGAACAAATACAAAGACAGACAACATCTACGTCTCCTCCATCTTCCAGTGAGAAGCACCACCACAAAAAAAGGGAAAATAACAAACTTTTGAAAAATAGATTTTTTTGGTATGATTCTCATTAAAAGCTAAAATGAGGGGTTATAGTCTGGTCGATAAACTAAAATTTTTGGGTCACCCTAGAATAAATTCGGACTAAATTGGTTTATATATCATTTTGAAGAGGAAGATCTCCTCTATAACATATCCAAACTCCGCTAAAATCCGCTTTGAGCATTTTTTTGTAATTCAAGATGGCGTCCAATATGGCTGCCATTTTCCGTTAAGTCAGTTTGTTGAAATTTGATGAAATTATAGTGATAATATCGTGTCATATGTATACATAAGTATACATTGTTGTGAAGCTAAGACATAACGACACCTTTTTATGCCAAAATTGGAACTCACCGCCCAGGATGGCAGCCAAAATGGCGACCGGTAGTGGAAAATGTTAAGTTTTTTTACTGATATCTTTAAGATAAGTTTCTGCTGTTTGGAACTGGTTGAGAATTGTCACTTTATTTTGTATTTAGCATGTTAACAGGCCATCGGTGAAATAAAATATCCCCACCCCTTCCGATCATTCAAAAAATCTAGTTTACAGAACGCGGTATAACATTTCACAAAAAAAAAATCACAATTCGGGATTCTAGTCACATTTCATCAAATATTGGCAGGACTGTGTAATGTAAGTGATGCATTATATTTCTTATGAATATTCCGACTCAATGGTATCAAAATTGTCACTTTGGCTCACAATGGCTGCCAAAATGGCGGCCAAAATATGAAAAATGGTAAATATTGCACCAGCGTGCCGTGCAACCGCTTATAAGTGTGGTTGATGAATAAAATTGACTATTCTGTCTGATATACATTGACTGCTAATATTTATGATGCACCTTGATTAATTTTTACTAATTTAACCACTGAAATTACCAGAATTATGGGATTTTTTGCTATCACAAACTTGGTATCAAAATCGGAAAAAAAATAACTTTTCAGGTTTGCTCCATTTTTTCAAGTAAATGGAACTATCTTTGGTATCAAATGTGATTTATACTTTTGATCTATCTTAAATGTGTGACACTGAGGTGTTTTAGACTAAATTACTCAAGATGGCTTGCAAAATGGCAACCAAATATGGTAAAAAGTTGATTTATCATATTTATTCCGAACATTATTACAAGCTGTTTCGAAAAGGTTGCAAATTGTGACTCACTTTGTTATTACACATGCTACTTAATCAACTGGTAACTAAATGTTATATTCTGATTGTCCAAGTGCATTATGAGGCATGACAAATCAGTTAAAGGAATGCAGTATGAATTTTTGCCGAAAACTTCTTTTGGGATTCTCTATGTCTTTGAACGGAAATGGGCAGAACATTGAAACGGAACTGAGAGGGATCATATTATGTGGCTACTCTGGCCCATTAGCATCAAAATTTATTAACTTATATAATATTGTCATGAAAACCGTTTCATTCATATTGCATACCAAACGCCATTAAGAGACACTATGATGTGATCTCTCTACACCAGTATGGATCGACTGTGGGTAATTGTTCTCACAGAAAGTGTAGATCGAATAAAGTTTTAAACACGTTTCCTATTATCGAATTCAAACAGGAAGAAGTTAAACATAAACGTACTTGACATAAACCGTGCCCCGGCACATAGGATAATAATACACGTAGTATGCATTGACATAATGTCTTGCATTAAAGGCAACCGAGATAGAGAGCTTTATAGTTATGAACTAGAACATTGGCAGCATTTGCCTAGTATCCTTTACGGCTATGAACTAACAGATTGGCGCTATCGGTTAACATATCCTTGAATTATAGCGATAGGAAATCGATAGTCACCCATAGGTACACCAGTGCAACTTACACATGCCCATGTAGTCACTCCATACATACATGAACAGCACATAAATGAACATATGTCACTCGCTTTATACACATACACCTCACGTACTACTACACAGCCACCCATGAATATGCCCATACACCCAACACATGGCCATATAGCCATGAGTAAACATGCAGGCACACCAGGTATACTCCTACACCTCACCATGACCATAAAGTCACGACCTGTATACCTATTCACTACATTCATGTACATACAGAAACATCCTGTATACCTATTCGTCTCACCATTGGTAATACAGTCACTCCGTGTATATGTATATATTTGCCACATGCATGGCCATATAGGCACTCAATATATACATCCAAACGATGAAAACATAGTCACTCCCGGTATATATCACCGCCACATTCGTGAGCATACATTACTTCTTGTATACATATTTGCCTCACCAGGGGTAATAAAGTCACTCCCTGCATATATATTTGCGACACCCATGGCCATATATCCACTCAAAAGATACATATACACCAACCCAAAACCACAGAGTCATTACAGGTATATATATAGTATATATATAAACCTCACTAATGGCGTTACAGTCCTTCTAGATATACCAATGTCCCGCGCCGCGCACACGGCCAATCATACACTCCAAACGTGCATATATACCTCACCATGACAATTCAGCCTCTCGCTGTATACTCATAAACCACACAGTCATACAATCACTCCCTGTGTACCAATTCATCCATCATTAATTTTGCCACACTGGCACTCCATATATACATATTGGCCACATCATGGCAATATAGCCATGCAAGATATACAAGGGCTCGCGTCTTGCAGGTAATGAGTCGAAACGTAATGTAACATTTTCTTAGTATGGCACATATTCAGCGTTCTGCAACTGATGTTGATCTTATCCAAACATATTGGCATCTTTTAAACTCATTGGGAGTAATTTCCAAAAATGTCTAAACTCTACATTTGGCATAAAATAAAATCTTGTTTTTGTGGGGTACGTTCTAAAACTATTTTCAAAATTCCATTAAACTGCTCCAGGACCAAGCTTCCAACTCAACGTTCATGTCATTAGAACGGGGATCACTTGGTCTGCGAGAAATTGCGACCTTGGTCATCATATATGTAGCCTCGAATCTTCTGTAGTATGCCTAACAGACATCCTCCCCTTTCTTTTGACATCCATACATTTATGTACCACTATCATTGTGTGGGGAATAGGATAGGATGCAAGCCATTATTTATTTCACAATACTTATATTGACAAACGGAAAGGCCTTATGGTCCGTCAGCTAGTGCTCCATTCTGACTTGTTTTTGTCATTCCGGAGGGCTATGCGTGATTTTCGTTGACGGGGACAAATGTGTCACCTTGTCATATACCCACTTACATATATTTGTTAGCCTATACTTACCTGTATTGGTTGGTTGTCTGTATTGGTTAACCTATGACCATAGTCACTCCAGGTGTATATATACCTTATCAATTACCATACAGTCCTTCTAGATATACCTATACCACACACATGGCCATTCGTACACTTCAGACTTGAAAAACTACAGCTCAACCATGACAATTCAGCCACTCGCTGTATTCTTACACACCACACCCATGAGCATTCAGCTATTCACTGTATACCGTTACACAGCAATTACAATACAGCAACATCAGGTAAACAGGTACATCCCACCCATGACCATGATGTCACTATCTATATACACAAGCCCGCCAGTGACCATCAAACTGTACTCCAGGTATGCATATACACTTCAACAACATTGACCCTGCAGTCATTCCATGTACATATATACACATTGCCCATAACCATACAACCACTCCACATTTATCCTACACCCCATCCATTATACAGCGAACGCGTGTATACATATACACCCACCCATGACAATACAGCCACCCAATGTACACCTGAACATCCCACACATGACCACACAGTCACTCCATATATACACACACACGACACTAATGGACACTGTAGCTTATCTCGCTATACACATACACCACTTCAATGGCCAGACAACAACTCCCTGCATACATGTTCACCTCACACTAGACGGTCATGACCATAAGCTACTCCTTATATACCTATACAACTCAACGTGGACACCCCATACATGACCATATAGCCATACATTGTATAACTATTCATATCATTCATGAATACAATAACTCACCGTATACATACTCACCTCACCTATAGCCATACATTCAACAGACATACACACTGTATTAAGTTGATCAATGTTGATTACAATGGGCCAGAGTAGCCACATACTATGATCCATCTCAGTTCCGTTTCAACGCTCTGCCCATTTCAGTTAAAAAAACATGGACAGAATAGTAGCATTTTTAGTAACCAAGTGAGTCACAATCTGCTACCTTTTCGGAACAGCAGTGAATAACGTTCGTAATATATGTGACAAATCAACAATTTACCAAAAATAGTTGCCATTTTGCAAGCAATCTTGAGCAATATTGTCTAAAACACCTCAGTGTGACACAGTTAGCACATATCGAAACAATAAACACCGCTGATACCAAAGAAATTTCCATTTTACTTTTAAAAATGTTTTAAACCTGAACAATGATATTTTGCCGATTTTGATGCAAAGTTTGTGACATAAAAATATGAATAATTCTGGTGATTTTAGTGGTTTCAATGGTAACAATTAACCAAGGTGCATCAGAAATGTTGGTTTTCAATGTATATAAGACAGAATAGTCAAATGTGTGCATCAACAACAACTTATAAGTAGTTGCATGGCACACTGGGACAATAATGAACATTTCCCATTTTTTGGCCGCCATTTTGGAAGCCATTTTGATCTAAAGTGACTATTTTTGTAACATTGAGTTGGAATATCCATAAAAAGTAGAAAGCATTACTTACATTGCACAGTTCTTCCAATTTCTTGATGAAATATGACTAGAATCCCAATGGTGATATTTTGTGATATGTTATACCGCGTTCTGTAAAATCGAATTTTTGTGCGATAGGAAGGGGTGGGGAGCCCATGAATGGCATATGTATTGCTCCAATGGTCAGTTAAGATGTTAAATACAAAATAAAGTAAAAATTCGCTACCAGTTCCAAACAGTAGAAACTTATCTTAAAGATATTAGTGAAAAAACGTAATTCCACTTCCGGCCGCCATTTTGGCGGCCATTTATGACGGGGAATTCCAATTTTGGAATTCAACGGTGGGGTTATGTCTTAGCTTCACAGTTTACTGTCAAGACGCCTTCAATATCGCAATTTAAACTTGCACAGTGGATTTACTTGTTTTTAATTATACGTTTTAAGATGCTGTTGCAATTGTTTGCACTGGAATGCGCCATTTTATGCAGACTCTGTCAGGCCGTTCGGTTGATGCACACTACTAGCAACTCTAGTGCGGACGAGCAGTCTGACAGACCATCAGATAAAGCCAACTCAACCCAGCACACGACCACGAGCAGTTCAACCGAACAGGCCCAACGAGACAAAGTTACATCCGAGAGATTTGTTTTGGTAGAATACGGTGACCTCACCGCCTATATGGTCGAGTCAGAATATTCGAACCAGCCAGGTAACGTACCGGCTATGTACTGTAACATTATTAAGACATGTTATTTCTGAACCAGTTTAGTTAAGAATATAGTCTGGTATTAAGGCACGTTGGGCGTGCTGACAATGTATAACAATAAGCATACTTTCAAAACTCAAGTGTGGGATATTACTACTAGCAAATTTCAAACCAAGCATGTGAAGTAATGCTTATAACTAATTTGAAACTTAAAACGCACTTTTTGTCGTGATTTTATAATTTTACATGCTTGTGCCATCAATTGCCATAGTGAAATTTCTAGTTAGGTAAAAATAATGAGTCTGGCAAACAATGTTCTGTTCTAGTTGATGGGGAATGGTCAGGATGGGCGGACAGTGACTGTCTAGTTTCATGTGGCAGTGGCTCCAGGGTTCGTATCAGGATCTGCTCAAAGCCACCCCCAAGTTACGGAGGATCAGACTGCAAAGGGTCATCCATACAAACCGAGTCGTGTGTGAAGGACAGATGTCCAGGTTTGTGTGTGTATATAAATATGATGACATCATGCATGGTATCATATTGACATTTCATTCATGACACAAATCGCCGTTTTCATTTTGAGTAACAACTGGTTATGTGGTAATTATTTTAGGGTGTCGATTAAATTGGAATTGGTAAATTTGCACGAGACTAGCAGATATAATGGGCGGGAACATGTCTCTATTCCGAAGGTTCGCTACTCCGAAAGTTCACAATTCCGAAGGTTCACTATTCCGAAGGTTCTCTATTCCGAAAGTTCTCTATTCCGAAGGTTCGCTATTCCGAAGGTCTTTGTTATTATAAAAGTTAATTCTATATTCTAAAGTATTGAGAATGTTATTTATCACGAAGAATCATTTTATGAAAGAAATAACTTAAAACATTGAAACAATAAATGTGATTTTTTTTTCGCGGGTTTCCTTGATATTTAATGACATTACGTATGACGTTATTTCCCAATACATATTCACGTCAGGCAGCCCACAAAATTGCTAAATTTCCATACGATTTAATGTCATCACGCATGACGATATATCTCAATAATCTTAGAGGCAAGAATACGCCAGCTAAAGGCGGATTAAAACAGTGGGGCTATAACTCTTAATGAATACTGCGTAGCAGAATGTCGTTGAATAGACGGGTATGAGATGAACCTAACTGCAATTTTGAATTTGTATTGAATTTTAAGGCCCAATTAATTTTCGAGTCACCAACTATTGTTTTATGGTGCCTTGATATCAGGTTTTAATAACAATCTTTGCCATAAAATATGATTAAAATACTATAGTTCGTCACCATTTGAAACGTCTGTATCAGAAGATGCCCATAGAGAAATAGAAAACAGTTTCAATCATTATGGCTCACAGAATGCAACATAATTCAACCTAATGTATTTTCAATTGAAGGGGAATAACACTTTCTTTAACATATAGAGTTATTCCCCCTCCATTGAAAATAATACACTTTGCGCAACAAAACCAGATGAACATTAAGCACAAAAACACGTCGTTAACTCAATAAAATCAACATGTTCACAGTTTATTACACCGGAAAAGCTGATAATACAGTGTTGGAGAGCTATTTCAAATGGTACATATGCTGGCATATATTTTATATATGTGATCTGGGGGTTCGAAAATTAAGTGGGCCTTTAATGTCGATGTTTCTTTCAAATACAGATTGCCAGTTCGGACAAACTATATCTCTTACATGTAGTTTATTTCAGTCATCGTGTTTGCAACTTTCCATAATAAACGATAAACTGATACTGTCTTCTTGCTATTAATAACCGACATCTGGGACAATTTGGGAATTAGAAGTGGGTGTATAAATGTACTCCATGAGAATACTAGCGTAATAGTATTTTTTTGCTAATTTTGATTCATTTCTGGTTAAATACGCCCAAAATAGAAAACCTTCGGAATAGCGAACCTTCGGAATAGCGAACCGTCGGAATAATGAACCTTCGGAATAGGGAACATTCGAAATAATGAACCTTCGGAATAGCGAACCTTCGGAATAGAGAACCCTACCCATAATGGGCACATGCGTGGCTTTCTGAATTTCGATTTCGTCTTTATTTTTTGAATATGTTGTCAACATGACCAAAAGCAAAATCAAATCGCTATGATATACGCTTTGTACACATTTCGACATAAACCGTTAACCCTTTCTATACTAAATACTCATTAACGAGTAGTTGCCTTAGAGTTTCAATAGGAAATGTTCACATAATAAGCTCAACGAACGACCTGGTCATCACTCAAATAAATAACATGTCATTATTCGTTTATAACTGAATGTGAGAATCCACTTATAGACAAATTTAACCAAGTCGCGCCTTACGTTTTTGTCAAATTGTTGTCGCCAGAAATTTGACATAATTTGGCGAAACTTGGAAACTGACATTAATATCAGAAAGTCCCGATTGAGTTCTAATTTGTTTCTGTCGGTCAAATTCTGGCTCAGTTACTTTCGACTTTTCGAGTTTGCTGATGATTTTGTTTTCCGGATGATAAATCAGTTTTATGATTATCCGATAGCTTTTAAATTCAGAATATGGATTACTCAAATGAAAATACAGGTTAAGGTCGATTTTGGGTTAGGTCCGACCATTTCTGATGGAGTTATGTCCCTTTTTCGACTTATAATTTGCTGATTATTAGTCTGGTATCTAAGAGAGTATGTTAACCATATAAAGAGTTGGAAGCAAAGTTTTACACAATGATTGTTCCCAGCATCAGTTAGTTTGTTTTAAAAAGCCAAGGGTCAAATAAAGCCCCATTTTTTTGGGCGACTGGTTGCCTTATATTAAAGTTTGAAACTTTGGTAAATGCTTTTTTTCGACCATCGGCTAGTAGCCTACCAGTTTTTAGATAAACTATTATCAGCTAGAGTTGCCAATACTTACAGCAATTTTGGAAGCGCGTATTACATAAAATATCTGGGCCCAGGGTGTCATTTTGCGGAAAAGAAATTATATATTATTTAAATAGAAAGGTTTCATATGGAATGAGACATGATTTCTGATGTACAATGTGCCATGTAAGGAAAATTTGACCAATGTATGCATTGAAAACAAAATAGTTCGATCACAATATCGAACATATGTAGGTTCGTTTTTGTTCTATATAGACATTCTGGCATCGAAATTGTTTTAATTGATCGACGATTAGACCGAAATTACAATATTGAAAGGATCCATTTCAAACATCGTAGACTCTATTTATCAAATTTCCAAATCATGCTAAGTGTTTTGAAGATACAATGCTGGACAATGCGTCGTGATTTCGATAGCATGATTTTTAAGAAAATTACATCACCAATATATATTATATATACTCTCTGGTCATGAATATAGTAACCCTTGAATTCATATGCCGGTACGTAACGAGTAAGCACGTAGATGTAGAAGCCCTTGAACTCCATATGCTCTAATGGTTTAATATAGTTATTGTCCTACAAAACACCAGCAACAGATTAATATCTCATAAAAAAACACGTGGATGTCCTTTATCTTCAAACGCACTTTAACTCCAGATGGTTTTAATCAGTGTTTATAGCTATGGTCAAACAACGGACACGATAAGCAATTATTTCATGTGTCTTTTGGGAACAGTCAAAATTGTTGTCCCTCGGTATCAGGAATGACTATCGAACTGTTGCCCAAGGCCGAAGGCCGAGGGCAACAGTTCGATAGTCATTCCTGATACCGAGGGACAACAATTTTGCCTGTTCCCAAAAGACACATGAAATAATTGCTTTGTTACCCAATACATTTACTTGTATATAATCAGGTCATTGCTAATTAATCACACTCTTTAATAGTGTTATTTCGAATTATGAGAACTAACTGAAATATACCGCCATGTATCTGGATGCAAAAAGTACATGCAGAAAATCGAGACATATTCAGCGATTAATTCAAAATAATTGTGTTGTTTTTCGAGCATGACAGTGACAATGCGGAAATCCTGTATAATTAAAAAACGAGACCGGAAATTTCCGGAAATAGCCGAAAGGTCACGGAAATTGCAAACCATGTAACAGTTCGTTCGGCCAGTCAACAGTTCGCTCGGAGCTAGTGAACAGTTCGCTCGGGTCGGGCAACAGTTCACTCGTGATGTCACGAAAGCTGACCGTGATTGCAAACCGGGCAACAGTTCATTCAGGGTGGGCAACAGTTCGTTGTGGCGTTACGAACGCGAATTTGGGGTTAACCAGTTAATTCTAAATCCCAATGATTTACGAAGTAAAACTCTACTATTGGGTAACAATACATAATATCGCATTGACGGAACACGGGGAAACATTCTGGCCCTAAAATGTAACTGAAGCTAAAGAGCCGGGTGACGCTAACGTTTAGTTGATTGTAAAAGCCAGGTTATCTTCTTCCGCTCTCTACGATTGAACTCCAAACACCATCGACAGGGGATCTCATGTTGCAGTTCTCGCGGGAGACTCGCCCGTTAGCCGAGTACACGGTCGGGGATCGATATTGTCAGTATGCTAATCCTGATGCGCTAATTATATTGCTTCCTCCTAAGCTACATGTAGTACGGGTAATCAATGCCATATGACCCGACAATAATAGTGCAAAGCGCATTGGAACTAATTTCCTGTGGATTGCGCTATGTAAATGCGACGGTAATTAATATATATTATTACTAATATTTGTCTTGTTTTTATTATTTTGTATTTACAGACAATGAAAATTGGTCTCCCTGGACGGCCGGACGATGCAGTGTTTCGTGCGGCATTGGCATCATAATAATGACCAGGCCATGTGGTAGCCACAAGGAAAGTTGCAACGGTGTCGACGAGCAGATCGTGTTGTGTAGAGAAGTTGAATGTGCAGGTATGTCACGCATTCCGATATGAACCGCGCTGAGACTCCAATATTTAAACCATGTATTCTGTTGCGAACAGTGCTGTGCCTCCCCCATATGATAACAATATATTCCGGTATGTACCGCGTTGAGTCTCATATATGTTGACGATATATTCCGGTATGTGCCGCGTTGCTCCTCCTATATGTTGACGATATATTCCGTATGTTCCGCAATGCTCCTCCTATATGTTGACGATATATTCCGGTATGTTCCGCGTTGCTCCTCCTATATGTTGACGATATATTCCGGTATGTTCCGCGCTGAGTCTCATATATGTTGACGATATATTCCGGTGTGCACCGCGTTGAGCCTCATATATGTTGACGATATATTCCGGTATGTTCCGCGTTGAGTCTCATATATGTTGACGATATATTCCGGTATGTTCCGCACTGCTCCTCCTATATGTTGACGATATATTCCGGTATGTACCGCGTTGAGTCTCATATATGTTGACGATATATTCCGGTATGTTCCGCACTGCTCCTCCTATATGTTGACGATATATTCCGGTATGTTCCCCGTTGAGTCTCATATATGTTGACGATATATTCCGGTATGTTCCGCACTGCTCCTCCTATATGTTGACGATATATTCCGGTATGTACCGCGTTGAGTCTCATATATGTTGACGATACATTCCGGTATGTACCGCGTTGAGTCTCATATATGTTGACGATATATTCCGGTATGTGCCGCGTTGAGTCTCATATATGTTGACGATATATTCCGGTATGTTCCGCACTGCTCCTCCTATATGTTGACGATATATTCCGGTATGTACCGCGTTGAGTCTCATATATGTTGACGATATATTCCGGTATATGCCGCGTTGCTCCTCCTATATGTTGACCATATATTCCGGTATGTACCGCGTTGAGTCTCATATATGTTGACGATATATTCCGGTAGGTTCTGCGTTGCTCCTCCTATATGTTGACGATATATTCCGGTATGTTCCGCGTTGCTCCTCATATATGTTGACGATATATTCCGGTGTGCACCGCGTTGAGCTTCCCCTAATTTTTGTTGACCACGTATTCCGGTATTAACCGTGCTGGGCCTCCAATATTTTGACGATATATATCGGTATCTACTTACTGTCAGGAGCCTCCCATATGTTGTAGTTTGGCGGATATTTGTAAAATCGTTCATTTTAATGAATAATTTGTAAAATTTGGCCCAGACGTTCCTGGTTAGGTCTTTTGAAAATATATTCGGTAGGCAACAATATTGGACCATTTTTATGTTTATTTGGGGGGGGGGCGGGTTCCATAGCAACGAACCCCATTGCAGCCTACTTTTCACAGAAACATGTATACATGACCAGCTAATTTTGGTAGGTCGGACGTATTTCCTTCTAAAAAGTCCACGCTGGTGACGGAAGTATTAACTTTTAGGTAACTAAGGCACTGGTTGGTTGCTATGGCAACAAACTATACACAATCACGTGACCAATTTGAAGGTGAATGGTACTTGTGTATCCGAAGAGATGGACTTCAACTCAATTGGTATTTTGGACTAAATCGTGGTTACTCTTCGGAGAATGTAGTCATATTAAATATTGTTTGACCTTATACTGCTATAATAACGGAAACCAGTTTTTCGATCAGAAAGTTCACAGAAGCCATACCAAATAAAAGGGAAGTCGGTAGCCGAGTGGTAGCGTACTGGTTTCTCGTGCTAGATGACCGGGATTGCAATCTGGTCAGGGTATTCTGACAGAAATCAGAAATCGGTCAGATACCAATTTTGCCAGGCTGAAACGTTTCATTCGAGATCACTGAACAAAGATCCGAATGCAAAATGACGACTTGCCCCCATTACTACATTTGTCCAGATATGTGGTCGGGGTGCAGTACGTTTTCCTATCGGGCGCGGACATTAAAGCCTGAACCGTGTGCACGCCTCGGTGTGTGCATGTTAAAGAACGCTACTGGGGTCACCACAGGGAACATCATATATAAGGATGCGGTTGAACATCAAACAAGTTGATATAATTGAATACATGCAGTATGTTAAATGTGACAGGTAGTGGCAGACAATATTTGTTTTTCAAGTTTTCAATGTGATATGATGTACATGTATGTAGTTTTATTTGTATTGTTCCCAAATGTTATATCTGCTAAAAGCTTTTTATGATTCGCAGAAGGTAGTACCAAATTTGTTTTCATTTATTCTGTTTAATTGATAGTTCTTTGATTATGTTCAGTTGGTATATAATTCTGTTTGATTAAAATCATCTTGTAAGAACTGGCCAAGTACTGTGTAAGTCTCTCAGCCACTGCCCCGAAGTCTTGAATGGCACAATTTGTTCGGGTCACAATCTGGAACAGTGATGAATTATATGCATCCAAACAGAGGGGTTCAGTATGAGATATGAAGTGATAACCCACTCATATACAAAAATATATATAGTATATAATGCAGTGTACAATACTTATTTATTACGTGTGAAGCTGATGATATATTATGGAATAAAAGGCATGAAAAAAAAAATTTCAGCTGGGGTGGACTTTTTTTTAGCTGATGATGATCGACACACCCTGTCTATGTCACTGTGTAGGAACTGTTACATCGGATATCGTTCTATCGCCGATCTGTGATGGTTCTTGACTGATTGGTGACGGTTCATGATAATCCAAATTATACATTTTCGCGAGTTTTTGACAATTAAAACGCAATTTTTGAACCATCTAGGTGATAATTCGAATCGTTTTTCCATTCCCCTCATAAATTATGGTCCCAAAATAACGTAAACATAATGAAAATCCTATTGTGCGAGTAATAGCAACAACGAAAACTGCGAATTGTGATATCTCGATCGGTTCTCTCCCGATCGAGTCGGTTGTCTCCCAATTTAATCGGTTCTGTCCGGGAAATACGATGACTATTATTTGGAAGTATACGTGAAAATAACCAATTATGTTGAATTTACACCACTTATGATCAATTACGGTGAGTTAAACTGCCTTCTGATATATAATTATGTGTCAACTGTAGTACCAGAATCGTTCACTATATTGTAACGCAAAGCATGCAATTTTACATAAATGGTCAATGTGAAAAGCGAAGACTGATTTTTTCCCCAACAAACTAATCATAATGGTCGACTGATTCAAAATGGCCGCCACTGTTTTTTTCTTCAAAAAGTCGCATTTTTCAGCTTGTATTAAACTTGCCCCACCCAGACGCATTAAAGAGTCACCACAAACCCCACCCGATCCTAAATTGACGGCGGTCAACTGAATTTGGATCGGGGGGAGTGTTTTTGTTGTCTTGTGGACACATATTTTAATTTCAGTTTGTCCACAGTTGTCATTTCACCTTGAGGCAGTATGAACGATAAAGTGACTGCGAGTCGATTTAGCCAGTCCATGTAGCGGTATATAGTTTGTAATTAAGTTCCTTTTAACTCTATTTTGGGCTTACTTGTGCAATTTGGGTTATTTATATAAATGCTTCGTATTCAAATTAGGAGCTAAGCATATACGAGCGTATTAACATTTCACTCGATGATACTTTGGATGTTCGAATGAAATGAAAACTATATTTAATATAATTAAATAAATACCTATAAAACATGGTCTATTCCCAATATGTCGGTGCACAACTCCATGACAAAACATCACAAATTAATGTAAAAAGATTATGTGCGTATTGCTTGGTTGTTTTATCTGTTCAGTCGTTCCTTGTTTACGTATTATATAGTTGTTTTTTTTATTAAATAACATTTGATATTTTAATTTGATTTATTTCATTATTTATCCCTATGGGACCAAAATGGTTGGAAACTAAAAATTGTAATTAGATGTAATCGAAAAGCAATCAGTTACATTTTACTAAAGTAATTGTAATCGTAATCAATTACATTTGAAAAAAATGTAGTCAATCATCGTAATCATGTAAATCAAAAGTAATTGTAATCGTAATCGATTACATTGGCATGTAATCGCCCCAACCCTGGCTAGAACACATATCTCACATGGAACTTTCAACCACAGACCTTCATTTATAAAATAAAGTCACTTGTTGGTTTGCTCTCCAACATACGCGTAATAATAGTAGATTTTTAAGTTTTCCCGATATAGAAATAGATAAACACTTTCTATGAGCAGTATAATAATGCCACAGAAAGACACATTTCAGTCATGAAAAATACAACTTTGAACCCGATGTTTGCACGACATGGAACAGAAAAGAGCGTTCCGTGTTAGTCTATTCTTGATATGGTAGAAATAAAGAGCCTTTGTTCCACTTCTGTACGAAAAAAAACCATCTGGAATAGGGCTCTGACCACAGTATGTATTTCTCAGAGCATATGAGGCCGGTATATATACTTATCAACATTTCTTGTATTTGCAACCAATCTTATACATCCTTAGAAATTACTTAGACAAAATTTGGAAGCTCAAATGAGCCATGTCCATTTTATATTAACAGAATATCATGACGGTAGATGTCTAATTTCATTGGGTCAATTATGAGGGCGTGCACGATTATATATGATCATATACCCACATGACTTTCAATATGTTGTATCTGCCACTGGAAGTGAATGTAATGCCACTTAATCTTCTGGTATAATACATGTAGATAACTATACTCTTATTTCTTAATACACTTGTTGGATTATGTAGGTAACAACCGCTGCAACCACTATCGGGTTTAAAACGGTTGTTACACACAACTAAATGATCCCAAAGTGCAGATATCGTTCGTGGTTACCTTGGAATAGAACCGTAACACTCATAAAAGTTGTGATTAGGCGGATAATGCTCCAAATTACCGACACACATCGGGATATTTCCTCAGTTATTTTACAGAAGAATAACACAGGTACAATTTATACTTAGTGTTCGTCTTCAGAATACCTGTCACAGTCGGTATGCTACCGAAAACAAAGAAATTACTTTACAAGGCTTGATTTTCAGTGATTACATGTTGATAATTACACGTTAACCTGCTATATCCGAGTTAATTGTGATCTAAAGTTCAGGTTTCGGTAAAACGGCAAGTATGCAGCCTATGTTCGTTCAAGGAAGTTTAATGTATTTAAGATATATATATATAATTATGCGTGATTTTGTCCCGAAAATGATAATTTTTAATCATAAGGAACCGAAACAAATCAGTCAAGAACCATAACAATGCCGGTGATAAAACGACTTCCGATGTAACAGTTCATACACAGTGATTGTAAGATAAGAAATTTGTAATTGTTGAACATTTTGAACAAAGTTGGGGGATATACGCCAATTAAGCACCCCAAGTCCCCCCACCACACAAGCACGTCATAACCTATCAATGATTTAGTTGAACGTGATTTCATAAGTTATTTTCATGTCTGGGCGACAAACGTGTGTAAATGTCCCTCAGGCGGACTTTATGGGAGGAAATATGATGTCGCTGGCAATGAAATATTGTCACACCTGGATCGTTCAATAATGCCCAGATTAAGTAAATGAATATAACATCTCATATTCTCCTGAGAGTAGATTTATATTACCATTGGTTATTTATACAGACGGGCATGATTATGATACTATACTCATCGGGACTTTCGATATTTCATTTCTGCCAATTAATGTCACTTAATCTCCGGTATTAGGTATTTATTGTGTTATTGCTTAATATACCTGTTCTATTATGCAAATTACATAATCTACATTCATTATCTGGTTTAAAATGTCAGATACACAAGACGATTTTCGGACCAAAGTGCAGAAATCGTTCGAATTAATCTAATGTACAGAACCGTCACAGCCATGATTGGTTTGAACCGTAACACGCACCCGTGTTGATTACGAGGCCACAGCTTCCAAGTATCAACCCCATATCGGGATACTTTATAGTCAGTGTTTGTCTTCAGAATGTGTTTCATATTTTATACGCCACGAAAAACAAAGAAACTGCATCAACGTGGCTTGATTTTCAGTGATAACATGTTGATATTTAAGCGTTAACTCGCTAATACCGAGTTAATTGTGGTCTAGAGTTCAGGTTTCGATAACACGGCACTTCTGCAGCCACTATTCATTCCGGAAAGTATAATATATTCAAGATATCTATAATTAAGAGTGATTTTGTCACAAAAATTATTTTAAATCAGAAGGAACCGTAACAAATCAGGCAAGACCCATCACAATACCGACGATAGAACGACTTCCGATGTAACAGTTCCTACACAGTGGTCTATGTGTCCATAATTTGTTTCGCTTTCCCAGCCTCGGTCCAACCAAATCTCTTATTTCAACAACATGCACGATGCATTTCGATTTTACCTATGGAATTAGCAAGTGCACGCACGGTTAACCATTAGGCAAAATTGGTAGCCGAATCGTGCTATGATAATATAACGTCCTGACGTCGCTCGGGGTGAGGGATGGGGCTAAGCAACGTAATTTGCTGGGGGTCACTATTCATATACATGTAGGTTGTCCATCTCCACATGTGGGAACTTTGCCCTCCAGATTATAAAATCAACTTTGTCGTTATGAACCACAACAACAACAATAACAACTAAGACAACAACAGCGACGACCATCGTAACAACAACACCGACGACCGTCACCATCACGCCGACGACAGTCACCACCACACCGACGACATACGCAGGTATACATAACCAGATTGAAAACGAGCATAAACGACGTAGCGCCCTTTGCATGAGCTTTAGTTACACACCAGATAAAGCTCGGGATGAGGTAAAGGTAGAAAAGAAAACGTTTCGCATGGCACGGATTAGCAACATGCAACTGATGAAGATCTTATTGGCTTTGTCTCTTTTCCTTCTCTGGTGATTTCATTCATAAAATATAAATTTTAACTTTTGGGTTTATCAATTGATATATTTTGGTGCGTATGTTCGAAATTCGTTTCTAAATTTTGTATCAACGCTCCGGGCCACTGCTCTCCGTCATAAGTTTATGACAATTGAACGAGGAATCAGGTATCCGCTCAAAATGGGGTCACTGTTCCATTACCCCCCCCCCCCTATTTTCATATGCTTTGCAGATTCCCTCTTCTTTTTCTTGTCATCCATACATTTGATACCAACTTCACTTCGTGCTAAAATGTTATATGACCAATTGGTTACAGACCATTTTTCTGTCAGCTGATCCTAATTTGACATATCAAAATGCTTTCGAGTCGTCAGCCAGCATTTTATTACGACTTTTTACTGTCATCCCGGGATGCTAGGTGTGATTTTCGCTAACCCTACATGATGTGTTACCTACCCACTTTCCACTTATTGGATACTTATAAAAACGAACATAAACAGCGTAGGTCGCTTTGCATAAACTTTAGATAAAGTTTGTGATGAGGTAATCTACCTTATAACACATGCAGTTGAGAATTTCGATTAATCTATGCAGTGAAAACACCTGAATTTTACATATAACATTCATAGAATCTAACCAATAATTAACAAAGAATCAATCAATGAATTTTAATGCTTTCGACATGTAAACATATTAAATTGTGTTTGTCCCGTCAAATACCAAGAACTTATAGAATAATTAATATCACACATCACCAGATAGCTTATTCAATTGTCTATTTGATAGGGAGGTGGTGCATGTAAGTGACTTATGCACTTATCCCCCAACCCGTTGCCCAATATTGTTTATCATTTTGAGGCGAAGACATGTGTAGAATATTGTGTCATAATTTTATTGATGCTCGTACTTATACTTTTTAGATGGCGGAATAAATGCCATCGCTATCTTTCTTACAACATAAGGTAGTGAAGCAACAACCACAACACCAACCACACCAACGTTGCTCCCTTTCTGTGAGCTTTAGTTACACACATATACAGCTCGGTGAGGTAATCTACATTATAACGTCTGGAGCCATATGCAGCATTAACCCTGATAAGAATGGCAGCACATTTTCAATTGAACATTTTGATGGATATATGCAGTGAAAACTCCTGAATATTTTATATAATTTCATAGAATCTAACCAGTAATTAATAAGTATGGATCAATGAATTTTAATCCATTCGACATGTAAATATATTAAATTGTGTTTGTCCGTCAAATACCAAGAACTGATGTTGTGAGAGAGTTGGTGCCTGTAAGTGACTTCTGCACTTATTTTCCAACCCGTTGGCCAATATTTTTATCATTTTGAGGCGAATACATATGTGTAGACTATTGTGTCATAATTTCATTGATGTACGTACTTATACCAGTTATTCAATTTTATGGCACGCGCCACAGTGAAAACACATCATACATTCGATTTAGATTCACTTTGAGTGTAAAACAAATAATGCCGATACGGGCTTATTTGTGTTCTAGAAATAAGATCAATATGGGTCTGACAAATCATGCCGTACACAGGACCGGGGTGAGTGATTGGTCGGAGGCCAGAAAAAACATGTGTTTTCCGGTGCTTGCAAATTTTTTCGTAACGGGTTTTTTCGGAAAGTAATCAGTTACATTTTACTAAAGTAATTGTAATCGTAATCAATTACATTTGAAAAAATGTAGTCAATAATCGTAATCATGTAGATCAAAAGTAATTGTAATCGTAATCGATTACATTGGCATGTAATCGCCCCGACCCTGGCTAGAATTGAACACATATCCCACATATGTAACACATAAGCGTAACAAATCAGGCAAGACCCATCACAATACCGGCGATAGAACGACTTCCGATGTAACAGTTCCTACACAGTGGTCTATGTGTCCATAGTTTGTTTCGCTTTCCCAGCCTCGGTCCAACCAAATCTCTTATTTCAACAACATGCACGATGCATTTCGATTTTACCTATGGAATCAGCAAGTGCACGCACGGTAATCATTAGGCGGGATGAGGGAAGGGGCCAAGCAACGTAATTTGCTGAGGGTCACTATTCATACACATGTAGGTTGTCCATCTCCACATGTGGGAACTTTGCCCTTCAGATTATAAAATAACCTTTGTCGTTATGGAGGAAGACAGGATATCACTACCTTTCTTACATCATCAGGCAGTGAAGCAACATCAACCACAACAACAACAACCACAACTAAGACAACAACAGCAACAACGGCAGCAACGACAACCGTAACAACAACAACGACGACAGTCACCACCACACCGACGACATACGCAGGTATGCATAACCAGATTGAAAACGTATGGCACGGATTAGCAACTTGCAACTGATGAAAATCTTATTGGCTTTGTCTCTTTTCTTTCTCTGGTGATTTCACTCATAAAATATATATTTTAACTTTTGGGTTTTATCAATTGTTATATATTGGTGCGTACGTTCGACATTCGTTTCCAAATTTTGTATAAACGCTCCGGGCCACTGCTCTCCGCCCTACGTTTATGGCAAGTGAACGAGGAATCAGGTATCGGCTCAAAATGGGGTCACTGTTCCATTATCCCCCCCTATTTCCATATACTTCGCAGATTCCCTCTTCTTTCTCTTGTCATGCATATATTAGGTACCAACTTCACTTTGTGATAAAATGTTATATGACCAATTGGTTACAGGCCATTTTGATGTCAGCTGATCCTAATTTGATATATCAAGAAGCTTTCGAGTCGTCAGCCAGCATTTTATTATGACTTTTACTGTCATCCCGGGAAGCTAGGTGTGATTTTCGCTTCCCTAAATGATGTGTTACCTACCCACTTGCCACTTATTGGATACTTATAAAAACGAACATAAACTACGTAGGTCCCTTTGCATAAACTTTAGTTACACACCAGATAAAGTTTGGCATGAGGTAATCTACCTTATAAGGTATGGAGGCACATGCAATTGAGAATTTCGATTGATCTATGCAGTGAAAAACACCTGAATTTCACATATAATATTAATAGAATCTAACCAATAATTAACAAAGAATCAATTACTGAATTTTAACGCATTCGACATTTAAACATATTAAATTGTGTTTGTCCCGTCAAATACCAAGAACTTATAGAATAATTAATATCACAAATCACCAGATAGCTTATTGTATTGTCTGTTTGAGAGGGAGGTGTTGCATGTAAGTGACTTATGCACTTATCCCCCAACCCGGTGCCCAATATGTTTATCTATTTGAGGCGAATATATATGTGTAGACTATTGTGGAGGAATAAATGCCAGCACTATCTTTCTTCCAACATTAGGTAGTGAAGCAACAACCACAACAACAACCATTCCAACGTAGCTCCCTTTCTGTGAGCTTTAGTTACACACATATAAAGTTCGGATGAGGTAATCTACCTTATAACGTCTGGAGAGACATGCAGCATTAACCCGGATAAGAATGGCAGCACATTTTCAATTGAACATTTTGATGGATATATACAGTGAAAACTCCTGAATTTCATAGAATCTAACCAGTAATTAAAAAGTATGGATCAATGAATTTTAATCCATTCGACATGTAAACATATTAAATTGTGTTTGTCCCGTCAAATACCAAGAACTGATGTTGTGAGAGAGTTGGTGCCAGTAAGTGACTTCTGCACTTATTCCCCAACCCGTTGGCCAATATTTTTATCATTTTGAGGCGAATACATATGTGTAGACTATTGTGTCATAATTTCATTGATGCACGTAAACACGTACTTATACCAGTTATTCAATTTTATGGCACGGGCCACAATGGAAACACATTATAAATTCGATTGATATTCATTTTGAGTGTAAAACAAATAATGTCGATACATAGTATCTTATGCGCCGCAGGCGCTCGTATAGAGGTTAGTACCCACCCACCACCCCATCCCGCCACCCATAGTATCTTATGCGCCGCAGGCGCTCGTATAGAGGTTAGTACCCACCCACCACCCCACCCCGCCACCCATAGTATCTTATGCGCCGCAGGCGCTCGTATAGAGGTTAGTACCCACCCACCACCCCATCCCGCCACCCATAGTATCTTATGCGCCGCAGGCGCTCGTATAGAGGTTAGTACCCACCCACCACCCCACCCCGCCACCCATAGTATCTTATGCGCCGCAGGCGCTCGTATAGAGGTTAGTACCCACCCACCACCCCATCCCGCCACCCATAGTATCTTATGCGCCACAGGCGCTCGTATAGAGGTTAGTACCCTCCCACCACCCCATTCCGCCACCCCATCCCGCCACTCATAGTATCTTATGCGCCGCAGGCAGTAGCCTCTATACGGGCGCCTGTGGCGCATAAGATACTATGGTGGCGGGATGGGGTGGTGGGTGGGATATCATTAGACTACTTATTTATCTGGGCAGTAGCCTCTATACGGGCGCCTGTTGTGCATAATATACTATGGGTGGCGGGATGGGGTGGTGGGTGTGATATCATTATTATGGGCAGGCGCTCGTATAGAGGTTATTTGATAAACATGCTCAACTTATCTTATACCTCCTTCCAAATTACGTACCAAATTTGTAAACTCGAACAAGCATGCATATATATATATACATAGCCCATTTATTATTCAGTCCATTATCAAATATTCCACGGTGTCAGACCCGCAGAGACTGTGGGGAAGGGGTGACAGTCCCCCCAATAATTTCCATAAATTTGTAATGTTATTTGACTGACATAGAGATAGAATTTGGCAAATTTGCATAAACGTCATATTATAATATAATCAATACCATATGACACGTGTAGCAATCCCAGGTTCCTTTTACAAAGTCATAATTATCAGGCATGGTGATATATGTTCGATATGAAAACACACACAGTGGACACACCAGGTACAATACACGGCCACTGATGATATTTATTCGATATGACAAACACACATAGTAGACATAATAGTTACAACACACAGACACATGTTATTCGATATGATAAACACACAGTAGACATAACAAGTACAACACACAGCCACGTGATACACATTTCAGAGATGTTCCTCCGCTCTGGTCTGATGAGAAGCCCCCAAATATTCTCAACACGAATCATCCTACCAGAAACAGTTCTTTGCCCAGTATTAATTACTTGTGATAGGTCCACAAGAAATATAATAATGAATCGTGTGAGATGAAAGAGTGAATGAATGAATCCTCATGAAATGTGATTAAGGTGGTATGCATGGAACAATATGACTCATACATTGATTCATTCGACATTATCTTGAAATAGACTTCAATATAATTCTTATTTCCCCAAATTACGAACAGCAAACCAGAGTATGTTGGGAAAATGGAAGTAATAGAATATTGGCGGATATCTTGCGTGTCTAACAATGATGGCTTAATTTGAAATGATTAGCCTGACAACCCGAAAGTCTTACAAATTTAACATCAGAATGTGGTCAAAAATATATACCCCACTGTGGGTGAATGTGTTGATAACACAGGAGACGTTCCATTGGGCCAATGCTACTTGCACAATCGAACATGTCATGTGGTCTGTTTTCATGTCACCCCATCCACATACTTCGATTATGTTACTGATAAGGTTGATGTATCATTTCCCACTGTATACAGAGATAATTGCAATGCTTGGCACGGGGACAGTAATTTTATCAGTACGTCTGAGGGAGAGTTTAAAATACGTTTTAATACCTATGTCATACTGGAACAATGTTCAATTTATAATGTGTATTCACCTGTGTGAGAGAAACAGAGCCTCTGCTCATTATTTTTTCGGTGATTAACCCAACTACGCTAAAGTTATTGTAAAAAGTCTATTGGCCTATATACATGCAAGGGTGTTACTCTGGTGCGTATTACTGCACATTTCATTATTTTCTCCCAGCATGTATAATGTAATATTTTCAATGCCCAAATGCACCTGAGAGCGTGATTTTCAATATATAAACTAAACAAAACTCCACTATGGAAGGGGGGACAGCAACGCCTCGGGACCGCACGCGTCTATCGCCGGTCGACCCCAATATCATATACCTTCATACAGGTTTGCATGGCTTACTATAGTAAAACACCATCGTAAACGAATAGTATTGACAACGTCAGCCTTGTTTTGGGTTATTCCATAGCCGATAATTATTGCAGTATTGTATCCAACAAAAGCCCATAAATGCACAATGAAATTTCACTGCAAGTTTAATAATTTATATTCCAAGAGTATCTCATATTTTGATTTATTCTGACAATAATGTATTTCATTTTATTAAATATGAATCACAAAGGTGTGATGAAAAATATACATACCCTTTACATTTTGCAAAATATCTTACTAAGTAAACAATCATGTATATTCCATACAGATCGGAATGTGAGGGGTCGTTACATCGGGTGCTATAAAGATGATAGCCCAAGAGACTTGACAAGCGACCAATGGGATTCAGTTGCACTGATGACGCCGAGTCTCTGTATAGATCATTGCATATCACTAGGTACGTATTGTGTGCGGGACCGGAAATACATGCACGTCATAGCAAGCTGACAAAACAACTTATTGCGGACGTTGCATAAAACCGGATATCGAACAAATTTGACGATTTTGGCGTTCAAACATGAAAACATTGTCATTATCAAAACAGTCATATTTACACGAGGACGGGGTCGATAAGGCGCTAGCAAAAACTGAAACGGCATACATTTATGAGCAATGTTGAAATTATTAAAGACAATACTATTCTGTATAACGGTTAGTTATTATCGAATATCATGGACGAACATGACATTTTGAACTTATTCCTTATTCGCCAAAAAATATGTCTTTCGGTCAATTTGTCATGGGCGGGTCGGGTCGCTCGTCCTCAAATACCACAAAAAACACACCTTGCCCCAGGGTACCACCCTGAGGGGTAAATATGTGGTATAGACCCCGGGTGAGGGATTGCGGTGTTGCTATGGGGCATTTAGGCCGACCACCCCCATACCGTCAAATTGGCCAAAATCCTTACCGTTCTCCTAAATGGTCAACGTCCCATTTCACCCCGTCGTCTGGTAACCCCGGGGTTTCTATAGGTATTTGGGGCGAGCCGAAGGAGACATTTTGCAAATAAGGAATAAAATGGACCATACCCCCATTTTCACCCATCGGGTGGTATCCCCCCCCCCCCCCGCGGGTGCGGCTGTGTGTTTATAATGACCATCAACTCATGCCGTCAAATTGACCGAAAGAGACATTTTTGCGAATAAGGAATAGGGAATAAGTTACAAAAGTCGTGTTCGTGTCGAACGTGTCAAACGGATCAGTCAAATATGTCCAAGCTCTCTGTCGCCAAAGTGACATCCGAACGAGCTAATCGCAAGAACAAACCTATGCAGCATTAAAGGAATGCTGGACGTTTCGGCACCTGGGTTGCCGTTCGGCACCTGGACGTTTCGGCAACTGATTTTTCGTCGCTTTGGACGTTTCGACACCTGCTCAGTTTCGGACCAACGCAATTATGAGCGAAGACCCTATTTGTTTTTTTGTTTTTTGTATTCTTTATTTCATTAAAATGTGATAAAACATGTAACTTGGTAACAAAAACAAACACTTGGTGGAACGAATGGTAACGATGGTAAACATATAAAGTGCACAATTCATACAATGCTAATGAACGAATGCCGAACGGAATAGCACAACATGTTATGAACATGCATGTAGCAATGTCTCTAGGTGTGGATATACAAGCAGGCAGAAGCTTCTAGGAGTGAGGTTACTGAGATGCGCCTCTCTGCGTAACGGAACAATAAGCCAAACAACTTCGCCTGTGTCTCCCTGGATGTACTTCGCTGGTTTCGGAAAATCTTCTCGTCGGATAACAGCTTTAATGCCATTGGGATGTCCTGCGACCCATTTTGTAGAGGAATATATCATCTATATCATAACCAAAATCCAATGTGAGCAAAAGTTTGGGTTTTCTACTCATAATACATCCAATAGTTGGGTCAAACGAAATTATTTCGGGCATGCAACACAAGAAGTAATGTTTCGCCGCACAGTGCGTGGTAGTTTCGTTTGGATTTGTGAATAATTATTGAATTTAATTGCAATGTGCAAGCATGGACCAGAAAAGAGAGTTTCATGATAGTCTATTCCTGATATGGTATAAATAAAGAGCGTTTTTTTAAACAGTATTTGTCAGAGCGAATAAATGAGTTTTCATCTCCGTTTTTGTATTTGTTGGAGAATTATTGTCAATCACACTGAACGCGGCTTGTGACCAGTGGAAAGCACAACCTTGACGCAGGTCCCCCGGAAAACGCTGTCGAATTTCCTGCCACATTCCAGCCTCGAAGTCAAATAGTGTGGTCGTGGTACGCAAAAAAAGGGGTCAACCCAGAAGAAATTGGTATACAAGCGATCTCGGTGTCATTCAACGCGGGAGAATCTCTGCTACAACATATCCAAAATCCGCTAAAATCCGCTTTGGGCAAAATCCTGGATCCAAGATGGCGTCCAACATGGCCGCCTTTAGTCAAAAGAGATTCTGACTGAGATTAATTCGACATAATGAGAACAAATGTTGCCATATTAATACAAATGTATACATTTTTGCGAAGGTAAAGTATTATGCCACATATCTATAGAAAAAATGGGACCCCTAGCCCCAGATGGCTGCCAAAATGGTGGCCTAAACTCGAAAATTTGAAATTTTTGCCTAATATCTTAAAGATCAATTCCTGTTGTTTGATAATGGTTCAGACTGGCGACATTGATTAGTCATATTCATGTTAATTCATCATCCGAGCAATGAAAGATACCATAAATGGGGTCCCAGTCTCATATACACCCTCAAAAATTTGATTTTACAGAACGCGGTATAAAATTCCACAAAAATCGCCATTGGGATTCCAGTCGTATATCAACAAGAAATGGACAGAACTGTACAATGTAAGTTGGGCATACCATTATCTATAATTACTCCAATTCAATGAAACCCAAATTGGCGCTTTGTCTTAAAATGGCTGCCAAAATGGCGGTCAAAATATGGAAAATGGCAGATATTTAGAATGGTCGTCAGAGGGTTAGACCCAGAAGAAATTGGTAAAGAAACGGTTTTGTTGTCATTCGACGCGGGAGAATCTCGTGTATAACATATCCAAAATCCGCTAAAATCCGCTTTGGGAAAAATACAGAATTCAAGATGGCGTCCAACATGGTCGCCAATAATAATGAAAATGGCAAATATGTAGTTATTCACGAAAACCCATTCGACAAAACGCCAATTCGGCACCAATACACATCATTGATTGAAATCAATGTTTTTTGTGGGTATGAGTAGCCAATCACGATTCAAAATGCTAAGATGGCTACCAAAATGGCCACCGAAAATTGTCGAAATTTAAGTTCTGCTCAGAGGAAAGCCGAAACAACACTTCGGTTGTGAGCTAACGATGACAGACCTATTAAACATGTTGCCAATAATCTACTACCACAATCAGTTCAGCCCGAAATGTTCCAACTAAGCAGTATCTACTGCAGGATCCAACACGATGTCCACTTATTACGAGGGACTATCTGGAAATTAATTAAAAAGAAATTAAATTGCTACGAATCTGGATTATTTGAAAACACAGTGTCAACATTTCTACTTATAACGACTATTCGGAACATCAAATATATGGGCATCGGTGGTAGTCCGGAAGCATCAGGCTATAATAGGTTTTCCAGTGCTGGCGAAAGTGAAAAGGACAGGAGGGAAAAGCGAATAATCTGGGGTTTATTTAATTGGTGGGCAAGTTGGTTATCGGAGCTGGGGAGTTTCAAAGTAAAATTATTTTCTTCAATATCAAGAGGAAAAATGAAAATTCGCACGTACATTGTATACCCTTCACACTTTATGTGACAATTCCGTGTCATGCGATTGTGGGTATATACATGTGGATAGAAACATTCTAGTACATATATAGACGCACCTATATCTTCTACACATTTAGTGAATTTCATCAATGATATGTAGACACAATGTGCGTCACGGCTGGATCTGACCCGTAGGCGTAAAGGTATCAACCATTTAGCTTGATTAACTGGCATTTCAAGGTTGTCATTGGATAGAAATGCCACATGAACATGGTGATTAACAACATGTTTGTCTAAGAAATGTGAACAATGAACATGTTATTTTCCGGATGTTAGACAATCAAACTGCCACATAAGGCGTTCATCCATGCTTATCAGAGCACGAAATATGTGCAAATTAATGACACGAAAACTATTTCATGCGGACGACGTACTCTAGACCTACATCCAACGTCATTTCCTATTAACTTTTATTGTTTGTACGGACGGTTTCGAGGTTTGAAAATCCCGCTTGTCCAAGAAAACCTCCACATACTTACGGAGTCGATGTGTAAACAATGTATGGGGATAGTTTCTTCATACATATATGTATTTGGCACACGTATTTTCTAGAACATAAGAGATCACCATTTACCGGAGAGTTGATATCTGGGAAGAGATCAGAGTAAAATTACTTTTCTTACATGTCGAATGGGGAATCCATGGGCTACATTTATTTCCAGCTTGAAACTTGAAAATGATGGCCGAGCCCGAATAGTTAATATTTCGTCGCATCAGTGCTATAATGTAACCCACATTTTCAACTTTCCGAGAAAATGAAGGTTGAAGTTTTTAGACAGCATTTCTCCTAATGTTGACAAAGCATGACGTATTGTTGTATTTATCCCAATGAAAACTGATATTAGCTGTTCATTGAACCACATATTGTTTTCTGTTTATTCCCTCGTTTTCTTTTAAAAAGCAATAGCTTGTTTGGAGATATGACATGCCAGCGACGATTCGTTTCCGTGCTATAATGAAGTTGTGCTAATAAATGCAGATTAAGCTAAATATGGTGGCAATCGCATGTGTCTATGAACTAAAAAGTGCCTATTCTACACTATGAACATTCACCCATGTGCATCATCATACAGAAATGTGTGGAACAATCACAAAATTTAAATCACCAAATCATCACGTGACTAACATGGAGATACTGCCATATAGCACACATTTTAGAATTCACAAACACAAAACAGAAGTCACGTGGACAACATGAAGCGTCCGATTGGCTGCTGTTGGACATACGACCTCATAGCACGAATAATTGTAAAGATCGCTGGAGATACGACATTTGCTTCACTGGTTTGTGCGAATATTTGTCATCCAATGCAAGGACAGTTTGGCCCATCGGATTGGATTTTTTCTCACGATTCGAATGGTATCAAATACTCATTTCCCGCCAAAATGGATATACGACATTATAGCACTGATGAGTCGAGATTTTGTCAACCCACGGGAAGCCACCAAAAGATTGAAAATAAATAGTTTTGATGTATATGAGCCACATACATGTATATGAGCCAACTATCAACTGCATCCACCACTTACAACTTCCATTATGTCATAAGCTGGGCAGAGTCTACCATTTTCGTTTTGGAACCATATTAGATAAAATTTATTGTTTCTTTTTGTCTATTTGGTCTATTTGATAAATTATTTTGTAGACAAGATCTGTTCATCCATAAATATCAAATGTGACCAGAACCCCAAAGTCGATTTTGGTTAAATTTCATACCACATTCGTTATAACTTATTAGTGAAGGACCAGAGTAAACTATGATCTAATCTATTAGAAATGTCATTGCTGTAATGATCAGTTGACACGATCATTGAAAGAATATACCCATTGTTTCCCAGTTCAGAGAGCAACAAGTGATAAACAGAAGTGATAGAAAATATTATTTTTCACATCGGGTGGCCATTTTGGCAGCCATTTTTGGTACTGATTTTTAAGTTTTTACATAGAGCTAGCATAATGGCATCATAAAGAGGTATACATTCGTATTTATTTAGTCAATTTTATTCATCAACCACTACTTATAATGGATTGAATGACACTGTGATCAATATCCGCCATTTTCCATATTTTGACCGCCATTTTGGCAGCCATTTTGAGACAAAGCGCCAATTTGGGTTTCATTGAATTGGAGTATTTATAGATATTGGTATGCCCAACTTACATTGTACAGTTCTGTCCATTTCTTGTTGATATATGACTGTAATCACAATGGAGAGTTTTGTGGAATTTTATACCGCGTTCTGTAAAATCGAATTTTTGAGGGTGTAGCTGAGTCTGGGACCCCATTTATGGTATCTTTCATTGCTCCAATGATGAATTAACATGAATATGACTAATCAATGTCGCCAGTCTGAACCATTATCAACCAACAGGAATTGATCTTTAAGATATTAGGCAAAAACTTCAAATTTTCTAGTTTAGGCCGCCATTTTGGCGGCCATCTGGGACGATGGGTTCCATTTTTGCCATAAACAGGTGGCACAACATTTTACCTTTCCAAAAATGTATACATTTGTATACATATGACAACATTTGTTCTCACTGTTATCGAATTAATCTCAGTCAGAGTATCTTTTGACTAACGGCAGCCATGTTGGACGCCATGTTGGATCCTGAATTTTGCCCAAAGCGGATTTTAGCGGATTTTGGATATGTTATACACGAGATTCTCCCGCGTCGAATGACACCAAAACCGCTTCTATACCAATTTCTTCCGGGTCGAACCCTCTGACGACCACACTAAAAGACGAATCGTTGGAGTCTGATGTTCGATGGCAGTCGTTTGTCTATGGCTCGGAACACTGAATAGTAGTCACATCGCTGCTTGTCTCGACGCAGTGGACGTCGATTTGATAGAATTCAGGGGCGTTGGCCTCTAGAAAGGCTTGATTCATCTGCAAAAAACAACAAAGTATGTTTGATTAGAGTGTGAATTAATCATATAACTGTTGCAAAAACAACAAAGTGTGATTATAGTGCGAATTAATCAGACAGCTGTTGTTACGATAAGCTAGCAGGTACAACCGGATTATAATCATATCCGTTTGCGTAAGATAGATAGATAGATAGATAGATAGGTTTAATTTTACTCAAATCGTCATATATAACAGACTTAATTGAGACATAATTATTATACAATTTTGAGTATAGTAGAGTGTTGCGCACGCGTTACATTGTTCGTAAAGGGGGATGCTAAATAAGGATTAACTGTCATGTGGACTGTTTTTATGGAGATGTAACCGTGAGGCAAGTGGTCATAACTTGTGTAAAACCCGAAGGGTTTTACATACAAGTTATGACCACTTACCTCACGGTTACATCTCCATAAAAACAGTCCACATGACAGTTAATCCTTATATTTATATACATTTAGCGAAAAAGCCACTTTTATAAATGTATTTAAATCGAAAAATGTATCGTGACAAAACCAGCCCAAAATATCCGATAGCAAAAGTTAACAGGAACAATTTCTCTTTATATTGCAACCCGATGATTTATTAAGTCAATCCTACGCGAGTCCAAATGCGCCCCGGGCAAAACATTACGCGTTCGTCTTTCCAAACCAAATGACGTGTCGATGTGGTTATGAGGCTGCAGTTATTAGCTGTTGCGCATTCACCGAGAAATAATTGCAACTAGCCACGTGGGCGCCGACCAATCGGAATGCTGGATTTAGTGATGATCACACTTAGTATGTAAATATATCAAAATAATTAAGTAAGTAAGTAATGCTTTATTCTCAGCCATTATCAATGGTACATGAGAAAACGTATATACACTATATACAAATTAGAACTTCCCAGGGTTTGCTCCGAATATTGGAACGTACCGTAATTACAAGTATACATAGATAAAATACAATGCAGACAATAATCAGTTATGGTCCAATTTTCCATTATCATGTCCGGAACAGAAAAATCAAATTTCGACAGACCTCTCTAAAGATTTTAAGCGAACCAAAACAAGAACTTACATTAGGTATAATTCATGATCAATATATAGTGCTGTTTTCTCATTATTTTTGAAACCAAGATCTTGTAAATAACGATGTAACAATATTACGTACATGACTAGTATATGTAATGAAATTGAGTTATATAATATATATATACACACATGCATATACACACATAAATCCCACACACATACATACATATCAAGAACATAAAGTATGGTAAACGAGAACCACCATTGTTCGTAATAAAACAAACGGCGCATCTGCTGCATTAAATGTCGCATCTCCTGGACTGTGTAAACACGCTTTAGTATGTATCATAATCGTATCCGTCTGCTCAAGATAGATAGATTGATAGATAGGTTTAATTTTACTCAAATCGTCATATATAACAGACATAATTGAGACACAAGTATTACACAATTTTCAATACTGTAGAGCGTTGCGCATGCGTTACATTGTTCGTAAAGGGGGAGGCTAAATCAAAATAATTAAGTAAGTAAGTAATGCTTTATTCTCAGCCATTATACATGGTACATGAGAAAACAATATTACGTACATGATTAGTATCTGTAATGAAATTGAGTTATATAGTATGTATATACACACATACATATACACAAACATAAATCCCACACACACACATACATATCAAGAACATAAAGTGTGGTAAACGGGAACCACCATTGTTCGTAATAAAACAAACGGCGCATCTGCTGTATTCAATGTCGCATCACTTGGACTGTGTGAACACGCTTTAGTATGTACTACCGAATTTATCATAACACACGGCGAATATAAACACAACATCAAAGACAATATTATACTTGACAATAAAAGAAAAAGAAACAAGTGCCGAAACGTCTTCGATGGAGTGCCGAAACGTCCAAGCACCTGGGCCGAAACAGCCAAGTGCCGAAAATCCAGGTACCGAAACGTCCAGAAAACCAGGTGCCGAAACGTCCAGGTGCCGAAACGTCCTGCTCCCCAAATAAAGCATCCACAACACTAACATATTTGTTAGACGATATCTCATAAGTACCGACATTAACACATCCCCTACTCCACCGAGACTCTCATATATGTACGTAAACTGCACAGGAATATTAAGTGGCAAACACCCCGAGCATAAACGCCTCCCCAATTCAAAAGAAAAACTCCCATATTCGCGAATAATAAAACTCACCAAACTAGGTTTTAGTAAAACTTGGGGTAGGGTGGGTTTTTTCAAAGTATATCTAAAGATATGTTTTCGAGACGAGACGTATGGCACGGATAAATCAGATATAGCTATTCAACTTTATCACGCCTATAAAATCTAGTTTTAATTGAGATCGAATTCCAAAACACTAAAACTGAGCCTATCACAAAACTGGGTTTAACTACACTAAGACCTAGTTTTACTCCCGTAAAACCTAGTTTTACTACAATAAAACCAAACTGTACTCCTAATTAAATCTAGTCTAAACTAGAGTAAAACATAGTCTAAACCAGAGATGCCGATTCTGACCTATGACTTCAATGGACGTATTTGAATCCGTGTCCTATGCTTGTGAACGACAGGCTACCATTATCATATCTATAGTAACACCATTGTCACAATCGTTCCCTGATTGTCGGTGAAACACACGAATTTCCAATGCTGGCGAAAGAATAGTTGAGCTACCGTTTTAGATGTCATGATCAGCACACGCTCAATGTCGATATCAAGTTAATCTGATTGCGTGCAGTCAATTGTTATAAGTCGGACGAACACATGCTAATAGTTATTCGGGAACATAGCCACGTTATGTTCACCAGTCTAGAATCTTACTCTCCACAATTCGGGGAGTAAGAATCTGGACCAGCCAACATGACGTGTAAACATTTTTATTTAAAAAAACATATAAAACATTTAAATGTACATTTAGAGCAAATCTTTTATTTTTTCGGAGATTGAATTCTTAGCTCAATTTAACAAAACAAATTTGTTTCAATTCAAATTATATTAATATATTTTTTTATTTTAAAATAAAATTTTTGAAAAACTAACGTCTTTGTGATACTTATTTCGGCTGAATTTAGCAAAACAATGTTTCTTCTTTAGATAAAAATTATATTAAAAAAAAAAGATTTTAAATACAAATTTGGAATAAACTAACGAATTCGGGAAACTTTATTAGATCCAGCACTTTCGATTTAGATGTGTTTTGCTTCTGTGGAGCTTTGAGCACATTTTGATCTTAGACAGAGCCTTTCTTCAGCAGCGTGTTAAAGTTTAAAAATTTTGATTTACAATTAAAATGATTTGTTTGTTAAATATTGTTTGTTGTAATACGACCCTTCCTAACTATGCTTAAAAGCCATGTCCTGATTGGTCAGTAACCCTAGTTACCATGGATATCTCATTCCAGTTTTGTACCTAAAAAATAGGTTTATTCAGATCGCAGCACGCGACTTTTCACCTTTTTTTCTAACTCCGCGCAAACGGGGCACCAACGGAATACACCTGCGCGTGCACCCGTAATCCATTGAATTTTGCTACATCTTGACAACCGTAACGGTAAACGGTAAAGAGACAATAATGGCTTGCGATTTTTCTAGCGATTCGTCGTTTGAACGCAGTTTGGTTGCCAATGAATATGGTCCAGATGGTGTTATGGTATGTTCATATATGTTACGACCAAAGGAAGTTACTTAATAAGTGTATTAAACGATAAAATATATAATTATAATTGTATATTCCACGGCCTCTGTATTCGATCATCTTCGATATTTCGGAATCAAGTTCAAAGCTTTTATTTTGTTCCCCAGAGGGCGAATAAGATTAGAATGCTAAACTAGATCATTTAGATCCATTTTTATAATGAAAAAGGTCTATAGTCGGTGGTTATATTCATGTTGTCCCAACAACGTTCAACACAGAAATGACAGAAGTCGTGTTTCCTTACAATTTAAATGAAAGGCACGGGCGCCGCTGAAAACACATCCTTTTTGGCCAATCACAATGGTTCAGACCAAAACTTGAATTAAAAGACCGAATTTGTACTATTTGTAAGAATGGAGTGGAGGACGAAAAGCATTTTAGTATAGATTGTAAGCCCCTTAACCCTGTGAGAAAGATAATGCTCGAGAAAATTCAGTCCAATATTCCAGAACTTATTAACTATAGCGATGGTGAAAAAGTTAAGTTCATATTAAGTCCAAATGAAGTCGACACATTCATAAAGAAAATTTGTATGATGGGAGTTTACAAAATGTATAAAAAAAAGGAATGAGCTTGCAAACTAAAACCCGCTCTTGTGATATTATCAGATTATAACCACATATTGGCAAATAACTATTTACTATCAGTTACCACTATTTACTATCAGTTACCAAACCTCTAATTAAAAAGTTAGGCAACTCATGAATATTCTAACCCACACTTTGAGTATCAATGTACTTGATTGTATACATCATTACATGTATTGATGTAAATGTCCTTTTGTTATGTCCTTTATATGTGTTGGTAATAATCTTATAATTGGATTCTATACCAAATAAACAATATGAATTTGAATGGTTATTTACGCAAACTAAAAGTTGTTATAGTCACGATTGTTTGTTTATTCAATTTCAATGATCAGTTTTGGTCAAATAAAATTTTTATAAATATAGAACATGTTAGTTTAATAATGACTATTTTTTATAGATGAAATTAGTTTAATTTTACTAGTTGAAATAAAATATAGTGTAATATTCAGAATAATTTCAATAAACAAATTTTGTAAGACAAAATTGAAAATAGAACTTTGAATTAAAATTTAAATATATAGAAATGGCTGCTATTCCCTTATTTTTTTAATGGTCGCCAAATACTGACAGAAATACCTCACAGATGGCAAATTTCACAATGGAATTGGAAGGCAGTAATATCAGAGACTCTGAGTATGGTATGGACATTCCACGGGACAGTACCGACAGCGAATTTGAGACAGAAGTCAACATGGTACAATACATAAATATTTTTTCTCAAAATAATAACTTTATTACAATAAATATTCTGAATGCTATGCATATGATATAGGCTTTCCTTTATGTTGGTCATATTATGAATCATTATGATGTATCGCACTGATCCCTGTATTTAAAATATCATGGAATTTAAATGATCACATCAGATTTCAAAAATAATTTAAATAAATTAAGTTGGAAATTCCAAAATTATTTATGGTAGAGCTATTTAATTTCTACCAGTAGGCCTACCACTGTACAAGTATTCAGTAATACACAAGTAATTATGTATTTTGCATTGGAATAACAATTAAACAACAAAAAACAAATAGGGTCTAAATCAACAGGACTTCTCCATATTTCAGCTTGAAAGTGTGAACACAAGGCAAACAGGTGGAGGTATTACTCAGACTAAGGCCAGCTGCACCACAGCCCAACCAACGGTTCCCAACCCAACAATTACACGTAGAACTACAACTGAATATGCAACATTCCAGACCCATATTGGTTCCTCTTCAAGTTCAACAGCTGTACACTATGATATAGCTACAGAGGTATGTACTGGGGCATTTGACAAGTGGTATTTATTTCTTAAGTGTTTCTTGAATGATGGAAGCATTATTTTCCAATGCAGAACATAAATGTGAAAGAAAATTGCTGTCTTAAAATATTGTTATTACATTACCATACACGCCTCTGAATTGTGTCTTTATTTCTTAAGAGTTAAATAAAAAAATAGAGCCAAAACAATTTTTTGCTGTTATTAAAATCAGGCATCATAGATTCATACCAAAATGTTATTTTCTTCCAAATTGTTATTTCAAGATTCAACAGATGACCGATTTCGCAGATTAACTGAACAAGAAATGGAATGCATGGTTTCTGCAAAAGACAGTCTAAATACTAAAGGGGAACACAAAATGGGGCATCGGACACTTCAAAAGTAAGCATACTGATAGTCTCATACAACATATATCTCAATCCAGTTTTGTGGTACAATTAAATTGTTTCAGGTACAATTAAATGTTTTCAGAGTGAACCACAATTTTTTTTTGTGGTACAATCTGAAAAAATAAAATTGTACCACAAAACAATTGATTTAATCAGATTGCCGCATGCGACTTTTCACAGAAATAAATTTATGTTTCAAAACTCTCTGTTTCAACATATTTACAATTAATGCAATGAAACAAATTACATTTCAATTTCAGAATGGTTGACAGCAAATTGAATGAGAGAAGATTTCGAAGATCTGAATGTTGCTGGACTTGACTATTTGCTGAGGCGGTTCTATGCAGAGATCCGAACAAACAGAAAAGAAACCTATGGAAAGTCAGCTATGATCGGATTACGAGCATCGATAAATCGCCATCTGAGGAGTCCTCCATTTGAAAGAAACATTAATATTGCTACAGATTCGGAATTCAACAGATCAAATAATATGTTTTTGAGTGTCTTGAAATTATTGAAACGCGATGGTAAACACGTTTCAAAGCACCATGATGCAATATGCCAGAATGATTCGCAAAAGCTATTGGGAGAGATGGCTATTAAATCGGGTTCAGTGTTTGACCAATCAAATTATACAGCTCTGCAGGGGAAGGTCTGGTTTCACATAACTCTGAATTTTGGTCGACGAGGCAGGGAAAACATCCGCAGTTTAAAGAAAGAGGATTATTGTGTGAAAGAAGATGGAAATGCTCATCGTTATCTGGAAATGAAGTACAACGAGGCACAAAAACCAGGCCAGGGTCCACCAAAGATGGCAACGCACCAAAATGGAGGATGTATGAATCAGGAAAGGAAAACTGCCCTTTAAAATCATACCAATTATACGTGTCTAAATTACATACTGATTGTGTTTTCCTCTTACAGAAGCCAAGAATGTTATCATCATTCGAACCAGACACTACATTGGTGTGGTATGAACGGAGACCGATAGACGTCCACACTATCGAGAAGTTGATGAAATTGATATCACACTTAGCTAAACTAAGCAAGGTTTATACACACTATTGTGTTTGGGCAACAACGGTAACTCTGCTGTCGCATGCAGGAATAGAAACCATAGGTGTGAACAATTTATACGATCGTATAATACAGACTCAACGACAACACAGAAGAAACGTTATTCAGAGATTCTGCAATGCATACCGGTGGAAACCAACCATAATCAAGTTCAATCTACTGCGAAAAGTGCTACGTCTCGAGTAGAAAGCAACCAGAATCGATTCGCCACTGCCAATAGTGCTACATCTCGTTCGCTATAATTATATCTTTAATCTCACTTAGCAGGCGACAAGAGAAATCAGCAATGCCAGTGGACAGTTCACGATTAAAGATTGCCAAGTCACTATGAACAACTACTACAAATGAGCTTGTTTGAAAATTGCATCCTAATAAAATCACATTTCACCATATTAAACTATTATTACTCAATTCACACATTTTGTTAATTTTTTTAATTCCCCACTTCTCCAAAAATATGATTAAAGAAATAATTGCACAGTGTATGGACTAACGATAGAATTGTACCACATTACGATTTATTGTGCCACGACGATTTAATAAAACAAATAATTTTGTGGTACAATCTGAAAAAGTAGAATTGTACCACATACACGGGATCAACATATTCAGGGTAACTCGGGGGTACGAACTTGGCAAGGTGTCTTATAATTGGGATGGTCTAATAATAGTGATGTACGGGAGTTTTGGCTAATAATCGTAAAGGAATTTATTCCAAAATTTAATAATAGCTGTCAACACTATTATCAGGCACCAGAGAATACGTGTAATGACCAACCAGTCATAATATATATAAGACACCTGACACTCACAGAGCAAAATATTTTAAAGTTGGGGTTCTGTTCAATTTCAAATTGAACACAAAATTTGTCAAAATTGTGACAAATAAGTGATGTTTTTTTCCTAGTCAACAGGTCAAAACATGGCATAATTTAGGCCTTCAATAACATAGAATAAAAGAAACATCTAAATAACTCACCAAGTCGTAGTGTTCATCTATATGAACATGGAATGGATGTATTGTAAATGCATAACCAAACACACAGGACGAGCGAGTCCGTGATAATCCCGTCACCGTACTCCGTGCATGTGTTAAATTCGGGTATTTCAGCCGTATATAATTCACATACGATGATTGGGACCTGTATTTGTGGTTATAAATAAGTTGCCATAGATAGAATTTATTATTGCGGATTGTTAATGGCTATTATGTTGTCTCAATATTGAGTTTTTATTCATGAAATTTATCAAAGAGCACTTTCTGTTGACAATTTTTTCAAACAACGTCACTTGACCCCAATTGTTACCAGAGTACTCCGTGCAAAGAAATCGAGTACGCCTAACAAGAATTACAGTCGTATTACAAACGAAATAAATACATGGTATCGGTGTGTATAGTCAAGTTGTACCACAAAAAACTTATTGTAGGACGACGCTACGCGTCGTCCTACAATCATTTTTTTTGTGGTACAACTAGACCATATACACCTCTACACCGTGTATTTATTTCTTAAATATACTCAACTCCTTGCTCAATTAAACTTTGTTTGTTTGAATTATTTGTTTTTAAATAAACACTTTGAAAAACTAACACCACTATACCATACGCCAGGTTACCCCGAGTTACCAAATTTGGTTGAAATAAGTCCATGGTGTGGGAGAAATATCACGAAATAGACATACAATAGGTTTAGCTACTTTTTCTAGATATGGTCTAGGTGACCTGTCGTTCGCGAACATAGAAGAGTACCTAATCGAATACACACTATGAATCTTGCTAAGCTATTCTTAAGTTTCGCTCTGGACCCAAAGAAAGCATACGTTTGCATTTCAGGTTTCCGTTATGCCGGCGTTCAGTTCTTGTATCAATGTTTCTGTGGGCAGTCATATGGACGGCACGGAGAGTTACCCGAGTGGAACTGTGCTTACCCTTGTTTTGGTGATTCCACCCTCATGTGCGGCGGGTATTGGGCGAACAGTGTGTACGAAACTGGAATGTGACCTGTCTATCAAGTGTGGGGAGGGTCGACGAACAGTGTGCTAGTCTGAAAATGTGACATGTCCATCAAGAATGGTGGATGTTAGACGAACTGTGTGCAAGTCTGGAAATGTGACCTGTCAATCAAGTACGGTAGATGTTGGACGAACTGCATGCGAGTACGGACTGTCACCCGTCCATCAAATGATGTGTGAATTAGTGTGTCTTATCCATCATTTTTCATAGAAGGGTAAACATTTGATTTTATATTATTAAATTATTTTTAATTCAACAACCCATGGTGGTGTCCTAACTTGTGCACCAGGGGAGCCTGAAGAATGGCATAACCGTTTTAATAAATATTGAACGATTTTGTGTTCACTTTCCCGTCCATGACTTGAATTCTTCATTCAGTTTAATATTATTCGGTTTTTGGTAGAAATATGGCTTTATATATCCTCTCACCGATTCGGTAGTACATGGCATTTCTGAGTTACTTGGAATACATCACCGGGTTCTAAATTACATAATTTGCACTTTCTGTCCAAGTAACCTGAACCTACCGCGGATCCCGATTCAACTAATTAGTAATGATTTCTTCTCTTGAAACGTAACATGGTGGTTACCACGTTCTTGCATATACTCGATAAATATTGCTCATGTCCAATGTTGATCTTAACATTTTGATATATACTTGGTATGCATATGGTGCCTCTCAAATCTTGAATAACTGCATCTTCTTGTTGTTCGTTAATATTTGCAGTGAATCAATTCAAAGAGTTCAGATGGTGATCTCTCCTTTTATAGCACAAACCAAGTTTATTAACATTGTCTGCGATATTTTTTGAACCATGGGTTGTTGTATTTATTATTAAAATACATCGAATATAAAACATGATACAAAATTAAAGGCATTCGATGGCGTTCCATAGTTAATGTTCTTCCCCAATAAGAGGGTGCATTATAATAACTGTATATACCGTACACGCTGTCCAAACAAAGAAAACAAAATTAATAAACCTAGAGTGGCGTTATAGTGTTTATCTGATGCTATGCGTCGACAATGTAAGCTCGAGGCTTTAGTTGTTGCGATGGCGTTATATTTAAATAATTGATAGGTCTAATGCTATCCTTAGATCCCAATCCCAACACCATTTGGACTCGGATAGGTGTACAAAATATGTTTTGCAATTAGAACAATACCGACGGAATACAAACACATTCAGTTAAATAAAATATAATCATGGTAAACAAATGAGACACCTTTGGCATATTGAGATATGCAAATTCTTATTATTCAGAACAGTACAAACTCAATTTGGTACAGCCTATAATATAACATTATCCCGATTACAAACATCCTATTTGGACACAAACATCGGAATACAATTATCAACTCACACCAGATGATGATGTTACTGATGCGAAAACTGAGAAAAGATCAATATATACCAACCGGTCATCTACTGACGAAATTACGGACCCGAAAACTGACAACGGCGACCATGGCACACCAATCGTGGCGTTAAATGATGACATCACCAGTCTAAACACATGTGACTCACATATATAATCCTTTATTTCCTCCATCTAACAGAGAGCTAAGAATAACTTTGTACAAGTAATTTCAAAACAAATGAACAATAACACAAGAAAGAACACATCAGATGAGTATGTAGATTATGCCAATTACAGTAGAACATTCATGGTGTATTGTTGTCATTTTATCATACGTCATGTATAAATGTGCTAAAAGCACTGCTGGCTGGATTTCTTTGTGCAAAGAGTAAAGTCCAAGATGGCTGCCGGCAGCCACTATTTTGTTCAACAATCGTTCAAATTCGATAACGTCCATACGAACATGAACCTGAGCATGACTAAATTGTAAGAAGATTTCTCCAACAATGTTGGCTGCAGAGCGCCGATGGACTCAAATGTGAATATCAAAATGGTTGCCATATTTTAAAACTAATTTCGGGGGAATAAAATATTGCTCTCATGCAGAGATCACCAGTAAGACAGACATAGAGTATGTTGATGTTCTCAAGACAATCGAAACAAGCTATTCGGAGACATGTGTAAATGAATCATTAATGGCACCGGAAACGCTATTCTGTCGCATATCGAACACATGTTTTAAGACGATTTCTTAATATTATCAACAGTCATGTTTATATGGGGACGGGATCCATAGTGCGCTAGCAGAAATTGAAATAGTTAAAGGCGCTCACGCTCGTCAAGCCTCGATGTGCATTTAATTTCGCACATAACTGACTTTCTGGCGACAATGAATGCGCACGTCACAAGCGTCATCCTGTCCAATCTTTTCTGTTTGTATGTGTAACCAATACATGTGAGTGGGTGTCTGACTAAGTAACACGAGTTCCAGGGTAAGCAACACCACACCTAGCAAACTAGAATGACAGAAACCAAGTCAGAGCAGTGCACTGGCGGGTTGACCAAAGGTCTTTCTGTTAGTCAACAGAGGTTTTAGTAAGAAAGAAAAATGGCTTAAACATATTTGTCATTTTACCCACATAATATTGGCGGTGACAAAAATTTAACGGATGACAAGAACAAGAGGGGAGTGTCTACAAAGCATATGAAAGAAGGGGGATTACATTAGGTCAGGGTCCCATCACATGCAGACAGTGTGTTTCTCGTGTACTTGGCAGAAATTTAGAGTCGGAGAGCAAGGTCCCGGAACGGCTTAAAAGATATTTGAAATGAATTTGGAATGCACTGGTCGAAAGAGGATAATTACAATTCAAAAGCCCTAAAACTTCGTAATTTAAGGAAAAAGGTAAAACTTTAAAATTTCAAATACCAACGAGGTAAGAGTTTTGAAAAGTTAAATTACTAATACAAATTCCATACATGTATCCTTCAGAAAGATTTGCCGCATTCGTAGAATTGCATCAGCTGTTTTCGATGTTCCATACAAACGTGGAACAGCTGCTATTTGCGTATGTCACATCAGCCAATTTGGCATTTACAATTCAAAGTCGACACAAATGACACACTTTCTGTTTCCTGGAGAATAAATTATATGCCTTCAATGAATCTTGCCAAGCTATTCTTAAGTTTCGTTCTGGACCCAAAGAGATTATTACTGACCCCGTAAATTAGACGTTTAAAAAATATTTTTCATTTTTAAAGTTTTTAAAAACTATTAAATACACATAACTCAGGGCGGACCTTAGTGTAAGTGTGCTTTGGGAGCCGTAGAGATTAGCTAATATCATGCATTCAAATAACCCCCGACGTACTTAATTCTCAATGCATTATATTTACATACTAAGTGTTATAATCACTAAATCCAGAATTCTGATTGGTCGGCGCCCACGTGGCTAGTTGTAGTTATTTCTCGGTGAGTGCGCAACAGCGTATAACTCCAAGCTCATAACAACATCGATACGTCATTCGGGTTTGGAAAGACGAACGCGTAATGTTTTGGGCGCATTTGGATTCGCGCAGGATTTACTTAATAAATCATCAGGTTTCAGTTGTTCCTGTTAACTTTTGTCAAGGGTGCTATGGGATATTTTGGGCTTGTTTTGTCACGATACACTTTTCGATTTAAATATATTTACAAAAGTGGCTTTTTCGCTAAATGTATATAAATATAAGGATTAACTGTCATGTGGACTGTTTTTATGGAGCTGTAACCGTGAGGTAAGTGGTCATAACTTTTATGTAAAACCCTTCTTCGGGTTTTACACATGTTATGACCGCTTATCTCACGGTTACATCTCCATAAAAACAGTCCACATGACAGTTAATCCTTATATAACGACACTTCACTGATAATTGACATGGGCTAATTTCTCGGGGTCAACGAACAATCGATTCTTCTACGAAGACAGTATACATTTGTATTTCAGGTTTCAGTTATGTCGATGTTCAGTACTAGTATGCATGTTTCTGTGGGCAGTCATATGGTCGGAAAGGAGAGTTATCTGAGTCGAGCTTTGCTGATCCTTGTCGTGGTGATGCCAGCATAATGTGTGACATCTTTAGCCCACATGATTTGATTTCATGTATCATCGGAGTGTACTAAATACAATTTTAACAGTTTGGTGCCTCACTTCTCCCAAATAATGACTCGAACAGTGTGACTTTTGTCGTAATTATCTAAACCATGCCAACTATGTTCCTGATAACATGGAGGTTATTATATATCAGCCAGATGGTAATCGGCAACTAAATAAATTCTTATCAAATTTAATGCCCCTAATCCCTCACCAAACGGCACCAATTTGCCGTCTTTAAATCACACTATTATAATCCTCGTATCATGGGGAAAATGTATCAATTTGGTGGGAATCGACGCTAAGAATATTCTTTTGAGTAACTTGGTGCACACTGACTCGAACGGCGCAATATCATGGAGATGATTGTGTATAAATTTGGTAGAAATCTGCGACAAATATATTTCATCATTTATGCTGCCCTCTTCATTTTCTGCCTTTAACAATAAACGCAAACAGATATCGGCAAATGTAGGCACCAAATGTATACCACATGGCGTCTATAACTTACTCTCGTTGGAGAAAAACTTGTTTTTAATTTTAGTGGAAATTGTCGCCAAACATGTTTTTATCAGTTCTGGTGACCATCCCCTCCTGATCCCTGACTCAAGCGGTGCCACTATTGACAACTTTAAACCACACAACTAGACGTATTATGAAGATAAATATATAACAAAATTGGTGGAAATATGCGGCTAAACAAATTGGTAACAAATGTAGCGCCCCCGTCTCTCACACAAACGGCACAAATTTGGCGTATTTAAATCACACAATTAGATTTCTTTATCATGGAGAAGAATGTGTACCAACTTGGTCGAACTCGGCGCTAAACATATGTGATGATAAGGCCCCTGTTTGGGGGTATTTCAGGAACGATAACTCTATTCTCCGCAGTACTACCGTTGGAGTTTGACCTATATTCTCCGCCCACGCGTCGGTCTACTTGTACCGGTTGGACATGTCCGGACATGACCCGCTGGTTATATCCTGACTTTTCCATATGAATGGTATAGTATCTACATGTATATCACGTGATGATCTCGGTGGGGTAGCTTCAGTCTTTAATTTTAAAGGGACACTATAGGCTCTCACTGGGGATGATTATTAAAGTGACACTCACTATGGATGAATGTTAAAGTAACGCATGGCGCACACTGTGGGATAATGTTAAAGTGACACTCGCATTGAAAACTTCAAAAAGTTCAAAAAGTTCAAAAAGTTCAAAAAGTTCAAAAAGTTCAAAAAGTTCAAAAATTTCAAAAATTTCAAAAAGTTCAAAAAGTTCAAAAATTTCAAAAACTTACAAAAGTTCAAAAATTTCGAAAAACTTCAAAAACTTAAAACAAATTCAAAAACTTAAAAAACTTCACAAATTTCACAAATTTCACAAATTTCAAAAAACTTAAAAAATTAAACAAAATTCAGGATTTAGTCATAAATGTGACCCGCTATATCAAATCCAGTCGGAAGTCGGGATTTTTTTTATCCTGTGCCAATGCATTCTCTTATATATGCGAGTCAACCAGCCGCCGCCGGCGGCGGCGGCAACTACATAATCCTATGGCATGCAAAGAAATTGGCGGCGGCGCTGCCGCCGGCGGTTCAGGATTTAGTCAAAAATATGGCTTGTTTCCATTCATCGGATAGCTATGGGGGTACGGTGGTGAGCGCCACTGAAAAAAGCAAGTGAGCGAGGGAAAAAAGAGAAAAATAACATGACAAGTAGTACATAGTACAATTTATTATATTAACTATTCACAGTCACTTTCGTCCGAATTGTCATCAAAGGAATCAACCTTTTTTATTTTTAATGAAGAATCACCATAACTCCATACTATTCCAAATGTCCATACGAGTTCATAATCTAAATCTGAAACAGGTCTAGTGTTTTTTACAATATAATCCAAAGACACTTTTTCTTCAAATAACTTTTCAACAGTGAAAATTGTACATGGTTCTCGGAGAATAATGTATCCATATATTCTCGTCACCTCTTCGAATTTCAAAGTTTTTTCATTGAGAATCCTGTCTTGATATTCAGCAAAGCGAGTAAAATTATTTCCAACTAATTCACGAATTGCGTTTATTTCGTTTTTAGGAACACCATGAAATATCCAATAATCTGAAAACATTTGATCCAATATATCCATTAAGAAATCAGTTTCAAATTCTGATCTCTCAATCAAACATCTCAGTCGACTCTGTCCCTCAGAGAAATGTCCGTTTAGCAAAGTCTCCATTATAATTCTACTTTCCCTCGAAAACCAAGCTTGCTTAAGTTCTTGTTTGATTTCTTGATCCATTTTTGACATTTCGATCAAATTATTATAAATTTTCAAAAGCATCTCTGCTGGTAACACATCAATTCCATCCATAAGGAATTGTGTTGTATTCACCCACAACAAGTCGTTTGGTGTACACAGATCGGAATGTTTTTGTTTGCTCTTCACTAATTACTTCTCGGTTCTTTGTGCGTTTAATTATGCAGCCAACTTCACATCGTAACAATAATAAAAGGGACACTTCATCTATATCAGTCTCAAAACGTGTTGGTACACATCTGTGTGGAAACTAAAACCAATCACTCTTCGTCCGTCATCCGTACATAATTGTAATATGATTTTCTCAGAAACCACGGGATCCCTTTGGCTGAAATTTGGTCTCAACATGGGATCAGAAATTATCCATGGAAGACAACAGTGTCCGTGTGGGGAGAAGCTTCGTAGTGTTTCGCTGTCGCCATGGTGTTTGTTTGGGTATAGGCATGGGTGGTGAGTGTGGTTCTCATATGGTCTGAACTAGCCTTTACTGACTGAGGTCATTTAGTGCACATGTCATCACTTCACTGATAACCATTATATGGTCAAATCCCTACAATATCAAACGCAATGTTTCAATAATGGGTTTTCTTAAAATTTTGACTAAATATTGGTTATATTATACGCATCAGCGATCCTTCTTAATAACGCTCTGTATATTTTCAAACGCATTGCACTAAATGGGTTTGGAATAGCCATACAGGAAAGGAGAAACTGAGGTCCTGGGTAGGTCGACTGCATATAGCAGTATATATGGGATACAGACATGGACAGCAATGGGTTCCTCGTGGCTTCTGGCCTACACATGACATATTAAAGTTAACCACACCCATCGGCGCGCCTTTAATGGGCTATGAAGCGCCATACAGGCTCGAACCATGGCCTTCGCCATGTGTTTCTATTTGAACCCACATTAGTAACTAAATAAAATCTTTCTCTCCAGGCTGTTTCACGCCATAACCTTGATTTGGAAAGCTTGAAGGGCTAATTAAGCTTCACTTTAAATCCCAACATTATTTGAAGAACGTATCTGGTTAAACATGTCCACCATAGTAAGCTCATTTAATTCAAAGAGCTTCACACATAGTCCCACTAGTAATGATGTGTCGTTATTTACTGCAGAAATGGTCATATAGAATACAATACAACACATTTTGGTCACATACCTTAAAGGTGCACGTCACTTTCGCAAGATATCGAACTGACCATGTATAGAGTGGAATGACATGTCGGGTATCAAATGTATAATCAGTTCCAGTATTTCGTCCATAAGGCAGTTTTTGGTTGTAACATCATTGTGTATGACGGTTCATTCATATGATACCTTAGCGGTTGCACACGATACTGTCTGTTGTATTTTATGTCTTATATCATGTATATTAATTGCTCTATGGATGGTAGGAGTATGGCACTGGTGTCTGGTTCTTCGATGTATTCCAGTCATAGTTCATTCATATTATTACTCTAAAATATCCATTAAATGGAGAAACTAAAGAGCCCATATTATGTAGACTAGTGTATAAATACTTACTTCATGCATTATTTTCATCAATTATATGTATTATAACTCCCATCAAGATAGGCTGTTATACAGAGGAAACAAAGCATGTACCAAGTGACAGTCTGTACCAAGTGACAGTCTCATGTCACGAAAGGCCTACTATGTGGACACATTTTCTTATCAAAACGCTCTATTATGTAGGGGGTTATCAACCATTGGTCTGGAAAAGGCATACGAGCGGAACGCGTGTATACACATTTATTCGATGTACTCTTTAATCGTCGATTTCTCTTTATTGTAGTTAATTTATAGCATTATTAGTAGGAATCTAAACTCGCCGTTATATTGAGAAAATAATGCGTCAATACCAGTCAATACTGCTTTATTGGCGTTAAATGAAATTATTGAATCATGTATCGCAGCTAAACAAGCGAGACAACTGATCAGAACACAAAAATTAGTAATATTTCTGAAGCCTTGAGTGGTTTGTAATACACAGTGTAAATTTTCATTATTGCTACCATTTAAGGAAACATGCCCCCGATAGGGCTACTATGCGAACACATATCTATATTAATTTCACATATTCCTTACCGTTCATTCATATATACTCCAAGCTCTCTGTTAATACAGAGGCATCAAAACATTGGTATGGAAAAGACCTACTATGTGGATGCGTGTATACATATTTACTTGATGTATTCTTTAATCGTTCATTTCTCTTTATTATCGTTCATTTATAGTATTATTAGAAGAAATTTAGTCTAAAATCTCCATTACATGGAGACAATAAAGAGCCCATATGGTGTAGACTAATGCATAAATACTTCATGTATTCTTTTCACCAATTATATGTATTGTACATCCTATACATTTAGTCCGTTATACAGAGGAAACAAAGCATGTACTACGTGGCAGTTTCATATGACGATAAGACCTACTATGTGACACATGTGCATATTAATTTCACATATTCTTCTCAAAACGCTCTATTTTATACGGGGGTATCAAACATTGGTCTGGAAAAGGCCTGCTATGTGGACGCGTGTATACATATTGACTTCATATATGCATTCATAGTTCATTTCTCTTAATTGTCGTTCATTTAATAGCATTATTAGTAGAAATATAGTCTAAAACCGTCGGTATATGGAGAATATATAGCGTCAATACTGTTTTATTGTTGGTAACTCAAATTATTGCATCATGTATCGCAACCAAACAAGCGAGACAACTCATAAATTCTTAATAGTTCTGATGTCTATGGCAGTTTACAGAGTGTATATTTTCATTGTTGTTACCATTTTAGTGCATACATTACTGATTTCTGTGTAAGAACGCTGGTCTCCATTGTTGTTATGATTGTGCCTATAACTGTCCATATTCTTAAAGCAAGTACGGTACCTCTATGTGATATGATGTATAAAAATTTCCATTTTCACAGGTAAATCACGTATAAACGCTCTTTAATGTATAGTTAAACTGAGTTTCACATGCAGGGCTATGTCTTTGTGGGCTATATCCGTGGTATACTTCAGTATATACACGAAGTGAATGTGTTCTAAGTATGCGTATCTGACTTATGTATACGTCCGTGTTTCTTAAAGCAAATCCAATACATATTAGTGCGTTATATTATGATGTACATTAAGTGCCCTTTTCACTGTTAAATCAAGTAAAAAAGCCCTCTACTATAGTTAACTATTCAGTTCCACATACGCTATAAGCTCTATGGTGGTCCGGTGTGTCTTATCAATATGCCATTATATGCACGAATGTAATGTGTTCAAATATGTGGGTTATGATGTATACTTTAATGTTAAAGTATATAAGCACTCTTTAAAATATGCATATGCAGAATGTTGCCTCTTTACACTGACAGAAAAAAAAAGGAATATATAATTTTGAGTACTACTCTTCATAAAACGTTAGAAAACCATAATCTAACAACGAATATCGAAGAACAATGTAATTACTTGATAAGCATTGTAAATATTTCGTCTGTTTTAAATAAAATGGAAATATTTCGTCTATTTGAAATACAGTTGGAAGCAACAATCAAGTATTTAAATGAAATTTGGACCAAAATCTTATAATTTGAGAAAACGTATATAATTTCTATCGAAGTCTTATAATAAAGGAAGGCTTTGTGCGAATCCATTCGGTCTAATGTGTGAATGTGTTCATCATCGCAAATATAATGATGCAGAAATGAATATTTCCTAGAAAAATGTTAACATAGCTTGTATTTAACCGAAATAATATAGCATTTGAGTTAAAATGTTTCATATTAGGACCATAACGAACCAATGCATTAAAATACAATATTTTGTTTTTCATTCTCGATCAAAATAATGCAGAGTTGTCAATTATCAACAAAAAACAAATACTTTGAAACAAAAACGATGACATAAGAACGAATATCCAAGAGCTAGTGTGAAAATAACCCTCACATTTATAAAAAAAAACAATAAAAATTCAGTTTTCGAGTAAGTCCTTCAAAATTATTGAATGTTTTCGTCTATGTTGGATCAAATTTGACACAAAAATCAATTAGCTCACTAACAGTTCGCGCAATCTCATATTTTGAGAAAACGTTTGCAATTTTAGACAACAATATTGCTAGTGAAGGTGAATATTTCATCCTGGAACTCATGAAATATGATAAAAATAGATGTAAAGACACTTCACGAGCCCTCATATCTTTGAGTTATGAACATAAAGTCATCTCATAGTGCCATTGTACCCCATAATTTGGGCAGGAGAAATATGTATTTCATATTTGACCCTTCATCTATGGTAAAAAATGAATTAAGGGACATGGGAGTGGTGTCCTAGACATTAACCTAGAGCATAAATTGACTCAATTTTGCAATTTTAGGCAACATTCTTGCCAGGGAAAGTGTATATTTCATGTTGGAACTCATCAAATGTGATAAACATGCATCAAAAGACACTTACTGAGCTCTGATGACTTTGAGTTATGACAACAACGGCATCTCATACTAGATTGTTAGCCATAATTTGGTCAGGAAAAGTGTAAATTTCATATTTTATCCTACATGTGTTTTAACAATCAATGTAATTACACCCCATCGGTCGCCTAGACACAGCGTAAATGTTCTCAAGTGTTCAACTGTAGGCCACAATGTCGGCAGTGAAGGTAAACATTTCATGTTGGAACCCATGAAATGTGATAAAATGGATAAAAAGACACTTCGTGAGTACTTATGACTGAGTTATGAACATAAAGGGACCTCATAGTGTATTGTAGCTCATAATTTGGTCAGGAAAATTGTAAATTTCATGTCTTAAGCTCCATGTGTTTTAAAAATATATTTAATTACAGCCATTGGGTCCCTAGAGATCAATCCACAGTCCATATGTAGTCCATATGCAATTTTAGGGAACAGTATTGCTAGTGAAGGTGAACATTCCATGCTGGAACTCATGAAATATGATAAAAATAGATGAAAAGACACTTTCTGAGGCCTTGGTCAGGAGAAATGTGTATTGTATTTTGACCCTTGATGCGTGGTAGCAATCAATGAAATTACACCCCATGGTATCCTCAGATATGAAGCAACATCATAAATGCACTCAGTTTTGGCAATTTAGAAAACATTGTTGATAGGGAAGTTGTACATGTCATGTTGGAACTGGTGAAATGTGATAATAATTGATCAAAAGACACTCGTTAAGCCCTGATGGGTTTCAATTATGGTCATAAAGGCATCTGATAGTGTCATTATACAACGGGGAAATTTGTGAAGCGCTAACAAAGCGTATCTGCACGGTGTTATACGATCCAAAATGATCCTGATATAAGAAATGCAATCTAGATCATACTCAGTATCTTCGTATCGACTGAATATATCGTTATTCGATGGTGTTCCTGACATACCTCCGTCTTTACTTTTCTTATGCCTTTGTAGATTGTAGTTCTTCGATAATATATTTCTGCACCAATGGCACCCGTGTATTGTCTCGAATCATGGGAAGAACTATCGTCCTTATACCAGCGAAAAGATGAGCGAATATGGTGTGGTATTATAAACTCGCCGCGTTCGTACCTCTATTTATCGTTTAGAGTTATTGTTCTTAGATAAAAAAAATTGGCGCGCGTGCGGCCCCCTCATCCCCACTGCCGCCGCGCCTATTTTTTTTATCTAAGAACAATAACTCTAAACGATAAATAGAGGTACGAACGCGGCGAGTTTATAATACCACACCATATTCGCTCATCTTTTCGCTGGTATAAGGACGATAGTTCTTCCCATGATTCGAGACAATACACGGGTGCCATTGGTGCAGAAATATATTATCGAAGAACTACAATCTACAAAGGCATAAGAAAAGTAAAGACGGAGGTATGTCAGGAACACCATCGAATAACGATATATTCAGTCGATACGAAGATACTGAGTATGATCTAGATTGCATTTCTTATATCAGGATCATTTTGGATCGTATAACACCGTGCAGATACGCTTTGTTAGCGCTTCACAAATTTCCCCGTTGTATAATGACACTATCAGATGCCTTTATGACCATAATTGAAACCCATCAGGGCTTAACGAGTGTCTTTTGATCAATTATTATCACATTTCACCAGTTCCAACATGACATGTACAACTTCCCTATCAACAATGTTTTCTAAATTGCCAAAACTGAGTGCATTTATGATGTTGCTTCATATCTGAGGATACCATGGGGTGTAATTTCATTGATTGCTACCACGCATCAAGGGTCAAAATACAATACACATTTCTCCTGACCAAGGCCTCAGAAAGTGTCTTTTCATCTATTTTTATCATATTTCATGAGTTCCAGCATGGAATGTTCACCTTCACTAGCAATACTGTTCCCTAAAATTGCATATGGACTACATATGGACTGTGGATTGATCTCTAGGGACCCAATGGCTGTAATTAAATATATTTTTAAAACACATGGAGCTTAAGACATGAAATTTACAATTTTCCTGACCAAATTATGAGCTACAATACACTATGAGGTCCCTTTATGTTCATAACTCAGTCATAAGTACTCACGAAGTGTCTTTTTATCCATTTTATCACATTTCATGGGTTCCAACATGAAATGTTTACCTTCACTGCCGACATTGTGGCCTACAGTTGAAAACTTGAGAACATTTACGCTGTGTCTAGGCGACCGATGGGGTGTAATTACATTGATTGTTAAAACACATGTAGGATAAAATATGAAATTTACACTTTTCCTGACCAAATTATGGCTAACAATCTAGTATGAGATGCCGTTGTTGTCATAACTCAAAGTCATCAGAGCTCAGTAAGTGTCTTTTGATGCATGTTTATCACATTTGATGAGTTCCAACATGAAATATACACTTTCCCTGGCAAGAATGTTGCCTAAAATTGCAAAATTGAGTCAATTTATGCTCTAGGTTAATGTCTAGGACACCACTCCCATGTCCCTTAATTCAGTTTTTACCATAGATGAAGGGTCAAATATGAAATACATATTTCTCCTGCCCAAATTATGGGGTACAATGGCACTATGAGATGACTTTATGTTCATAACTCAAAGATATGAGGGCTCGTGAAGTGTCTTTACATCTATTTTTATCATATTTCATGAGTTCCAGGATGAAATATTCACCTTCACTAGCAATATTGTTGTCTAAAATTGCAAACGTTTTCTCAAAATATGAGATTGCGCGAACTGTTAGTGAGCTAATTGATTTTTGTGTCAAATTTGATCCAACATAGACGAAAACATTCAATAATTTTGAAGGACTTACTCGAAAACTGAATTTTTATTGTTTTTTTTTATAAATGTGAGGGTTATTTTCACACTAGCTCTTGGATATTCGTTCTTATGTCATCGTTTTTGTTTCAAAGTATTTGTTTTTTGTTGATAATTGACAACTCTGCATTATTTTGATCGAGAATGAAAAACAAAATATTGTATTTTTATGCATTGGTTCGTTATGGTCCTAATATGAAACATTTTAACTCAAATGCTATATTATTTCGGTTAAATACAAGCTATGTTAACATTTTTCTAGGAAATATTCATTTCTGCATCATTATATTTGCGATGATGAACACGTTCACACATTAGACCGAATGGATTCGCACAAAGCCTTCCTTTATTATAAGACTTCGATAGAAATTATATACGTTTTCTCAAATTATAAGATTTTGGTCCAAATTTCATTTAAATACTTGATTGTTGCTTCCAACTGTATTTCAAATAGACGAAATATTTCCATTTTATTTAAAACAGACGAAATATTTACAATGCTTATCAAGTAATTACATTGTTCTTCGATATTCGTTGTTAGATTATGGTTTTCTAACGTTTTATGAAGAGTAGTACTCAAAATTATATATTCCTTTTTTTTTCTGTCAGTGTAAAGAGGCAACATTCTGCATATGCATATTTTAAAGAGTGCTTATATACTTTAACATTAAAGTATACATCATAACCCACATATTTGAACACATTACATTCGTGCATATAATGGCATATTGATAAGACACACCGGATCACCATAGAGCTTATAGCGTATGTGGAACTGAATAGTTAACTATAGTAGAGGGCTTTTTTACTTGATTTAACAGTGAAAAGGGCACTTAATGTACATCATAATATAACGCACTAATATGTATTGGATTTGCTTTAAGAAACACGGACGTATACATAAGTCAGATACGCATACTTAGAACACATTCACTTCGTGTATATACTGAAGTATACCACGGATATAGCCCACAAAGACATAGCCCTGCATGTGAAACTCAGTTTAACTATACATTAAAGAGCGTTTATACGTGATTTACCTGTGAAAATGGAAATTTTTATACATCATATCACATAGAGGTACCGTACTTGCTTTAAGAATATGGACAGTTATAGGCACAATCATAACAACAATGGAGACCAGCGTTCTTACACAGAAATCAGTAATGTATGCACTAAAATGGTAACAACAATGAAAATATACACTCTGTAAACTGCCATAGACATCAGAACTATTAAGAATTTATGAGTTGTCTCGCTTGTTTGGTTGCGATACATGATGCAATAATTTGAGTTACCAACAATAAAACAGTATTGACGCTATATATTCTCCATATACCGACGGTTTTAGACTATATTTCTACTAATAATGCTATTAAATGAACGACAATTAAGAGAAATGAACTATGAATGCATATATGAAGTCAATATGTATACACGCGTCCACATAGCAGGCCTTTTCCAGACCAATGTTTGATACCCCCGTATAAAATAGAGCGTTTTGAGAAGAATATGTGAAATTAATATGCACATGTGTCACATAGTAGGTCTTATCGTCATATGAAACTGCCACGTAGTACATGCTTTGTTTCCTCTGTATAACGGACTAAATGTATAGGATGTACAATACATATAATTGGTGAAAAGAATACATGAAGTATTTATGCATTAGTCTACACCATATGGGCTCTTTATTGTCTCCATGTAATGGAGATTTTAGACTAAATTTCTTCTAATAATACTATAAATGAACGATAATAAAGAGAAATGAACGATTAAAGAATACATCAAGTAAATATGTATACACGCATCCACATAGTAGGTCTTTTCCATACCAATGTTTTGATGCCTCTGTATTAACAGAGAGCTTGGAGTATATATGAATGAACGGTAAGGAATATGTGAAATTAATATAGATATGTGTTCGCATAGTAGCCCTATCGGGGGCATGTTTCCTTAAATGGTAGCAATAATGAAAATTTACACTGTGTATTACAAACCACTCAAGGCTTCAGAAATATTACTAATTTTTGTGTTCTGATCAGTTGTCTCGCTTGTTTAGCTGCGATACATGATTCAATAATTTCATTTAACGCCAATAAAGCAGTATTGACTGGTATTGACGCATTATTTTCTCAATATAACGGCGAGTTTAGATTCCTACTAATAATGCTATAAATTAACTACAATAAAGAGAAATCGACGATTAAAGAGTACATCGAATAAATGTGTATACACGCGTTCCGCTCGTATGCCTTTTCCAGACCAATGGTTGATAACCCCCTACATAATAGAGCGTTTTGATAAGAAAATGTGTCCACATAGTAGGCCTTTCGTGACATGAGACTGTCACTTGGTACAGACTGTCACTTGGTACATGCTTTGTTTCCTCTGTATAACAGCCTATCTTGATGGGAGTTATAATACATATAATTGATGAAAATAATGCATGAAGTAAGTATTTATACACTAGTCTACATAATATGGGCTCTTTAGTTTCTCCATTTAATGGATATTTTAGAGTAATAATATGAATGAACTATGACTGGAATACATCGAAGAACCAGACACCAGTGCCATACTCCTACCATCCATAGAGCAATTAATATACATGATATAAGACATAAAATACAACAGACAGTATCGTGTGCAACCGCTAAGGTATCATATGAATGAACCGTCATACACAATGATGTTACAACCAAAAACTGCCTTATGGACGAAATACTGGAACTGATTATACATTTGATACCCGACATGTCATTCCACTCTATACATGGTCAGTTCGATATCTTGCGAAAGTGACGTGCACCTTTAAGGTATGTGACCAAAATGTGTTGTATTGTATTCTATATGACCATTTCTGCAGTAAATAACGACACATCATTACTAGTGGGACTATGTGTGAAGCTCTTTGAATTAAATGAGCTTACTATGGTGGACATGTTTAACCAGATACGTTCTTCAAATAATGTTGGGATTTAAAGTGAAGCTTAATTAGCCCTTCAAGCTTTCCAAATCAAGGTTATGGCGTGAAACAGCCTGGAGAGAAAGATTTTATTTAGTTACTAATGTGGGTTCAAATAGAAACACATGGCGAAGGCCATGGTTCGAGCCTGTATGGCGCTTCATAGCCCATTAAAGGCGCGCCGATGGGTGTGGTTAACTTTAATATGTCATGTGTAGGCCAGAAGCCACGAGGAACCCATTGCTGTCCATGTCTGTATCCCATATATACTGCTATATGCAGTCGACCTACCCAGGACCTCAGTTTCTCCTTTCCTGTATGGCTATTCCAAACCCATTTAGTGCAATGCGTTTGAAAATATACAGAGCGTTATTAAGAAGGATCGCTGATGCGTATAATATAACCAATATTTAGTCAAAATTTTAAGAAAACCCATTATTGAAACATTGCGTTTGATATTGTAGGGATTTGACCATATAATGGTTATCAGTGAAGTGATGACATGTGCACTAAATGACCTCAGTCAGTAAAGGCTAGTTCAGACCATATGAGAACCACACTCACCACCCATGCCTATACCCAAACAAACACCATGGCGACAGCGAAACACTACGAAGCTTCTCCCCACACGGACACTGTTGTCTTCCATGGATAATTTCTGATCCCATGTTGAGACCAAATTTCAGCCAAAGGGATCCCGTGGTTTCTGAGAAAATCATATTACAATTATGTACGGATGACGGACGAAGAGTGATTGGTTTTAGTTTCCACACAGATGTGTACCAACACGTTTTGAGACTGATATAGATGAAGTGTCCCTTTTATTATTGTTACGATGTGAAGTTGGCTGCATAATTAAACGCACAAAGAACCGAGAAGTAATTAGTGAAGAGCAAACAAAAACATTCCGATCTGTGTACACCAAACGACTTGTTGTGGGTGAATACAACACAATTCCTTATGGATGGAATTGATGTGTTACCAGCAGAGATGCTTTTGAAAATTTATAATAATTTGATCGAAATGTCAAAAATGGATCAAGAAATCAAACAAGAACTTAAGCAAGCTTGGTTTTCGAGGGAAAGTAGAATTATAATGGAGACTTTGCTAAACGGACATTTCTCTGAGGGACAGAGTCGACTGAGATGTTTGATTGAGAGATCAGAATTTGAAACTGATTTCTTAATGGATATATTGGATCAAATGTTTTCAGATTATTGGATATTTCATGGTGTTCCTAAAAACGAAATAAACGCAATTCGTGAATTAGTTGGAAATAATTTTACTCGCTTTGCTGAATATCAAGACAGGATTCTCAATGAAAAAACTTTGAAATTCGAAGAGGTGACGAGAATATATGGATACATTATTCTCCGAGAACCATGTACAATTTTCACTGTTGAAAAGTTATTTGAAGAAAAAGTGTCTTTGGATTATATTGTAAAAAACACTAGACCTGTTTCAGATTTAGATTATGAACTCGTATGGACATTTGGAATAGTATGGAGTTATGGTGATTCTTCATTAAAAATAAAAAAGGTTGATTCCTTTGATGACAATTCGGACGAAAGTGACTGTGAATAGTTAATATAATAAATTGTACTATGTACTACTTGTCATGTTATTTTTCTCTTTTTTCCCTCGCTCACTTGCTTTTTTCAGTGGCGCTCACCACCGTACCCCCATAGCTATCCGATGAATGGAAACAAGCCATATTTTTGACTAAATCCTGAACCGCCGGCGGCAGCGCCGCCGCCAATTTCTTTGCATGCCATAGGATTATGTAGTTGCCGCCGCCGCCGGCGGCGGCTGGTTGACTCGCATATATAAGAGAATGCATTGGCACAGGATAAAAAAAATCCCGACTTCCGACTGGATTTGATATAGCGGGTCACATTTATGACTAAATCCTGAATTTTGTTTAATTTTTTAAGTTTTTTGAAATTTGTGAAATTTGTGAAATTTGTGAAGTTTTTTAAGTTTTTGAATTTGTTTTAAGTTTTTGAAGTTTTTCGAAATTTTTGAACTTTTGTAAGTTTTTGAAATTTTTGAACTTTTTGAACTTTTTGAAATTTTTGAAATTTTTGAACTTTTTGAACTTTTTGAACTTTTTGAACTTTTTGAACTTTTTGAACTTTTTGAAGTTTTCAATGCGAGTGTCACTTTAACATTATCCCACAGTGTGCGCCATGCGTTACTTTAACATTCATCCATAGTGAGTGTCACTTTAATAATCATCCCCAGTGAGAGCCTATAGTGTCCCTTTAAAATTAAAGACTGAAGCTACCCCACCGAGATCATCACGTGATATACATGTAGATACTATACCATTCATATGGAAAAGTCAGGATATAACCAGCGGGTCATGTCCGGACATGTCCAACCGGTACAAGTAGACCGACGCGTGGGCGGAGAATATAGGTCAAACTCCAACGGTAGTACTGCGGAGAATAGAGTTATCGTTCCTGAAATACCCCCAAACAGGGGCCTTATCATCACATATGGATATCAATTTGAATGCCCCTTTCCCGACATGCACATCTGACACAAACGTCGCCACCTTTGACATCCTTAAATCACAGGATTATAATCCTGATAGAATGGAGGTATATATGTATACGTTTCGGTGGTAACCGGTGACTACACACATTTAAATGTAGACCCCCATATGCATCTAACATCGAAACGGCACGGCACCGATTATGTTTCTCGTATCATACAGAAGAATGTGAATCATGTTTGCTGCCCCTCGCCATTTCTGTCACTGACAAGAAAAGCGTCACTTTAAACAAATATAACCCACACCGTTATCTTCCTCGTAAAAATATATCCCGGTTAGACCTCATTGGTGTCACCAGAGGGTCCCACGTGAATTTATATAGAACACAGACATGCAAACAGACATTCGCAAATATAGATATATATTATAGATATATATGCGACGTGAGCTGTCCCAGAGTTGTGACATAAATTCAGTTCACTTTAATTTGGCGACAGTGAATTATTATTAACGGGTGTCGAGAACGCAGTAGCAGTTGTTTGATGGAGACGATGGGTAAGGTAATTACCTACTATTCCCAGTGGTATTTCTGGGGGTGAAAAGAGCCTTCGTGTGTGCATAGCACACCCGCCTGTCATCAGCACGCTCTCAGATCATCCGAACATATAAATATATCGAGACCAGTTATTAATCATTATAAATTACTCTCTATACACTTGCACGGTAAAACTGTTTAAGTATGTCAGCTTTTAAATTGGAGATATATAGTTCACTCGATAACCAGTACTGTTTTAGCATACACAACTAAGAGGAAAATGGACAATTTACCCACCGATCGACGCGTACCATACCACATGGAAATTGTTCCGGCAATTGCGATCAGTATATTAAGACAAACTCCCTGCAGTGCTCCAAATACTTATAGCAGCGAGATCTAATGGACACAAGTTACACGGTCGATTGCCATCCAATAACTATTTCACTATTCTGCATCAATCGTTGCGAGGTATTGTTGTAGATATTTTGCGAATGTGGACGTATTGCCTTTAGACGACAAGAAAGGTAAGTTATCGTATGTTAGCAGATACACTATCTAAGGTCAAAATAGGGTATGGTATCTGTGTGAGAAACTTGATCGGAGTCAGTTTAAATGAAAGCATGGACATTTAAAACAAATATGGGAATGATATATCGCCGCGAGAGAAATCGATACTTACATTCTTGTCAGAAAATCATGAAAATGAGATATTCATAAAATTGTCGCTCGAATGATCTTGCTGTAAGTTCAGTCTACCTTATCGAAAACAATTATATATTGATTTGTTCGTGCAAATACTATCATGAAACAATGCACATATACCGAGCCACTGCACTCACTAATGATGATTTATATATATCAGATCAATGTTCGGAATCACAGAAGGGACTGGATGTAAGTTATCAACATTTCAAGCACATTTTTATCGTTTGTCTTTACCAAACGTACATATATTGACATACACGGATGTGAAATATGGGGAGTTGCAGTAACTTGAAAGAAATACTATGGGCTAGAATGCGATACGTTATACATTTTGCAAAATATTGCTAGGAGTAGGCAACTATGCATCTAATACCGCAGTCAATGCTGAAAGGTGTAGCAATCCACTCCATATCGACGCTATATGTAGAATGGCAGCATGCGCCGTTAACGTTTCTACATAATTTGACAGAAAACTTAAAAGAAATTCTGTGATTGACAACGATCACCCGTCGGCGTAAATATTTAAAACGATGGAAGCATTTGGGTTAAATATAACCGTGGGTACACAATTTTGGCATGAATCTTACCAAATTGTGACGACAGCTACACTGTTAGAAAACCAACTACACTGTTAGAAAATACAGTCGGTTCGACGATTTCGAGCCGTCATAATAGACGGTCCCATACCGTTTCATCAGTTAGACGGTTTTTTACCGTTACTTTATGTGCCCGTGAAAATTGTCTAAATTAAATATTTTCGTGATTCAAAGTCATGCCGTCAAAATTCAATAGTATATTTATCGGTGACCATATTATATACGGAAATGACTCCATACAGTATGACTGAATATTACTATGCTGATATTTAATAAACATTATTAAGTCGGCATTCATTCGGTGTTATGCAGCTCCGTACGTATAATCATGATTACGTTATTCTCATTTCGGGTTTAAGTTCCCGCTTTAGCACTCACCTCATTTAGTTTTTTGGAAAACTATTTCCTTTTCGATTGTGGACAGTTGTTAAGATGGTCTGATTTCGGTTACTTTGATAACCGGACAAGTTTCAGTTATGCGAAACCCAGCTCAATCATTGACAATTTTCACTAAATTCGAGAGTAGAGATTCATGCCAATCAATCATGGCATGATCCGGGGTCGGCTGTAACCTGACTTCATTCGACTCAGTGCTGATGTTCAACTTGACTGTGCTGTGACTCAGTTTCAAAACAGTGGCACATTTACTGATACAAGAGTATACCGGTACAATTAACACGAGCGTCTATGTCTACCAATAGTGACAATGATAACAACAAAGAGCAGCTATTACAATTATAATGTTGACAGTGTTCTGAATCTGATTGTTTCAAGGTACATGCATGTATATTTAAAAGAGAGGATATATATGTATATTTACTGTACGCACGATTCTAATTAATAAGAGCTTCATTGTCAACAACAACAACACCGTAAACAATGAACTGACGCCGCGCAGTGACGGGTGATCACATATCTACAATTCCAACTTTACAATTACAAGGACCAATTCATCCCGTGTTCATCAATTTTCATTGAAACCTGTGGATCTGAGACATTGTCATCATTCAGCATGTTATCTTCAAGTTATTACGACAATTTACCGGGAGTACACCGTTGGTTGGATATTTTTTATCAAAATATCTTTGCCTGACTCACTGATATGTGTCGTGAGACCAGTAGAGGAGCGGTCTTGGCCCCAACTACGGAAAAATTATAGATCATATGAAAGTAGAAGATGTCAGCTTCATGTTCCGCCCTGCTGTAAACTTTGAAAGTGGTGCCGTTGTCATGGAAACGGCTTGTAAACAGTGTAGACACATTTTGAGATAAAACCCTTCAGCAGACGGTAAAAAAGAATTTAAGCACATTCCAGGACAGAAACATATGTTGAAGATTATTTCTTGATGTTATTTTTCCACGATAACTATTTTCCAACTACTCTAGTAGTTACTAGGATGCCCATATAGGTTATGAAGGTTTTATTGGCATTTTCGGGTAAAAACTGTTGATTTTTGCAAAAAATGCGATAATTTTGGAATTGGAACATTTATTAGATTCTACATTGGTTACAGTAATAATGTATGCATATTGTGATAGCTTCATACGGGTACATCAAACTTGGATAAAACTGTCGAAAAGGCACAATACCCTGAGAAATAACTGTTACCATGGAAACGATATTGAAAAAATACAAAAAAATGGCATTATTGGAAAGAAATGAAGTCCAATAACCCTTGCAACACAATATAACTTTCTGAAATTTGTTTTCTATGACATGCACTTTTAATCGAGACTTCTTGATAGGGTCACTGTTGAGGTTTATTCAGCTGTTGTCATGGAAACGGACCAAATTTCGTCAAATAATCAGAAATAATGAAATTTTGTCCATAAACCGGACATTACGTGTAATGAAGCAAAACATATTATGGAAACGCGTTATAGATGTCTCAAACCCTTTTTCAACCATAACTATGTTCCAACCAGTATTAAACAGGATACACATATATATAGGTTATAATAGTCCATGAGCCAGGACCGAGAATGGTACCATTTTGGTGGGCAAATTCTATCAACATTTTTCTCAAAGCTTTTAAGCTCAAGTTTATATGATGGCTGGGGCGCACTGTGGCAGCGTAGCTTAGTGTGCAAAATCTGTGTTTCCATGGCAACGGATGGTGTTTTTGGCCAGTGTAAAAAAATGCCTATAATGGTCTACAACTAGAAAGTTCAATGCATTAACTATATCTTTGCATTCGTATGGGGTGACACCCTTGGCGGGCTTTCTTTTGGCATGAGATATTTCATCTCTAGAGGTCAAGGTCATACACAAAGTGCAAGGTCATTCACCAAAATATTAGCTTTTTTCATATCGGGTCATACATTTTCTACCCACTGATTTTATAGATCAGTTTTGAATACGTTATCTTTGCTCCTAAATAATTGTTGAAACCGACATGTCAGTCATGAGATATAGGCCTTTAAACTTGGTGACCATTTTCCACAATGGGTCAAAATAAGTTAGTTCACAATATATCATGCTTCTGTGTAGTCCAGGCGATTGGTGCATGGGAATGTAAGAAATGCACAACTTATGATAAAGGCATGAAACTTCCAATATATGTTCCTTGGACCTTACTGATCATTTTCAGATATGGAACCCGCCGAGATTTGGCGCTGCTTAGCAACGCTGTCTAGGCAACTACCCGAAAGTATAAAATGCTTATTACAGTATTTCATTCAACTTAAGTTCTTTTGAATTGCATATTTGAGGTATAGTTGTGACATAGGATGAATTACACAGACTTGTGTCCTTGTTTCCTATCATAATGTCCATCACAACCGTTGCTATGCAGCTACCCAGTCAGTAAAATGTATAATTCGCACTCTTCTGGGTGGCATTTTGGGACCAGAATTGATGGTAGATTTGTCTGAAATACATTTTACATATCGTCGGCTGTATTCAAACTTCAAAGAGCTCGTAAAACGATTTTTCGCGCGAAAAGTGTTTTTCTCGAATTCGGAATCTACGTATCAAAATACATCAGATAAATTCTCATCAGGACCGAAATCCAATGATCAGAAATCAGAGTTTTAGGCATATGACTTAACCTCGTATTTTCAGTGAACTTTTTGACAGTTCAGAAAAGACGTAAAAATTATACGAGGTTTCTCAGCAAGAACAGCGGCCACGCTGTTGACACAGACGTCATATAAATTACGCGCCAAAAAACTTTGCATTATAGTCAAGGCGCGGATGGAGGGGGTGTTATATTATTATTGGGACAAGTGTTATATGTTGGCAACATTATCACTGATTCCGAATCCCGTTTGCCGCACAGAAAAAAGTTGCCGCCAAAATACTAAGGATATCGGTCCTATTTCAAAGGTCGTCCCTCGAAATTTAACGACGTTTTTGCCGACTACTGTAGCGTGGTTACTGTAACAAAAAACGTCCATAGATAGTCAACTGTCGAGTGAATCGTCTTAGAATGAACGAATACAACATGTGTTGATATGTTCTGAATGCAGTTGATATGTTCTGAATGTAGTTGTCGATTTCTCTACTATCATGACATCGTGACGACTGCAAAATATTTTTCGTGACAATTCGAAGAAATTTTCCCTTTTCAACTATATTTGAAAGAACACTATACTATAGATCAGGTAGTATTACATGTCATTAGAATATAATGCGATGGCGCATTTATGGATAGTTCCCGAGTAAAAGCCGGAATGCTAACCCTCACCCAAAGGAGAACAACTCGCAGGCGCTGTCCATACGATATTTATCCTATCGATTTCGTCAATATAGAGACTGAGTCATTCGTTGAGAAATATAAAATTAGCTATTCCAATTCGTTCCAGAGCTATATAAATTACTGTTTTATGGATATCTGAGTTTAACACTTGGAATTTCGTGAATGCATTACTGGGCCATGATTAATATACGCCCTCATTCTACGCGATTCGATCCAGGCCCCACACATAACCCTTAAAGCCCGAAAACTAACTTGACCATCGTGCATCTTTGATTAAACTTTACACAATTGTTGTTCGCTATGATGTCCGTTTGAACTGTTCGATATTAACACGAAACAAAACTGGATATGTAGATACCAGACAAGATGGCGACGGATCAAGATGACCGCATTTCCGGGGACCGCGGGGATATACTCCACTCATTTCGATCTCATCTTAAGTTACAAATATGACAGAAAACATGCAATACAACTTAGTATTTGTGTTACAATGACGTATTGGTTTTTACATTCGAAGTTCACACAATATGACAGATATACGTTACGTATATCTGTCACTTCTTGTGAAATTCGTTTGTAAAAATGAAAAATGGCGGTCAAAATCCTGATCCTGATGCAATAAAATTGGGAAATTTCGTTAAATTTAATCATTCTTTACTATTTATACCTATATTATACCTATCTATAAACCTATAGCATTAAATGACCAGTTGCGCAACCAGATATGATGTCCAATCCAAATCCGATTATTGTGTGCCATATCACGAGGATTTGGCCTTTGTGACAAAGGCCAAATCGAATTTCGAAGTATGTGTACTAAATTTCTAAACAAATTATCAATGTTTACTTAAATGTCCCGAATAGAGCACACGTATAGTGATATGTATATCAGTTATGGACCACATTGCCTGTTTGAGTAGAAATTAAGCCACCACTATAAAAAAAAAGTGGACAAAATGGCGACAAAGGTATCAAAATTGTGCAGTTTATGCTAAACGTCACCAGTTCGTGTCCATCTGTACGAAAACTATTCCCAGATGAAATACTCGCTCTGTTTCAACTGAGGCTGTGGACAGAGGGTAGTTCTATCAGGAAGTACACAATTTATACGCATATGTTGGCTCCTGGGAGTCTGGTATACTTTGCAATAGTCGGCTGGCAAATACAATTTGTTATTGTTTTTGTGACCCCCTACTCTATCTGAAATCTTGAACATACCACGAACTAAAATGATGTATACGTTTTAGCAGAGGGTGTGGAGAAAAGGTTATTCGATCAGGAAATATTTAATTACTTTGGAGGGCTCGTTTTCCGAAAGCCTGCGAACACACAAAGAACTGAATATTATGACAACGTTCTGTCAGCTACACATCACACTATTGTGCTTTTGATTTAGATATACTGGTATATAAAACGGAGAGAACTGCCACCTTGTTGAGACTATAGTGGGGATTCAGTTGAACATAATATTTATTTTCTATATATTACTTATTATTTTGAGGGACACTAACAATCACCTTAACAACAAAGGTTTGATATGTATGAGACTCTATTTAGACAGTCTGTTATATGTTGTTTATAATAATATTTCTGTCCTACAAAGTCGATGTAGATGTATGTTTGTTTATAGCTGTTTATTTATACTATCTGTTTTTGTTGTTGTTGTTGTTGCTGTTGTTGTTGTTGTTGTTGTTGTTGTTGCAACTTGGGGTTTGGAACCCTGATAACGTCTTTAATCACTTCAGCAATGCCCCGGGCCAAATTTCAGCAGACGAGTCATATTGGGTCCCATTATGTTCAATTGGAAAATTTTGTAAAGTTCTTAACAAAAATATGTAATTTTTCAACCAAAAACTTTATGGGGAAGGGGTAGCTAAAATCCATTAATTCACAAACAGTTGTAAATTTCTGCTAAATTCTGTCTACATATGCTTTTTATATAACTGCTACACCATATGGATTAAATAGTTTGGCGTTATTGTAATATCCATTTGAATGATAATGTTTGAAAACAAAATATTTTTGTGAAAAACAGCGATTTTTCAGCAAAAAATAAATGTTTCGGCTCCAAATGACAGGACAATCCAGATTAACCAATATTTTTTTTCATATCAAGTATAGATATGATATGATGTAGTAATGTTAACACCAACAATGTTGGCAAATAAGTTATGACATAGCCGCAAGCCTCGCTTTACCAAAATCGTTAATTTATGGAAAAAGTAACTGATGGGTATCGTTCATCGTCGATTTGACAATAGCACCACCAATTCCGTTATTTTTCACTATCATTTTCCTGAACAATATATATTTCTTCTTTTAAAAAAAGTTGTTTTTCAACTTGTTCTACCGAGGGTAGGGGTATCTCGAAAACTAGTGCTCTTTTTCGATTTGGCAGCTGCACTTTTTCGATTTGGCCGGGTCACCATCCCAAAATTGGTCCAGTGGTCTGGGAGAAAAATCGCGAACTGACAAACAGATAGACATAATGATGTTACTCTTTTTAAAACTTATAGATATTTCCGCGATATAAGAGACCCAATATATATAGTGTAGTCTATTTGTTTATCGAAGTGGGACCACTCTTGTCGGGAATGGGGATCACAGGAGGGTACATCACAATTGATAAAATATTCTTTTCGCTACCAGCGTATATGTGTGTCGCCATCATACTATGAATTAACGATGTGTCGGAACACGACATGGGAATTGTTGTTTGACGTCACGACGAATTGTTCATGATTCTATTCACAATCTTATATGCACCTGTGCATTCTGGATAACTGAATAATTTAACTGCACCAAGTTCACATTTTTATCTTGCATCAACCGGCGTGAATTAATATAAAGAGACCAATGGTCTTTTTGCAGTTCTTTGCGTGATACCATTAGTCTTATCAGAATGCACCAATTGACCAGTTCCTGCAACTAACCGTATATCACTGTTCTGACGGAAAAGTGCTGAATTGTTCATTACCATTGGCACTGGGTGGTGAACTGCGACGCAAGAAATTGTCCGCGTCCGATAAATTCAACTGCCCGTGCATTTATGACAAAAAGTTATAAAGTTTTGTTTAATGACTTGCATATATGGTGGCTGAAAACTATACTATTATTTCAAATATAGATTGTGTTATAGATTCGAAAACTACTCGACCTATCCGACTCAAATTTGGTATGTAGGCTTACTTTGATACGGGGAACAACATGGGCGGGTCCAATTTCACATGCGTCCGCTTCCTTGACCTTGACCTCGCTCATATACGCTCGCATAGGCATGTTTCTGGACCTCAACCAATCCGACTCGAGTTTGGTATGTAGGCCTACATGTACTTTGATCCCGGGAACAATATGGGCGGGTCCAATTTCACGTGTGACAATGTCCTTGACCTTGTCCTCGCTCATATACGCTCATATAGGCATGTTTTTGGACCGATCTAACAATAGTTTGTCCAGGCGGAGGAGATCACACATAAATCCCTAAATAGCCCGAACGAAGTCGGGCACATCGGCTTGTGTTACATATTTAATAATGTGGGGTGTGCTGTATCTAAAACAATACATTTTCTTGTTCGGGTAGCTGCATGGCAATGGTTGTTATGGACAACATGATATAAAATGATATCACAAACCATTACATGTTATCATATGTGACAACTAAACCTCCAATATGTAAATAATAATTACTATTGTTTAAATGCTGTAAACCATCACCATAAGATACATTTTATTATTTCGGGTAGTTGCCGAGCATCCGTTGCTGAGGAGAGTCCCATCTCGATGGGCCCTATATCTGAAAATGATCAGTATGGTGCAAGGAACATAATTATGTGCCAAGTTTCATGCTTTTATCATAAGTTGTGTAATTTTGTCACCAAGCTCATGGACATGGTGTAGAGTTTAGAGTTAGATACTTATAGTGGGATCCCTTCAGGGTTGAATCTTGGCTTTAGTGACTAAAGCATGACAGTTCAAATACAAGGTTCGTTGATTTCAACTGCGGCCTTTTTTATTTTTCTTTAAATATATGGTGCCGTTGTCATGGAAACCTGAATTTATAACGACATTGGACCACCACCCCACCTGGGCACGTCCCCCAAAACGTTTTCCCTATAACTAACCAACATATATATGTAAAATTTTCATGCTTTAGTCAATAAATTCACAATTCAGCCCTTAAAGGACCCCAGATAACTAAATAACTCTATAATATACACAAAAGCAGGATATCTTGGGAAATAAATGATTTTGACCCATTTTGTAAAATGGCCACAAGGTTTAGAGGCCTATATCTCACGACTGACTTATCGTTTGCAACAATAACACAATTCTCCGTGCAGCCTATATGCTCTAGATTATTTCCGAGTAAAGATAACATATTCAAAACTGATATACAACGCAGCGGGTTGAAAATGTATGACCCGATATGAACAAAGCCAATATTTTGGTCAATGACCTTGACCTTTGTATGTGCCCTTGACCTCTAGATGTGAAATCTTCAGTGTCAAAGGAAAGCCCACCAAGGTTGGCACCCCATATCAATGCCAACATAGAGTTACCGCATTAAACTTTCTTGGTATAGACCATTATAGGCATATCTTTTATACCGGCCAAAAACACCATCCGTTGCCATGGAAACACACATTTACCACACTAAGCTACACTGACCCAGTGTGCCCCAGCACTGACCAAAACTTCAGATTAGGAGCTTTGTGAAAACGTTTGGTAGAATTTGCCCACCAAATTGGTACCATTTTTTATTTTTGGGGAGCCTGGCTCATGGACTATAAGGGTTTTATTGCCATTTTGTGGTGAAAATGGTGATTTTTACCAAAAATGCGATAATTTTGTAATTGGAACATTTATTAGGTACATGTACTACATTGGTAACAGTAATAAACAGCTGCATATGTCTACTTAAAATGCATTTTGATTAGACTGCCGAACATGCCCAATACCGTGAGAAATACCTGTTACTATGGAAACGATATTGAAAAAAATACAAAAAAATGGCATTATTGGATATAAATGAAGTCCTATAATGCTTGCGACACAATATAACCATCAGCATCATCATCACCGCCATCATCACCACATCATCAGCAGCATTTGTCATCATTACCATCGTTGCCGCCCGTCATCGTGACCGCCATCAGAACATCATCATAGCAATGGAACGCCACAGCTGCCTTATGTTAAAGGCACACAATCCGATTCAAGTGTCCCCATATCATCAAATTCCAACAACAACATTTCTTGAAATGCCGCTTCAGTTATCAGAATCGACTAATTGACAAAAAATAATGCTAACCACTGTCAACTACAGTATAACATTGCCCCAAAAGCATCAAAAAGTGTTATATATCAACATTTTGTTCCGAAGCAATTTGGTATCGAGAGTATGTGTCGGCATTCGTCGAATATTTGCCAGGCCTTAAATATACCAGGTGGTGAAAAATAACAGATTTCAAAAATCGATATCTGTTAACTCTGAGCTTTGATGGGTCGGTTCCTCGACTCGAATGAAATATTTTTCACCCCTGAATATAAAAATAGCCGGTGTCCGTCCGTGTGTGCGTCCGGAAATGGTTTCCGGATGATAACTTTAGTTTCGTTTATTAGATCAAAAGCAAATTTTATAGTTGACTTTATCAGACCAAAATACAGGTCAAGTTCGAATATGGGTTTGCTCGGCCCATTTTAGCGAGAGTTATGGCCCTTTTTTTTACTTAGAATCTTGTAATTTTCTGGTTTCCGGATGATAACTTCAGTTTGTGTGATCATATCTGAACCAAATTTGGTATGTGAGTTTATCAGCACTATATACATATCAAGTTCAAGCCCATTTTTGCTAGAGTTATGGCCCTGTTTCGACTTAGAATCCTGTCAATTTCTGGTTTCCGGATGATAACTTTAGTTTGTGTAATCATATCTGAATCAAATTTAGTATGATAGTTTATCAGCCGAAAATACAGGTCAGGTTCGATTATGGGTTTTCTCTGCCCATTTTTGTGAGAGTTATGGCCCTTTTACGACTTAGAATCCTGTCAATTTCTGGTTTCCGGATGATAACTTTAGTTTGTGTGATCATATCTGAATCAAATTGATGCCCCAAATGAAGCCACTTTTTCGGAGGACACTGTGGCCGGACGGCCTTGTATTATATATTGACAAGAGCAATGAGCTGCATATATTCTCTTGTGAATGTATCATTATAAAGAACGGGACATCGCGAGTTGCATATATATATCTCCCTCATATTTCTGACTGTCCTCCGAAAAAATTGTGGGGGGGGGGTCTATATAATTACGAATTAACTGCATATATTGACTAATTGTTTACACATATTGGCAAGAGCAATGCACTGCTGATATTGGTGAAGTAACAGCATATATTGACGAAGTAACCTCATATATTGACTAACTAACCACATATATTGACAAGAGCAATGAGCTGGATATACTGTAGACCAAGTCTTCTCGGTCCACAACAGTTGGGATATCGGTTGAGTTGATGCTGTTTCGGACAGAGTCCCGTCCCATTACTAGTCTATAACAGACTTTCTTTTTTATATTGATAAAGTAGCTGCATATATTGTCAAAGCAATTGCACATTTTGACAAAGTAGATACATATATTGACCAACTAACCACATATATTGACTAAGTAGCTGCACATAATCACTAACTAACCACATATATTGATAACGTAGCTGCATATATTGTCAACGAAATTGCATATTTTGACAAAGTAGATGTATATATTGACAAACTACCACATATATTGACAAAAAACGGCATATATTGACTAACTAACAAAATTAGTCGACAAAGTTGCTGCATATATTGACTAACTAACCACATATGTTGATAACGTAGTTGCATATACTCGCAAAGTAGCTGCATATATTGACAAATTAGCTGCATATGTTGACACATAAGCTGCATATAATGGCAAATCAGCTACATATATTGACTAACCACAAATATTGACAAATTAGCTGCATATATCGACTAAGTAGCTACAGATATTGACAAATTAACTGAATATATTGACTAACTAACCACATATATTGACTAAGTAGCTGCATATAATGACTAATTAACCACATATATTCATAAAGTAGTTGCATATATTGTCAAAGCAATTGCACATTTTGACAATGTAGATGTATATATTGACAAACTAACAGAATATATTGACAAATAAGTTGCATCTATTGACTAACTAACCAAATTAATGGACAAAGTAGCTGCATATATTGACTAACTAACCACATATATTGATAACGTAGCTGCATAGAATTGCAAAGTAGCTGCATATATTGACAAAGTAGCTGCATATATTGACAAATTAGCTGCATATAATGGCAAAGGAGCTACACATATTGACTAACTAACCACAAATATTGACAAAGTAGCTGCATATATTGACTTAACTAACAAAATATATTGACAAATTAGCTGCATATATTGACTAAGTAACCTATTATATTGACAAAGTAGCTCCAAATACTAGTAATTGCAAAGAAGCTGCATCTATTGACAAACTAACCACATATTGATATATTAATCGGATATATATTACCTGAGAATCTTTTGAAATCCTATTATTGCATTTTCCTGATACGTGATGTTTGTTTTTAAATATACCCTTAATTTTTCACACAATTTCGGATAAAATAAAAAACAATTGTGCAAAACATATCACTATTTAAACGACAATTTTTGTCCAAATTCAAAGAAACACCTGAGAAATTGGGAATAAAATGATGAGTATTATATGTCAGAATGCATTCACATAATGGTAAATTTATTTTGCTTTATAAAATTGAACACTTTAAATGTCCGGTTTATAGGAGAAAATATCATTATTTGGCAAAATTTGGTCCATTTCCATGACAACTGAATAAACCGCAACAGTGATCCGACAAAGAAGTCTGGATTAATTGTGCATGTCATAGAACAAAACATTCAAAAAGTTAATTTGTGCCGCATTTCTTTCCAATAATGACATTTTTTGGTATTTTTCAATATCGTTTCCATGGTAATAGGTATTTCTCAGGGTATTGAGCTTTTTCGGCAGTTTTATCAAAATCAGATTGAAGCAAACGTAAGAAGCCATCATAATATGTATAAATTATTCCTGTAACCAATGTAGTATCTAATAAATGTTTCAATTCCAAAATTATCAAATTTTTTGGAAAAATCATAATTTTTCACCTCAAAATGGCATTAAAACCCTCAGAACTTATATGTGATTCATATTTACTACTTCAATAGTTGGAACATAGTTATCGTTGAAACAGGTTTTGAGACATCTATAACGGGTTGTCATAATACGCTTTGCTTCATAAAATTACATGCTTTAAATGTCAGCTTTATTGAAAAAACATCATTATTTGACGAAATTTGGTCCGTTTCCATGACAACAGCTGAATAAACTGCAACAATGACACAACACAGAAGTCCAGATTAAAATTGCATGTCATAGAAAACAAATTTCAAAAAGTTATATTGTGTCGCAAGGGTTAGAGGACTTCATTTCTTTCCAATAAAGGCATTTTTTGTATTTTTTAATATCGTTACCATGGTAACAGGTATTTCTCATGGTATTGTGCCTTTTTGGCAGTTTTATCCAGATTTATTTTAAGTACACATATGATGCCATCATATTATGCATAAATTATTACTGTAACCAATGTAGTATCCAATAAATGCTCCAATTCCAAAATTATCGCATTTTTGGCAAAAATCACCAATTTTCACCCCAAAATGGCAATAAAGACCCTTATAACCTACATCTGCATCTTATTTAATACTGGAATAGTTGGAACATGGTTATAATGGACAAATAATCAACAAATGATCTTCAACGTCTGTTCCTGTCCTAGAATGGGATTAAATTAGTTTTTACCATTTGCTGAAAAGGTTTTATCTCAAAATGTGTCTACATTGTTTACATTCCGTTTCCATGGCAACGGCACCACTTTCACATTTTACAGCAGGGCGGAACATGAAGCCGACATCTTCTACTTTCATATGATATATAATTTTTCCGTGTGTAAAAAAAAAAATTATAAAAAAAAAAATCTGGTCAAGACCGCTCCTCTACAGTATACAGTTTCATGGAAGATCCCAACTAGCTGTTATTGATATGCAGTACCAGTCAAAATATTGCAATAATATCACAAGCGACATGCATATAAGGCGTTTCCACTTGCAATTTTATTGCGATATTGGGCTCGAAAATAGCGCACTTAATGTGCGCTATTTTCGAGCCCAATATCGCAATAAAATTGCAAGTGGAAACGCCTTATATGCATGTCGCTTGTGATATTATTGCAATATTTTGCGCTTAATATCTCAACATTTTGCACTTAAGTATTGCTTCTTCTATATTGTTTATTGTATATATAGAGACAATGTTTTAGATATGTATATACTTATAGTTGTAAATGCTATATGTACACTATATGTACAATATATGCACAGTACTTATCTCATATACATATAACACTATCGGATTTGTATAAAATTTAGCGCGCTCATATCACAATATTTTGCGTTCAATATTGCAATAATAAGCATGACATATTTTGTTTTGTGCCATTAACCACGCTCAATATCGCAATAAATGTGCGCCTGAAAATACCACTTCTTCTGATTGGTACTGTATTGCCATGATGTACGGATTCACCTGTTGAAAACAACTGTGTTTACAAGTGACTGGAAACATTCACGCCTTACGTGATACCAAAAAGTATGCCATTAAGATATTTTACTTTTACGTGTACATAAATTAGAGTTTTAGTGAAACATGTAGCTTTTCTCATGGTATGGCTTAACATGGCATGTCGGTTCATGTTTTAGAATGGTCGAAATTAGTATTATTCATAACTGAATAATGATGGGTTGGCTTATCAACTATTACCAGTATCGTTTTTTATTTACAGCCACATCTGTACAGTAGCTAGTGAAAGGCGAACACATTACGCGTGAGCAGCCTTTTTCCGGATTAAATTATTCGAGGCAGATAACAAGCCTGATCCTCTGCAAACTGCGAAGTTTTATAACTCTCAATAATGTGATTTTGCATATCAGTGTCAGTGTTGACAAATCACGGTAACGGTTTTGTTTACATAACAATGGTTTCAAAATGTTGTAGTTGTGAGATATCAGTGATGAATATAAGAAAAACGAGTAACGATTTACCAATGTTCTTCTCAGTGGTGATTATAGTTTATACTGTTTGCACATTCACCAATCGTGATTGCCTTGGGTCCCTGTAAGCATATATAACTGCATCACGATAAGAATGAGCAGAGCATTGTATAATGGCAACCAAACCGCGCAGTTGTTCTTGCATTGGGTGCTTTATGCAAACTCTTATAAGACAACTGGACAGGGTGCCACATCAAAGTATACAATCGACTGACATCAACGATGATGTTTGCTGCCGGAAATAGCTCTGACAAAACAAAGCATGGACGTAAATCGAATTTAAATTATGTTTGCAACATTGTGATTGTTCAGAAAAAAATCGAGATATGACGCTGGCTGTGTGAATCATGTAGCAATTCAGAAGGCAGGGCGCTAATCGCGTGACTGTCGTGGCCAATGGTGGAACGGAACCACCGACCTACAGATCGGAAGTGTCGAATATTTTACCTGGATTACCAGTGTGGAACTGTTGTCGGAAGTTTCGGGTGATTGTGTTTGGCAGTTATTCTTCACCACATGATTTTGAAGGTGAGAAATCTACGGAATATATAAATTTCGAACCAAACGTGCGAATCACTGATTCGGAGTACATATATGTTTTTTGTTTTCATGTTTGCGTGAATACATGAATTAGCATATACACGTATTGGTATATATGGGGTAAACAATATATAGACAGAGCTGCATTCCGGTTCGAACTGTCATTTTGTCCTGCACGAGATCGATTTTGGCGGAAGGATAATATTGAACGAGAAGCCACAGTTCGAACGGGAATGCAGTTCTGTATTTATTTCACACCGGCGGAACTTAAAAAATGCTAATGATTTGAGAAAACTTAAATACGAAAGCGAAATCACGGTAGAAGAGGAGTTAATCCGTTGGGACTTAATTTTTGGCGTGGAACCAGTTTACCAATGTCTCGGTATGCGTCCTTCAACTTGATGACGGATGCCGCATCGAATGTAAATTGTTCGCAATTTCACAATAGTTAGTGTGTAACATTAAGTATGTTGGGACCTGACAGGAGATGGTTATGTATATTTTGGATTTAATGAGCAATGAAGTTCGATAATCTGTATTTCTTCATGGGGAGTGACTCAACTTATTCCGAGAATTATAAAATGAAAAGTTTGTGTGATTTAGTCAATGTTTGACTTCGAGGGTGGAAAATTCAAGTTCACACGGTGCAACACAGCTAAGAGATGAAGTTTACAAAATGATCAAATAAAATAAAATTCTTGAATCTATCGAACGGATCTAGATAAGGAGTTGGAGAATCTCCATCAAACTTGCTAATTTGCTACATCACGGCTAATTCGAAATTCTGGAAAACTGGTGGTTTTCGAAAATACAAAATGTTTCAACTTTCACTTTCAGTTTCAGGTAAGTTTTTTTTTAATAAATCAGAACAAAATACATGTAAATTCCTATTAAGTTAACAATCAAAATTCCAATCCATTGGCATTTGAATGATTTGTCAATGAGTTATTAAAACTTTTGAAATATTAAATTTGTACAGTTTATATTTTTATAAATTTTTACTATACTATTCACTAATTCAGGGATATTTTTCTAGTGTCTAGTACCAGTACTACTAGTAGTAGTGCCTAGTGGTGCAGACGAAAATTTTAAATTTCACATATATCAATATTAGGACAGTTTGACATCAGACATTACCAAATACCATAGAGCGTACAACGATTTTGAATTAAAAACAAAAACAATAGCTGATAGTGATACTGGTACCTGTGTTGGGGACTACTTCCTTCAAATAAGTAGCGGCCTCAATGTAATAAGTGTTTATCATCCAGTTACTTGGCAGTAACGACATGCAATAACTTTCACTGTGGTAATTCATTGGCTATGGGCATCAGTGGTTTAAAATTATGAGAACCGGTAGTCGCTGCAACACATTGAGAATCATTAGCGGAACACAATGCTCTGGGAACAATCACATTTGTATTATTTGAATTGTTGCCTTGCAGAATAGCACACACACTGTCTGCTGATGTATGGAAGCTGTGGCATAGTTATTCAAGCTGTTCACAGTTTTATCACCCGATAATTGGGAGATAATTTGGGGGTTCACACCAGCATAGAGTAATTGTGTGCACAGCGTCTTCCTCGGCCAATGTTTGGTTTTATTTCCAGGGATTCCTGCTTTTGTGCACATGTCTTTCACCATAGATTGCACTTTGTTTACACAAATAGGCTGAGCCAGAAACCATAAAATGTTCGGTCCCGTTGTCCAATGCATATTGACAGAAATATAAAAAGGAGATCCAGCATCCATCATTTTTTGTGGTCGGTTTCTTGCATAGAGTTTGTACATTTCTATTGGGCATCTTTTTTGTTCGTTTCGTTTGGAAATATTTTTGGACTGAATGGTCTCGTCGTTGAATTACCATCTCTTGTTTTGCTAAGGCGTTCATTGAACTCAAGATATTCTGTCAACTTTCAATTCAATATCTCCAAATTTTAATTGTGAATTTTCATTGGACCCGCGGAATCCTAGCAGTTTGTCAATGGCTCCGCTTTGTTCTGTTTGTTCCCAAATCCCCGTTCTCAACTCTTTTCTCTTGGATTTCAGTACATCTCTGCTCATTTGAAATTTGTCAGACGTCAGTATTTTCTCTCCATATTTGGCGTCTTTCAAGTGTCTCTGAATTCCTCTGTGCAAGCTATTAAGCTACCTGACTGGAACTCGGATCCATTTTCTTTACGTGAAGTCAATAAGAAACCACCGATATATGTATCCAGTTCAGTCGGTGTAATCTGTTCTGGTTCCCTGCCCTCACCCTGCACTCGCAACCATTTTGTTAGCTTTATGGTGCAGGACTCTGTTGTTAATTGTATTTGGGTTTCTTTTACTCGCCACATACTTCTTAAGGTCAGATATATTGCACACCGGTGCAAACTCAGTATTTCTGGACATAGGCCTACTGAAGTAATATTTTCATCATTTGTTTGTTGATTTTCTTCGTTCTGAACTTCTTCAGTCTCATAATTATTACTGTCTGCTTGCAACTCTGACACAGCATTACACGTACCTTGCACTTCAAGTTCTTCAATCTCATGCCGCTGACTTGCTATGTATTTTCGTAAATCCTTTATGTTATTTCTTGCTATTGATGGTTCACATACTTCATGCTGAGCACTGGAGTCGCGTTGACTTTCACATTGTGTCGCTGTCACCGAGGCAGAGGCAGTCAAAGTGGGCACCTCTTGGTCTGATTGAGAACATTCAACGAAATAAAAGTCATCAGCTAGGATGCTTTCAACAAACTGTGTCACTTTCAGTCATCGATTCATTATTTCCAGATTCACAAATATAAAAAAGGTGAATTCATTTTAAATATTAATTTCTGTTGTAACAATATAGAGATCAAGGGGGCCGGGAACACCGTATATTGCAGGGGTAAATCGGTCTTCGGTAACATTGACAAAGGTGCGTAATAAACCTAGGTATACATTCCGAAGCGCCACACGGACAATTTTGAATGTCAACATAAATGTAGAATAAGTATAGAACGGCAACGTACCAGTCAAACCGTTCAGCAATCTTAAATCAAAGGGATGGGAATACCACGAGGGCCGCAAACCAAGCAATACACAAATAATGATACTATACACGAATTATTGTAAAAACGTACACATATACTTTCCTGATTCTACTACCAGGAACATTCCTTGTGTGTAAATAAAAGTGTATGCTTATACATTGGCTGTACTGCCAGATGATAAATTTAGTGGCGATTACAGCTATGCTCATATCGTACATAATTGTATGAATAGTAAAGCACTTACCATACATACGGGAAAACAACATTTGGAATTAAAATAGGACTGTTACATGTATAGGGCTGTTACATGTATAGGGCTGTTACATGTATAGGGCTGTTACATGTATAGGACTGTTACATGTATAGGGCTGGCCCCCGAATTGCATTATCAATGTATGAAGAGATTAAAATAGGACTGTTACATGTATAGGGCTGTTACATGTATAGGACTGTTACATGTATAGGGCTGGCCCCCGAATTGCATTATCAATGTATGAAGAGATTAAAATAGGACTGTTACATGTATAGGGCTGTTACATGTATAGGACTGTTACATGTATAGGGCTGGCCCCCGAATTGCATTATCAATGTATGAAGAGATTAAAATAGGACTGTTACATGTATAGGGCTGGCCCCCGAATTGCATTATCAATGTATGAAGAGATTAAAATAGGACTGTTACATGTATAGGGCTGGCCCCCGAATTGCATTATCAATGTATGAAGAGATTAAAATAGGACTGTTACATGTATAGGGCTGGCCCCCGAATTGCATTATCAATGTATGAAGAGATTAAAATAGGACTGTTACATGTATAGGGCTGGACCCAGACTTGCATTATCAATGTATGAAGAGATTAAAATGGGACTGTTACATGTATAGGGGTGGACCCAGACTTGCATTATCAATGTATGAAGAGATTAAAATGGAAAATGACCCAATTCTAATATGAACTGTATAGAGATAAGTGTATATAACATGTATATGCAAATGAAACGCTCTTTATAAGTGATCTTCCCAGTATAGTTTGCAAACATTATACTGCTACAGTGCAGTCTACAAAATAATAACTTATGTTTGATTGTCAGCATAGCTTGATAACATTAGGAAGCGTGTGTTATATAATTTGGAAAATGTTTACTAAGATCAAGCCGAAAAATGTTGAGAATCAGAATAATAGCCAGCAAGTGGAGTCATCAGGTGAACGCCTCTGGTTATAAAAGAACTTCACATACATTGCGTTTATTTTTAGGTTTCGGTTCTTACGTTCACGACCTACTATGGTCACCAGAGATAGAACCGTGTGGCTTAAATTACCAAACCACACCTCCAAGCTGAAAAATCGGGCAAAATGCATCCTGTTATCAAGCAACGTAGATTTTCAAACTCCGAACGCGCGCGAAAGGTGCACCAAAATCGCGGACAGCATCGTGGCTGTAAAACGAACGCGTGCTTAATATACATAAAGGTTAGCAGGTATATAATACATATACTATAGTATTCCTTATGGTGTTATAGCTGATATATAATGACTGTGTCATAAATATGATCAGATTTATCAGACAAAAATCAACGAAAATAAAGTCGAGGTGGAAAGCACAATGAATATAGTTACCTTAAAATAATCTGCACAGCCCTATAGTTGTACATATTCCAATGACCACATGACATAGGTATAGCCATAAACCAAAAAAGATACATAACACGATATGGTCGTACATCCAACATAGAAACATGGCTTGCCCTTGACCAGTACGACCTTGAAGTGGCAGACGTTTTAGGGAAATCACGTTAAGAGTTATCGAAATGACGCGTTTGACGTCACAAACCAGGTGTATGCCTTAACCCCCTACCAGCCAAGTTTATATACAAATGCTTGTTAATCATTGCACCACATCCATGTATACGAGTAAATTCATGAGAATAAGTTAATTAGATGCGCGTAGAACAATAGTGTATGTAAATATGACGGAACCCGGCTGTACTGTCGGGAAGGCATAATAAAGACATAGCCCTAAACAAATTTGGGCGGAATCGCCTATAAATCTAGGATATCGAATTTTACAACTTTGATTGGTTGAATGCGTTTGCATTGGTCCAATCCGCTTTCGCGAGAGAGAACCAGCTTAAGAATAGCGCGAAAATGCACGTGTCAAATAGTTCGTCGTCAGTTTTGTATTCTTCTAAAAGAAGACAGATTTATTTTTGAACGTTTCAATTACCCATGGGGCAAATAAAGCTACAGCGTGAACTAAATGCCTTGTTTTAATTATGGCACATGACTGAAGCGTTGTCTGCGAACAAGTAAGCGATATGTATAGATGAATTTGCCAGTTACATGTCATAAAGGGGTCCACAACAGCACCATCGCCGGGCTTTGCTTTAGATATAATTTTCTCATGAACGAGGCTGTATCTTTAACCCGGTCACCATCATATATATTTTAAGATCGTTTAACAACGAGGGAATAACTTGAAAATAGCGCACAATTGAAAGAAGAAAGCCGTAATGCCGTAAACACGTGTATGACACGAACTCATTTCTTGCGAAAACAATATAGCACAGTTGTTTCTTTATGTGGACTCTGTTAAAAAAGTCGTCCTACGACTGCAGCGTCATAACCAGAGATCCATTCTGAATTATCGCTTGAATTCGGATATGTTTAACATAACCTGAAGTCCATTCTGAACTATCGCTTGAATTCGGATATGTTTAACATAACCTGAAGTCCATTCTGAACTGTCGCTTCAATTCTGATATGTTTAACATAACCTGAAATCCATTATGAACTATCGCATGAATTCGGATATGTTTAACATAACTTTCTCTTTAATTCTACGTCACGCTATCGATATGCATTTCTGTCAACGCTGTTTAATTTTAACACACAATGGAGCCTTTGTCAAATCAATTATACACATTTGTTGCATACTTTCGAGGTAGACATGAGGATTTATTAACCCGAGGATGTTAATATTCACCAAGGCCACAGACCGATGTGAATATTAACTTCCAAGTGTTAATAAAACCTCATGTCAACTTCGAAACCATGCAACAAGTGTTTTATTATATGAACTAGTGGCATTCTTTACCAGTGTAACACGATATCTCCCCCCTTCCTTGGTATCTCCCCCTCCCCCTTTCTTGGTATCTTCCCCCGGGGTATCTTCCCCCCACCCTGTGTATCTCCCCCACTCGTACATTTTTTCCCCTCACTTATTTTATATTATGGTAAGAAATGCCGAGATAACTATTAATTATTTTTTTTGTTGGTTATTTTGAAGTTTAACTTAATCCAATAATAGCATAAATATGTCAAAATATTACCTTATGATTATATCGTTTAATTTGCTTTATATAGTCATGAAATGGCGAGAAATTAACTTTATATGAGCAAAATTTTAGAGTAAAAATTTTGGGTGGGGGGGAGTTACCCAGGCCTGAGTATCTTCCCCCCACCCAGCACCTACATATGACAAAAATTAAACGTATGATTTTATTGCTTAATTTGCTTTATATAGTCATGAAATGTCAAGAAATCAACTTTATATGAGCAAAATTTGATTATAGTAAGAATTTGGGGTGGGGGATAGATACCCAGGCCTGAGTATCTTCCCCCCACCCAGCACCTACATATGACAAAAATTAAACGTATGATTTTATTGCTTAATTTGCTTTATATAGTCATGAAATGGCGAGAAATTAACTTTATATGAGCAAAATTTGATTAGAGTAAGAATTTGGGGTGGGGGAGATACCCAGGCCTGAGTATCTCCCCCACCCAGCACCTACATATGACAAAAATTAAACGTATGATTTTATTGCTTAATTTGCTTTATATAGTCATGAAATGGCGAGAAATTAACTTTATATGAGCAAAATTTGATTAGAGTAAGAATTTGGGGTGGGGGGAAATACCCAGGCCTGAGTATCAAATTTTGCTCATATAAAGTTAATTTCTAGCCATTTCATGACTATATAAAGCAAATTAAGCAATACAATCATACGTTTAATTTTTGTCATATGTTGGCGCTGGGTAGGGGGAAGATACTCAGGCCTGGGTATCTCCCCCCACCCCAAATTCTTACTCTATCAAATTTTGCTCATATAAAGTTAATTTCTCGCCATTTCATAACTATATAAAGCAATTTAAGCAATAATATCATACGTTTAATTTTTGTCATATGTAGCCGCTGTCAATATAAAGCAAAATAAACGATAAAATTGTAAGGTAATATTTTGACATATTTATGCTATTGGGTTGTGTGAGGGGTTAAGTTAAGTTAAACAATGTTTTTAATAGTTTTCTCGGCATTTCTTACCATAATAATATAAAATAAGTGAGGAAAAAAATATATTTGAGTGGGGGGGGGGAAATACCCAGGAGGGAGATAAACTGTTTCACCGGGTAGCCAATTAGAGTACTACTGTGTGAGGTAAATAGACAACTATGTTCAATAAACAACACATTTTCTTAAACTCTCTCCGAAAATCAACGACAAATGAGTTATGAATATGCAATTTTGATTTGCTGATTGCAAAGCTACGCGTAATATGAGTAGACAGCCACCTCTTACGCATGTCGTAACACAAATTTTTGTATTAACCCCGCGCAGTGTTAATATCGTGATTTATCAACCAGGCCGCGCCAATCAATTACTATAGGGTTCGCGGGAGAAAGTTAATGATCATATAATAATATACAGTTATAGCCCAGTGGATGGGATGATACACACGTTGAAACAAATGCGTTTTAAGTTTAGATGTGAACATTTTGAGCGACTGGGGTGCCCTCACGTGAGCAGGCAATTTATTCCAGAGAAATGGTGAAGCCACGGAAAAGGCCCGGTCACCAGCTGTTACGAGGTCACCCGGTACAAACACAAGGCTGTGAGAACTTTCAGATCGCAGAGGCCGCGGAGGAACATATCAAGAAATCAAGTCTGCCAAGTATGATGGGGCCTCGCTATTCAGACACTTGTGCGTTAATTTCAAAATTTTGAATTCAACCCGTTCCCTCGGAGGTAACCAGTGGAGCTCGCGCAATAATGGCGTGACATGATCATATTTACGGCTCATAAAAATAACTCGTGATGCAGATTTCTGCACATTTTCGATTTTATCCAAGATAGACTGGTTGCAGTATGTTCATATTTGACTTTTTTATTCTGACTATATAAGCCCAAAATGCACTTATACCCGCGTTGCTTTCGTTTTATAGGACAGGCCACAGTCAATGTGATGCCATGTGGCATCTCCGAGCGATGTGTGCTGCACTCTTCGTGTATGCGATTGCAGAAAAATGTCAGTCACCTGAATTGAACGCAGTGAAATCTCCTTCGATATCCATCCTATATACCATGCATAGTCTGAACATGATGCGATGTCAGAGGGCGTGTGCTTACAAACTGGGATGCCAAAATATTGCATACAATACGAACGAGAAGATATGCCATTTCCTGGGAAACGAAAGCAGAGCTATTCCAGCCGACAATGCGATGCAATATGCCGATAAAACAGACCTGGTAAGTGTGTTTTTCTTCATTTTTTCTTATCAATATTGTAAACTGCGAATTGAAGACGGGCACGGTATGCCAAAATCACCAACAAATCGACTGCAGTGCACGTCATACATGTATGAGTACACGCAACATGTATCAATTGGTGACTATGTATCCATTAATCAGATATAACTAAGCACTCCAAAGGATAGGATAGGGGAGGTCACTCTACTGACGAGCTACCACACAGTCGGGACATCTTTGATTGTTGCATTTAATTGTTGCAGCATATTTGTTAATGCAATCGGCATGTAAACGCCGTTTGAATGTGTGTCCGGTTTGGTATTATGTATATTCGTTATCTAAGTTGTTCCATATAGTTAGATAAGAATGGAATGGCAGTTGTTGGGACCAAGATGTTCTTGGTTTTTTTTAAATAGTGGGTGCTTTTGCCGGGTGTCTGGTCCGGTTTTACGTTTGGTAAACATGTCGGTGAATGACTCTATTAAACACATATAATACCATCCATGCATGAAAACAACCGCTTGGACTTTGTGGATGTCGTAGATTTTGAGTATATTTTCTTTTTTAAAAAGAGATTCTGTGTGGCTTCTATATTTCATATTACATAATACTCGTATCGTGCGTTTTTGAAGCATGAAAATTGTTTTGACCGCAGGGACGTGTCCCCATATTTGAACACCGTATACAAGATGACTCTGTATTAGAGCATAATATAATGTTTTAAGTGCGCTACCAGGAAAGGAGTGTTTAACGTTATTGATGTGGTATATGGCATTCACAATTTTAGAACAAACAGAGGACACATGTTTTTTGAAAGTCAGGTTTTCATCTATATGGATTCGTAAGAATTTTGTGGATGATTCGTACTCAATATTCCATATCTTGTTTGGTTCCGTATTATTCTAGTAAACCTTTACAAAGAAAATATGTTGCGTATCTCATTATTCACATAACTTTCTACAATGATGCCATTTTTTCCATCAGTTACTAGAGTCGTATCATCCGCATATGATAAGATGTCCATGGTTGTCGAATTTGACAAATCGTTAACGTAAATTAAGAACATTATCGGTCCCAGAATTAACCATGTGGGACTCCACACGTCACTTCCGTTAAATTATATTTGGTACCATTGAGTTCAACATATTGCCTTCTATTTTGCAGATAGCTCTGATACCATAAGTATGCTGTGCCTCATATGCCATAGTAGTCTAGTTTATGAAGTAAAATATCGTGATTTATAGTGTCAAATGCTTTTGAGAGGTCGCGAAATAGAGCTAAAGTGGAATCTCTTGTCATTTTTGTCCTTGATCGAGGAGGTGTAATACAGGATGGAAGGTGGAATGATGAGGAAGGAAGCCGTATTGGTGTTTATAGAGTATGTTTTGTTTATTTAAAAAGTCTAGTAATCGTTTATGCACTATTTTTTCGAGAAGTTTAGAGATAGCTAGAAGAATGCTGATAGGTCTGTAGTTGGAAATTTCATGAGTGGTTGTATATTTTGGGATCGGGACTACTTTAGAAATGTTCATGTTGTTCGGGACTATTCCATGCTCTAAGGACAAGTTAAACATATGAAATAATGCTGGGGCTATTTCTTCAATTATTTCCTTGATAAGTTTAGTTGATATACCATTGAAATCCCTTGATACTTTCCCAGTCATAGAGAAACATGTGAGGATGATCTCCTGTATAGAGGTCGGAATTAAATTGATGTCGTCTGGTTTGTGGTTATGAGAAATTCTGTAAAATGAGAGTCATTTTCATGTTCATTGAGTTGGCTAGTTTCTCGCCAAATATTTTAGAAAAAGTCATTGAACTTTTCCGATATGAGTTTGGAATTTTCAAGTTCTATTCCGTTTTCGGTGAAGGTGTTATTATTTGTGTTTCCATTTATCTTCAATGCACCTTTAAGTATTTCCCATGTTTTCTTTAAGAATATTTGTATAGTATATATTTTTACTCCTTCTGATTAGTTTGTTATATAGGGTACGATAACTCAAATATTTATTTACGTTCGTTTCCGTTGGTTTATTCAATTTGCGTAGATATAGCTGATTCTTAACAATACTTGACTTAATCAATCCAAATGTCATCCAAGGTTCGCGTTTTATGATTGTTTTGTGCATATGTCCACTTTTGATGGCGAAAGCTAATTCATATGCATTCATATAGGTATCTAATAAGTTTCCATATGCTTGGGCGACACCTCTACAAGGTGTGACGGGGTGAAAGGTTCAAGATTTTAAAAGATTTTTGAATCTAATTATGTTATCCGGACTAAAACTTCTTTGACTAGTGGTAGTTTAGAGTTATTATTGGTGTTGTTTTGTCTTTTTTTGTTAGATTCTGAATAAAATATGCCGAAGTGATCGGATACATCGCATGTGATTATACCAAATTTACATTCGCCTTGTAGGTTATTGGTATATATATTATCGATAAGAGTTGCTGAATGATCAGTCATTCTAGTAGGTTTAGTAATTTTTGTTGTTAAAATGTTATTTATGAACTCATTCGTTTTCGTATGTGAGTTGAAATTGAGTAGGTTAATATTAAATTCTCCTGATATATATGATTTGTGATTATTAATTTGTGCTAGAATGTCGTCAATTTTTTTTTAAATGATAAATGTTGGTCTTTGACGCAGTATTTGGTCTATAAACGCAGTCATTTGTTCCTGGGTTAATTTCGACGAATATTATTTCTATTACATGTGGAATAAACTCACTAAGGTCGGATCGATTTTTGTAGTGAATGGATTCTTTTATGTAACGACACACACCACCTTTGCCATCATCGTCATCAGCTCTACACTTGAATTCCATACAGTACGTCCATCACGAACTCACATGAAAACATTACGTTTCAATCGCGCCCGCTATTAAACGCGATTCGCACAAACGTGGCCGCGAAGTGGGGTCCACCAAACGCGCGTCCCCGTCATTGCCACTATTCTGAAAAAAAGTCAACATTTCAATTCTGATCGCGGGAGAGATCGCGGGTCTGTCTGGATACATTGATGACCCCAGTGGTGTGAATGTCTGGAGCGGACTGTATTATAGCATCGCGGGTTACCGCGATAATAACCAAATTCGCGCGTGCAGAGTTTCATTAACCTAAAATTCAATCTTAGTTTTATCAACGGGATCATGTCATATCAGATTGGTAAAGCATATATGGCGATGCCCGTCGACCAAAACAGTGCGGCATGTGGTTTTCGTCATATGTGCGCTACACGTATTGTGAACATTAATATTTGCGTGGACATGTCAAGAGTTGACTTTAAAATGCGGCTATACGACGGTGTACATGTATCTCATATCGCATAATTATATTGGCAACGATATATCTATCGAAACTGATGAGTGTTATCATAATTTCATTTATAAATTTGGTACTGCATGGTAATGCGGGGGTGCATATCATTTGAAGACTTTGGTGAATGTATACTCGCGGGCAAGCAACTAGTTGATTGATTACCATTCATTCATGTGTAGTGATGTTCATGTAATAATAACAACAAACAGCCATATGCTGCATACTGGTTGTGCTAATTATATATTTATTTCGATAGCAATGGATGGAAGAATTGTTTTGATACAGTTGTTGGCAAATTTACTTGGACCATGTTATGTATACAATCGATCATGTGTTTTCCTGTTTGAGTTTGTATTTAGAAATCAATATGTTTCGCGGTTTGCTTTCAAAATTATCAGCACTGTGGTTGCTACCTTCAGGTGGCGGGTACATGACATTTTCGCGCCCCAGATCAGAGACCGTTACAAACCACCGGGGGCCAATGTAATTTCGTTGACCAAAGGTGTTACAATGTATGCGCTGTGCATGAATAATGTATCTGTTGGAGCGAAGTTACTCAACTGAATTTCCGTAATTTAGTCAGCAACCCGTATGTGAATTCTTGAACGTGTGATAGACCATGAGTAACTTCGCGGGATGTATTAACCGATGTATATTATTCCACAATAGAAGCAATACGATGGGCACACAACTGTTCATACGGTGTGTATATATTATGGTGATCACACACGAACAACCTATAAACATTATTTTCTTCAATGAGGAAAGTACACGTATTTTTGAGAGTTTCTGTGCATGGCGTCTAAGCGTGTTCATAGAAGTAGCCATTGCATAATGCATTTTATCTCGTCGATTGTCTTTCGTGGAAGACGTGGAGGTGTTAGCTCGCCGATGTTATAATTATTTTGCTAGTCATTAAGTGATCGAACTCAAAAAGTTCTTGACGACATGGAACAATAAAGAGCGGTCCTTGTTAGTCTATTCCTGCGGTGGTAGAAGTAAAGAGAGTTTGTTTCACTTCGGTGATAACATTGAACACAGCTGGACAATTATAGCTGTGACATTGACAAATATATTTCCAGTATACGGAGCCGATATATTAATATATCGTGTATTTATCAAGCTTGACGGAAATTACGTCCCTGTATATGACCAAGTGGGTGCTATTGGAATTCAAACTAGTAATCGTTTAACAAATAACCAATGGTGTGAACACTTTTCCTCGAAGCGGCCGCATTTTATTGCAGATATTTACAAGGACATTATCCATCAACAAGCACGCCGATATTACTCAAGAGCGCCTCTCTTCAGCGCAATTGTAATTATATAACGGAGTATATACCTTCTCCACGTGCAGTATAGAATTATTTATATGGTACCGACATGGCTGCTGGCTTGATAAAAACATTGTCGCCATATAACTGTTTTATGTAAAAGATATGACTGAGTTAAGTGTATGAAACTAAATAATCGCCCGAAGCGATCGTGGGCGATTATTTGTGTCTCAGACATTTCAGAGACTGTACATTCTAAATATATCAGTTGATGTTGTTAAACGGACATGGGTCATTGAAAACTCCAAAACTTCTGAACATCGCTGGCCAAAGTCACAAAGGATCTTTATTGCTACCATCAGGAATAGACTATACCACGGAACGCTCTGTTCTGTTCCATGCTGTGCAAATGGCTGTTTTGTGTTTGGGACCGAAAAACCTTGTTCGCAGGTGTATTGTTCATTACTTCAATGCGTCTTTTTGGGTTACATAATATTCGTAGAAAAGCAATTCAGATATGTATCGACCTATTTCGATACTGAGAATAATTCAAAAGCGAATTCAACGTGACTCAAATCGTATCTAATAGCTGATAAACATACGGGTCCCGTTTCAATATTGAAAATTGAAAATGTTTACACAGTGTCTCTTATCCTCATAGCTCAAGGTCAATTCTACATATGCATTAATATCGGTTAACTTGAGAAATTGGCATATTTAAACTCTAATTTTATTATTATGTATTCGGTGTATTATAATTCCTATTTACAAATGAGTTGTCTCCACTGACCGGTATACGTACGGCGATCTAATAGTGGACAACCGCTCCAGACAGTGTTTTGTCATTAGATTAACATAATTCTGCAGTTTCGCGGGCTCCGCGATGGACCAGCCCGCGATGAATCCCACTATTTATGGACCCGCGATGCTTCAAATCGCAACCCAATCGTGGCCGCGATTGACCTGATACATCCGCGAAGTAGTGAACGATGGGGTCATGTGAATCCGCGGTGGACGTACTGCAGGGTGATATCCCGGTATTTGAGAGTGTGATGCTTGTCGTATCTTAAATGTTTCTGTTAATACAATAACGTCGAATGAATTATTATTCGACTTTAAGTCGCACAGGAGACTACACAGCGAATCGAAATTCGCGTTAATGCTTCGACAGTTGAGGCTGAATATTGAAAATTTAGGTGTTTTATTTGGTAGATCTATAGCATGTGATCCACATTCATTGATTGATTGTTTATTTGCAAAGCCAACATTTAAGTTGGAACATAGCCAAACATATATACATATATACAAACAAACAATTTATACAAACAATTTATACGTTAACAATTATCATATCATACTTCCGTAACAAATTCACCATAATATAATAACTATACACAGCACGTATACATACGATTCATAATTATGCAATTTCCAATTTATGGATGTGTCTCATATTATATATATACATATATATATACATACATACATATACATACATATATATATACAGATTGTATACAAACATGCATACACATACATATACACATACACACATACATATATATATATATATATATATATAATTCATCTGTATATCTAATAGTATATTAAGAAATCTTTTTCAATGCCAATTTAATAAATATGCTCAGTCTTTTCAGAACGCTCATGTTTTCAAGAGAAAGTAGTCCATGGAATTTATTGCGGTTCGGATTATCCCAGTAATATTTTGGAATATATAATTCGCGTAAATTTTTCAGCTCTTGGCATATGATCATAAAATGGTACTCATCACATGGGCTATTGCTGCACAAAACACAGTTTAAATCATTATTATCTTTTCCTTTCGTCCATCTATTTTTTTCAACTGGCAATTTATGGTTTGACGTTCGTATTTTCAGTAAGTAGTTAGATAAATGGGCTGGCAAATATACTAGATATCGATTCATTTTAATCGAGTTCTTTATGTTGCTGTAGAATATAGCTCTGGTAGATGAGGACGACTTCAGACTGTCGAAAAGATTACGTTCATAATTTTCAATCAGTTTACTTTTTATGTATCTTAACGCTGTTTTGCTTAGCGATGACTGACTTGACCAAATGTGGTCCATGTTTACTTCGTGAAGGATCCCTTCCACAAATCTAATCCATATGATCTTGTCTTGCAATAAGATATCGTCTTCATGTACATACCTCAATAAAAGAAATATGTTCTTTGCTAGTTCTGACCCATCATGACTCACTAGCTTTGACCAATACGATAGTGCTCTATATTTTATTTCTATTAATATCGGATGCCTTCCAAGTTCTGCATATACCATATAATTAGGTGTACTCGATTTCATTGAAGTTATTATTTTACAAAACTTAAGGTGGAGCGTCTCTAGGGCCTGTATTCTTTCGAAACACCAGACCTCACTTCCGTATAGCATAATTGGCAGAATCATACAATCAAATAGTTTCAGCGAAATATCGATAGGTAACTTGAGTTTGCGAATTTTGTTCAATAAACCATACATTGCCTTTGTCGCAGTATTTGTGGTACTCTTTATAGACTGACAAAATCTCCCATTGTAAAAAAATTGAATCCCAAGGTATTTTAATTCTTTTACAATTTGTATTTCCTGCCCTCTGTATGTGAACATAGGAAAATTTCTTGGTAACTTTTTCGCGAAGATGATTGTTTTGGTCTTATTAATGTTCACTTCAAGTTTCCAAGCTTCAGCGTAATCTGCGAAGGCTAAAAGTGCGCGATTCATATTATCCTCTGAATCTGATAAAATGACAGTGTCATCCGCATATAATAGGCACAGTATATCGATGTAACATCCTAAATGCTCAAAATATTTTTCGTTTATAAAATTCAGATTTTCTATAACACAATCATTCAAAAAGCACTGTAAATCGTTCACGAATAGTGAAAATAAGAAAGGTGACATTGTTTCACCTTGAAATAAACCTACCTTGCTCACGAAAAAGTCTGACTGTGAGTTACAATTTTTCACGCATAATTTAATATTCGTATACATGCTTCTTATTACCCGCAAAATCTTACCGTTTATATCTGATCTCAGCAATTTGAGCCATAGCGCATCTCTCCAAACAGTATCAAAAGCTTTGCGGAAATCAATAAACGTACAGTATAGTTTCCGTCCGCTCTGAAGATATATATTGCGGGTATTGATAGCAGACTTGATGTAATCGTCATTTTTCCCGAAACTCACTCAGATTTACGTTATGTGTGGCCATATACATGTATACGACATATAATTGAATGAATGAAATGTATGCCCTCCACTGCGGAATGAATTAAAGATGCAAGCATGAATATGTATAGTCCGTGCATTGTTACTATAGCTGACCGTAATATGAAGTACATATTAGTTTAATAATGTGTTGTATTTGGCGGGTATATGTTTCAAGTAAGTCCTAGAGTACGATTCAATCGATGGTCAATTAAAATTCTAAGTTCTACATGTTGTTTCTTCATGAGAATGTATTGCCAAAAAAGTGTGTATATATATATGTATATCTCATATATATTTTGAAGACCTCTGTCTGTTTGTCTGTATGTCTGTCTGTATGTTTGTCATTAATACAAATCTACGATTCCCGACCGATCGGGACGAAACTTGGTACGTGTGTGTAGTTTGACCAGGCGGTGAACTTTGTCGTATTGGCATGCCCGTGCGGCGCCCGCTTCGCGCATGCGCAGACGAGATCTCGGAAACGGGTGGAGCTATCGACTTGAAATTCGATTCTCGACCGATCGGGACGAAACTTGGTACGTGTGTGTAGTTTGACCAGGCGGTCGTCGTTGTCGTATTGGCGAGCCCGTGCGACACCCGTGCAGCGCACGCGCAGACGAGATATCGGAAACGGGTGGAGCTATCGACTTGAAATTTGCTATGGGAATGTATCTTGCCCCGTATACGAATTTTATCGGGTCGCCGAGCCCGTGCGACGCCAACTTTGCGCATGCGCAGACGAGATCTCGGAAACGGGTGGAGCTATCGACTTGAAATTTGGTATGTGAATGTATCTTGCCCCGGATACGAATTTTATCGGGTCGCCGAGCTCGTGCGATGCCAGCTTCGCGCATGCGCAGACGAGATCTCGGAAACGGGTGGAGCTATCGACTTGAAATTTGGTATGTGAATGTATCTTGCCCCGGATACGAATTTTATCGGGTCGCCGAGCCCGTGCGACGCCAGCTTCGCGCATGCGCATACCAGATCTCGGAAAACGGGTGGAGCTATCGACTTGAAATTTGGTTTTTGAATAGCCCGGACAACGTCGGGCTCATCGGCTAGTCTATTATATATTTTGGAAGATCTGTCTGTGTGTGGTGTATCTGTCTGTGTGTGTGTTCGCGATGAACTCGAAAAAGGCCGACCCGATTTCGATGAAACTTCGTATGTGAGGTACTATCGGTCGGGAAGTGGCATAGGCATATTAATTTTCAGATCCGAGGTCAACTTTTCACGTGCCGAGGTCTGTTTTTACGCTGTGTTACGGGACTTTAATTTGAGTTCGGTGCTTACAAATCGAGTCGAAACAGCGCGAATAATAAAATGCCAGTCATAATAATAACACTGTGAGAATCTTTCGTGTTTCCTCTTTCCAAGGTTATATAATGCGTACGTATCCGTTTTAGTTATCTGCCTCAATTATCAAGAAGAAGTGGTACTATCTTCCATCAGGATAAAAACAATGCGTAACTTCTATGACGTCGTTAGAGGTCATAACGTTAGATCATGTTAACGCTTAACCGGCCGATGCATTTGACTTTTCGATATCTCGGGCACCGATGGTAATTTATCTTTACGTTGAAACTTGATAATTAATGAGCGTGTGTATATGAGGCGCGTTTATATACTTGAGTGGAAATCAAATCGAGTTAAACTGGCGGATATTTACGGACGAAATTTGATGCATAGGGTATCTCGGTATCCGCTGGGCCGATTTCCCGGTATCCGATGGGCCGATTTCCACCATTTTTGGGGTGTTGGTGTTTGACCCCATATATATATAGCTATGTAGAGTAAGCATTAGGCGGATCATTGACCATCATTAGGCAGACCGCGAATTTATGCAGACGAAATCTGGTCTGCCTAATTTTTGCATGCCAGTCACAACTAGTTATCTTGCGATTTAATTGTTAACACCTCTCCTTGTTCAACGGATTTAGGTTGTCTTTTGTTTATCAAATGATGGGATTGAATATATTGTTGAAAAGGGCATTTCCGCCCCGATAATTTTGAGACATGTATATTCGATCGATATACAGATTCATCATTGTGCGGTCTTTTTTCAATCCCGAAATTTGTACTCAATTTCGATGTATACACCAGATTTTTCGATGTTTTAATGACATTTGACCTGTTATCTTCTTTTTTGCTGCATCCTATACATAAAAATGCCAAAACCAGAAAATTTTATTTTTTCAAGACCGCTGTGGATGTTTCGACCGCACAACGATGAAATTATATATCGACATAATATACATGTCTCAAAACTAACGGGGCTGAAATGCCTTTAACAAATTTGTTTTTCAATCCCATCATTTTATAGACATAAGACAACCTAAATCGGTTGAACAAGGAGAGGTGTTAACAATTAAAGCCCCAGATAACTAGTTGTGACTGACATGCAAAAAGTAGGCAGACCGGATTTGGTCTGCATAATGTCACAGTCTGCCTAATGATGGCCAATGGTCCTCTTAGAATTAGGCAGACCTGAGAATTTGTTTATTTCATATTACTTGAGGAATCACAAATTCCCATTGATCACACCTTGGTGGTCACATTTAGAACAAAACTAGAGAAAGTGTGTTTAAAATTGAGCGGTTTTAAAGTTGTTTGTATATGTCTGCCCAATGATGGTAATAGGGTCATGTCTGCCTAATGCTGAAAACAGCCTTATATATATATATATATATATATATATATATATATATATATATATATGTATATGTTTTATAGACTCAAAAACGGCTGGACCGATTGAGCCCAAACTTCCTATCTATCGCTCCGCTTTTCAGAAGGTCCGAGCACCCATGTGGTTAATGCATTAACGCTCCTTAATTTTCCATATTTGGTTTTGTTAACCGAATAACGCTCTTTGTTGCCTTGGGGTTCGCCTGCCACTTTTTGCGACCTAATTTTCCATATTTGGTTTTGATAACCGAATAACGCTCTTTATTGTCTTGTGTTTTCGCATACGGCTGCTTGCAAGCTTTCCGGAAATTATCTGTCCTCCGCATTCTGCGACGTGTCGAGTGGTCAGTAGTTATCCAGGTGGGGATGTGGAGTCGAGATTGCTTTGTTAGCTCAATCGCTGCGCTCAACACGGGATGGGGAGTACTTGACCTTCGGCGATATTTCGGGCATCAGCAGCAACGTGAAATTTGTTATGTATGGTCAACTTAGGACGTGACATTGACCTTCAAACGGGTACCCGCAAATGATATTTCGGGCATCAGCATGCTGTCGGCGTGCATGTATGGGGTTACCTTGAAAAACAAAAAATAATGGATCGACCAAATCCATGGGTCGAATCTCGACAGTGGCGGGCTAATCTGCAAATCGGGTCCAATTTTGCATGCGCCCGTGTCCTTGCTCATATACGCTCATATAGTCATGTTTCTGACAAATGCCGCCAGTGGCGGGCTAATCTGCTAGTCTACTATATATTTTGGGACTTCCGTATATATGTCCGCTATAGACTCGAGAACTGCTGGGCCGATTGAACCCAAACTTGCTGTGTAAGGGTAAAAACCACAGGCAGTGCACTCGGACCATTCGCGAGCCCGTGCGACCACTTATTCACCCTTCAACTGCCACCGTAATTGTGATTGGTGGGTTAATCGCGTGATAATTAATGAGCGTTTGTATATGAGGCGTCGCTATTACTTTATAGTCTGGCTGTTGAAGGGTTGAACCCGGAAAAAATTCTTAACAAGGTGAATTTGGTGTCATTCGAAGCAGAATAACCCCCTGGTGAATCCGCTAAAATCCGCTATGGGAATTTTTTTTTATTCAAGATGGCGTCCAACATGGCCGCTTGAAAGTTGAAAATTTCGAGAAGTCTATTGTTTGACTCACCCAATAAAACTATCAACCCGTTTTATAACCAAAATTCCTTTTGTAGTGTATACAATATATTTCCAGAGCAAACTATGTTGTTTCCGGGTAAAAGATCTAAAGATGGCTGCCAAAATGTCACCCAAAACCGGAAAATATGTGTTTTTTCTTTATTTTCCCACTAATTTTCCATATTATGAATCTATTGACTTCGAATCTCCCACCCGAACGAAAGATACATCTATTGAGTGTTGAGATTGCTTTCTGGCTATACAGCCACATTCAATCCAGTTTCTGATCAACAACCGTTTGCTCAAAATTCGTGCAAATCTCCTCACGACAATCCTCACAGGCAGTGACGCACTTAAGTCCATTTTTGCAACAGGAACATTGATTTGTGCAACAAGGCTTTCTTGGCGACATTTTATAATTTCATTGAATGAATTTAAGAATATTTCTGGTGCTGGTTCTAGGTCAGTCATTATTGGGATAAGTATTGACCCCTGCAGTTTCCATCCCCAATGTCTTGGTTCTAGATATATGTTCCCGAGATATGCCCAGATTAAAACCTGTAAGTGAACCATAACACTATGGAAATAGGCTGCCCTCTCTGTAGGTGCCAATTTCTGAGGTTCGATAGCAGACCGGCCGGAGGAAATCATGGTCATGAACTTCTCGTATCTTGTTGTTCACTGGTCTTGTGTTTTGTGTTTGTTAAGTCTGTCATTGTGCCGTGTATTTTGGGCACACCTGTGCATGCAATAAACCCATTGATGGCGTACAGATTCAGTTATTCCCCTTCCTCGCGTAAGTCCACCCCGACTTTTGATGGAACGCATCAAGACTTGCTCAATAACTAGGTCACTTGATAGTCCTGCCCAAAACCTACTGCTCATTCGAATAGTATGAACACCATCCTCTATAAAACATTTGTTTAACCACGGATATTTCTTGGGTAAGTAAAGCATCATTTGCAAATACAAGCGACATCTCTTTGCATAGTGCACGTGCCCAGTGGCGGCAAACAAATTCAACATTTTTCCTACTAAATGGAGATTCCAATCTCCTGTTCTCTCAGCTCGAATAAAATCTTTCAACATTTCTATGTACTTCATATACTGTATCCAAAGTTTGCATGTTCTGGATTTCTCGCCAGGTACGTCTTGTAATATAACATAAGTTCGTTCAATTTGAGCAGTTCTATTGAATCGGAAACAGCCGAAACTGGGTGGGCCCATCAAACACTTTTTCATACAGATCATTTATCGCTTTCACTTCAGCCTGACTAAGCTTCTCCCCTTCGAAACTGCCTGTACCAGTTGAAGTGATTCTTTCGATTGCCGATTCTTCGACATTTGATGTCGAAGGTATTTCGATATTTAACGTTGGCGGTACTTCAACATTTGATTTTGCAGATAATTCGGTATCTGTTTGACCCCGCATCATCGGCTGTCGACTTGGAAATTTCATTTGAATCCTCAGAGATCAATTCACCCAACAGCTTGTTAGTAAGGGCTACGCCCACAAGGAAATGACCTCTGAGTGTTCGCGAGAATGCCTTCCCGGAAAGCATTGTGGCAACTACGTTTGAGCCATAAGCGTTTTCAAGAGCCTCATCTAACCCCGACCCATTCATCATGGTACCAATGCTACCCATGAAACTCATCAAATGGAAGCCGCCGAGTCTACAAACTATTCCTAGTGACTTGGCTTCAATTATCTCAACCGCTTTGAACCAAAGTGGCTGGTCAAACGTCAAGCATGGAGTCACAATTCCGAACGCATGATTCTGAATATACATCAAAGTGGAAAACAAACAAGACTCATCTCATGGGTTGAGGTCTATTATCGGTAGAAAAAGAACTTCTGACTTGGCTGAAGGTTCTGAGCGATTTGAAGAAAAGATGTGTTCCATGAATCGAGACCAGTTCGGTGTATGCTTCATTGCTCGATTCGAAAGCCAACCGCAATGCCATAACAAATCAGTGTTCAAACCTGGAGGCAGTGTGTATGGGTTTTGTAACTCAAGCATGGGTCGGTACTTTATTGTGGATAATTCCAACTTTTTAGGTTTCAAATAGTGTATGATAGGCACACCTTTGTCTTCGATCAGTTCTTCAACCATAACACGTTTTTGACGAGTGATCACATTTGATGTAGGTGTAAGCAGGGTCTCGTCCTTCGAAGTTGATACTGCGATTATCCCCATACCATGAAATGAACCTTTACCATCAATAGTAGCGACGTTGTGGTCGACGTTATCTGCTACCCACTGAGTAAAGGTACCTGGAAAATACTCCACTAGTGTACTCTCAAGACGTTCCACCTACATCACTGATTGCTTGTACCTGCTTACTTCGTCGTAAGTAGTTGAAACCCCCAATTTAGACAGTTCATCAACAAGCCACCTTGACCCGAACACGTGATCCATTTCAACCCCAATACCAAAAAGGGTAGTGTGATAACAGACCGGGACCTCGCATATTGCTCGATACTGTGACCAATGCTATTCTGTTTGATTTCAGATGGAACAAGTATCTCCAGAAACATTTGTAAATGGCGAGGAATCCATTTATTTCTGTCGTCAATATTCCCTATCTCTTCGCTGGTGGGGTAGGTTTTCTTATCATATTTCATTTCCCACAACTTTGCCCTAATCATCTTCGCGGCGGTCACAACAACTCTGTCTGCCTCCTCCTGCATGTCATCTTTCTTATCCGCATACCACTTGTCATTTATCAGGTACTTGGCCATATCTTTGAAGCAAATGACGTTGCTACGCCCTTCGACTTCAGCAAAACATATATACTCCCCATACCGTTCTTCCGATTTCTGTTTAAGGCGTTTTATTGAATATGATTCTGACCCAATTGCTAGCTCTACCATTCGAATATGTAACTCGGACAGATTATACAGTTCTTACCTCTCCCAGACTCCAGCCATACACGCAACGAATCAAATGAGCGTTGCATTTCGACACTTGGTGTTCTGCCCTGTGGTTTTCTCTCAGATGGTTCCTCATTTATTTCTAACAAGATGCATGATATACGGCTTCTGTAGCAAGATCAATGCAACTTAGAATGCGTTTCTGAACCTTCAATGCCCACGAATCCTCTCTTATTCGGAAATGTTCTAAAACTTTATCTCTAATAGGGAGAGTTGCTACTGTTCGCACTTGCCTTCTACCGGGATGACGGGGATCTGGTGTATGGCACCCTTTCCACATAATCTTCTTTGAAATTAAATGGGTCTTGTTTAGACCTCATTTTCTTAGATAGCGGAACCGTATCCATACACACATGATTGACACTAAATGTTCTTTTCCTATCAGTGAAATCACACCTACAGTCTTTATGGACCAACTAGACCTTACCAATGGGTGTGGTTATTTGTTTCCCCCTTTAAATATTCAGATAAATGGTTATATCCTCGCTCATCAGAGAAGTCAATCAAAGTCTCCAATCCTTTTGCCATAAGTTTTACCAATGGATTTTCCTTAGTTAAGTGTCCACATTACATTGACATATGATATATGAAAGGATAAGACGCACAAGTCCTCTTGAAAGTTGCTGGTCCCTAGATACGGGGTTGGTTCTGCCATCGCCGAACACGTACCAAACCAAACCAATGAGACTAGTATGAGAACTAAAAAAACACAACCAAGTAAAATGCAGTTTGAATGTACAATAAGCCTTCTGCGTATATGTGGGCACCGTTAGGTTTCAACAGAAGGCGAAAAATAAACACAATGTCACACAAAAACCTATCAAAATAACTATATCAAGAAATTATTTGCCACTACATGCTTGAAGAAATAATCGCTACGTTTTATTTGATAGTTATATTACATTATTACATAAATCATTGAATTTATCGTCTTGGACCATTAAGGAGCGTTCAACATGAATCATTTCCCGATATAGAATGATAAATTCGAGACTGACTCTTTGTAGTTTAATGAAAGCTATTAAAGAGCGTTTAATTAAACGGAATTTCATCATGATATAAGAAATACGTTTTCCATTGTCCATATTTATGTAAATATATTATCTGATGACCTTGCAATTATATAATCGTTCATTATATATACATATATGTACTGAAAACAACTGTTATCTAGATCACTTAGCGCATATATAGAGTCGCTTAGTCACAATTACCTTCATAAATTACGTCAGACCACTCCCCTATTCGGGGCGCTGTAGAAAATTTTCCCCAAAGCGGATTTTAGCGAATTTTGTATATGTTATACTCGAAGGTCTCCTCTTTCCAACGATACCAAATTTAGCTTGTTAAGAATTTTTTCCGGGTAGGTCCTACAGTTCAGCTCCGACAGCCAGACTATTAGTGAAAATACGGCATACAGTTTGACCGTCTCGGAAACTGGGGATATCGAGACGAAATTTCGTACTTAGGGGTTCCAAGGGACGGGGGAGAAATTCGTCGGGTCAGTTTGTCCACCCGAGGTGACCTTGACCTTGAAACGGGTACCCACAAATGACTTTGGGCGATATCTCGATAGTCAGCGGTGACATCGATGTGAAATTTGTTATGTATGGTCAACTTGGGACGGGAAATATTTTTTTCAGGTTAATTTTTGTCGGGTTATTTTGTCCACCCAACATGACCTTGACACGGGTACCCGCAAATGACCTTGGATGATATTTATGGCATCAGCTGTGGCAGCGACGTACGGGGTTACCTTGAAAAAAAATTAATGGATCGACCAAAGCCATGGGACCGATATCGCCAGTGGCGGGCTCATCAGCTAATTATATATATAAGTTTGGTAGAAATCGGTGTCAAAAGTATTTATAACTTTGGTGCCCTCCCCAATTTCAATCCTTCACTCGAGTGTGCGATGCTACTTAGGTTTTTAAAACCACACCACTAGATTCCCCGCATCATGGAGATGACTACATATAAGTTTGGTGGAAATTTCACAAAATTAGCAGCCAATTATGCAGATGAACATTTCAAGGTCAAAGCAATAATATTTAAAAACACTAACAAGCTAACAAAACTAGAGATAACAATATTTAGTGGCATGTAGACAGTGTGTTACGATTGCCAGTTATAGACAATTACCCATATTTTGTGAGATGTTGTAATTATAACAGGTTTTTTTAGATACAAATTTACACAAAATAGTATTTGATTTTGACCTTGGCAGCAATAACTACTTGTTCCATATCTGGATTATTTCTCTTTTTAATTTTTTTTATCAAATTAGAGAGTGTTTTGTGATTACTATATATATGTTAGATGTCAATAAATAGTTACAGGTTAGTCATGCTGAAACGATGATATTTATTTTGATCATCCACCCCACCCAGCTTATTATAAATCGATCATCCACCCCACCCAGCTTATTATAATTACAAATCGATAAAGTAATCAAATAAAACATCTAACGCTCAGTGTCTATATATCCTATTAAATCGATACCGATTATCGGTGACCGTAACACAATATGCAAGCATGGTGTCGATGTATAACTTTTAAAGTTGACGAAATTCATTTCTTATAGCAAGAACACGTTGATACTTTGTTTTCTATAACCTGCACAGGTACCATAGGGCTTGCACCGGGCTCATCATCTGCACTGCATGCCCTATACGTCGTCCTTATATACACGTGCCGACGAGAGACAATGGGAACGAGAGTGGGGAAAAATAAGAAATATTTCAGAATAACCCTCTAATTTCGTCGTTATAAAAATAGATAATGACGAATTATTGTTTATTATGTATGACAAATCAGCACTGAGCGTTAGAAGTTTTATTTGATTGATTGATCGATTTATAATAAGCTGGGTGGGGTGGATGATCGAACAAATATGGCCACATCGTTTGAGCAAGATCAGTCTAGAATTTTGACATATTGGGAGACAATATTCGGTGGTAAAAATGTTTTAAATGCTATGGATAGAATTTGAATTGATGGGCTCTTGGGGTATTAATTGAAAGAGGAATCCTTCGCCGTGTCGACATCGACGCCATTCTTCAGATAAAAGGGCTTAATTCGTCATATTTTCGAGTGATGGTAAATCGGGAAAATTCTATCGTTCTCTGTGTGTCTAGTATACTACCATTAACGCATAGCAGGCGCGTATATAATAACAGTGCATGGCGGCAGTGCAAAGGCGGACCAGTGGAGCGAGTTACAATCCCCTGTTCACAGGTAAAGTACATGCATTTCTTTATATAGTTTCAGAGCATTTTCGTTTTGAATAATCACCACATTATTCAATACGACACGGGCATGGCAATCGCACACTCATGAACAAGTTTAGGAACATAACAGCAATAGCTGAAACAGAGGGTCCATTTTTCTTAGTCTCGTGGTCACCTCGCTCTCATCTGATAGTTATTATTTCTCCCTGGATTCCTCACAAGCAAGTATTGATTACTTACTATAATTGTCTGGGTAGAAATATTTAGGTAGAACCAAATATTGATTGACCACTATATGTGCATGACATTCACGGATAAACAATCTCATGGACGCATTATCACCCCTGGTCAAGTGGTCCTGCTGATACGCTATGATGCCGGTGGTCCTGCTGAATTCCTATGATGCGGGTAGTCCAAACTTATTTTTTCTAAAACTGTCATTTTCGCCGTGTTTGGCTAAACCGAGCGATTTCAGAAAAAACATTGTATGTAAGAAACGTTCACGAACATATATAGTTTTGAAAAATAAAATAATGCCTGCGCTTGTGTTTCTAAAACGACACGAATAACCATCTTGATTATAGTCGATTTTTGACATTTAATACAACCGGTATATTAACAGTATTTCGCAATAGATATGTTTTTTATGTTTGATATGCATAATGGCTTTTCTTGTATTTCTTCAGAATACCGGAACACCGCGAAAAAGACAAATTAAAAAAATATAACGGTACTTTTGTTAACAGCATCATTTTGCCCGAACAGCATCAAAGCAATTCAGCAGGACCCAACATCATCATAGCATATTGGTAGGACAACTTTACCAGGGGTGGTTATGGCAACCATACTAAACTACCACGCATATACACTAACTTATCATTATGTTTTTATTGGCATCCATGTTATTGAAACTTACATACATGATTATTCTGGGCAATATTCGTGAGTTTTAGTCCTGGTTCGGATGACATTCACGGACAAGCAATCACATGAACGCACTATTTATAAATTTGTAGTAACCATGGTGATAATCATTCATAAATGGCAACCATACAAGACTACCACGCATATATATTATATTATCATCAAATCCGTTATACATTATTTATAAATGTGTAGTAACCATGGTGATAATCATTCATAAATGGCAACCATACAAGACTACCATGTATACATATTAACTTATCATCAAATCCGTTATACATTATTTATAAATGTGTAGTAACCATGGTGATAATCATTCAGAAATGGCAACCATACAAGACTACCACGTATACATATTAAATTATCATCAAATCCGTTATACATTATTTATAAATGTGTAGTAACCATGGTGATAATCATTCAGAAATGGCGACATACAAGACTACCACGCATATATATTAACTTATCATCAAATTCGTTATACATTATTTATAAATGTGTAGTAACCATGGTGATAATCCTTCAGAAATGGCAACCATACTAGACTACCACTCATATATATTAACGTATCATCAAATTCGTTATACATTATTTATAAATGTGTGCTAATCTTTCTGAAATGGCAACCATACTAGACTGCCACGCATATATACTAACTTACCATCAAATCCGTTATACATTATTTATAAATGTGTACTAATCCTTCAGAAATGGCAACCATACTAGACTACCATTATTTATAAATGTGTGCTAATCTTTCAGAAATGGCAACCATACTAGACTGCCACGCATATATACTAACTTACCATCAAATCCGTTATACATTATTTATAAATGTGTACTAATCCTTCATAAATGGCAACCATACTAGACTACCATTGTTTATAAATGTGTACTAATCTTTCAGAAATGGGAACCATACTAGACTGCCACGCATATATACTAACTTATCATCAAATCCGTTATACATAATTTATAAATGCGTACTAATCTTTCAGAAATGGCAACCATACTAGACTACCATTGTTTATAAATGTGTGCTAATCTTTCAGAAATGGCAACCATACTAGACTACCACGCATATATACTAACGTATCATCAAATCTGTTATACATTATTTATAAATGTGTACTAATCCTTCAGAAATGGCAAGCATTCTATACTTCCATCGTTTATAAATGTGTGCTAATCCTTCATAAATGGCAACCATACTAGACTACCACGCATACATACTAACGTATCATCAAATCCGTTATACATTGTTTATAAATGTGTACTAATCCTTCAGAAATGGCAACCATACTAGACTACCATTGTTTATAAATGTGTGCTAATCCTGCAGAAATGGCAACCATACTAGACAACCACGCATATATACTGACTTATCATCAAATCCGTTGTACATTATTTATAAATGTGTACTAATCCTTCAGAAATGGCAACCATATTAGACTACCACGCATATATACTAACTTATCATCAAAGCCGTTATACATTATATTTTTTATTGGAATCTAGTTTATTGGAACTTAGTTCAACTTACATACAGGATTGTCCTGTGCAATATTCGTGAGTTTTAGTCCTGGTTCGGACGTTAGCACTCATTCAGGTACAAAAGTGGTCAATATGAGCCGGTTTCTTTGGATATATATATATATATATATCCTTCTTGACATTTGAATTGCCATGGTGTTTCTCAAATTTCTAATGATCTATAGTCTAGTCCAGACAACGACGTCATTATCAAGGTAGACATAGGGAACTTCGATGAGCCTAACCTACTTTCCTATAGAAACTTCATTTCAATAGATTGACGAAAGCCTGACTTTGGTTCCCTCCCTCCAATTTTGATATATTGCAGCGACGAGTTACATAAGATTGATATACGATATTCCGGAACAACAGGTATGTCTTGAATGGTAAACGCCATTAGTGGTTAATACGTTGAGTACTTCATTCAACGGTTTTCATTTAACCCTTTCAGTGCCAAGTCCGATTTTTTTATCAACCCATATACCCTGTGCCAACGCATTCTGTTATATATGCGAGTCGACCATAGGTCGGCTCGCATATATAAGAGAATGCATTGGCCTAACAATTTTTCATAATTTGTTATTATTTTTTACAATTTTAATAATTTTTTCTTATATTCTTTAACAGACTTATTTTGTTTAGTGCCAGGGAATTTTACGTTTTTCATGGGCATCAAAATTATTACTATGAATACTTGGTGATAGTTTTGAGTTATAACATGCCCCTAAGGTTTTATCCAGTTTGTTTTTAAATTTGCTATAGCATACCCAAAATAAATTCAACCCAAAAAAACTATTTTATTTTTTATTTTTTTTAGAGCCGATTTTACAGACCGTAAATTAGGGCCGATCAGATCGGTCCTGACACTGAAAGGGTTAAGCACAAAAGACCTCTTCCTGTTGGAAATTTAAAAAGCAACTATTGCCAATCGAAATAGATAATTATTACTGTGTTGACGAGGCTGAAAGCTGTCTCCAGTCGGATCTTTGAGGCTACGTACATATACAGATAAAACATTCACGAATTCGTCACAGAAGATTATATAGATGGCACATATTTGGTAGTAGTATGCATCCCTTAACTAACACTATTTCTGATTGGGCAAAAGCCGCCACGTGACAGTCCTGGAAAAAGTCATATTGGACTCCCAAAAGTCATATTGGACCCCCGACTGTACAATATCACTTTTTATTGGGACTCCGTGACGTCACGAATTAACTCTATTGCGAAATGAATCGGTGAAATTGTGTTGCGCACGCAACACTGATGGATTTTTAGCAGACGTTTCACTTCCGCATTGAGTTTTTTTTTTCTCACTTCCGTGTTTACTTTTCCAAATCATGCTTTCTGATGATCAAAATACAGGCTTTTATAGAGAATTAAGTGCCGACAGATACCAAAAATAACCACAAAAGATTTATTTCCAAACTTTTGATAAACTTACAGATGGATAATAAAAATGTCATTATACAATCTTGTGTACAGTATGAGTTGTTCTTGTACTCGTCCAGGTTGTGGTGAAAAGTCATATTGGACTCGACACTGGCGTTTCTCGTCCAATATGACTTTTCACCACAACCTGGACTCGTACAAGGAAAACACATACTATACACAACATTGTATAATAACTTTATATTGTTAATGTGGTGACGAGGCTGAAAGATGTCTCTGGACCAATCGGATCTTTGAGGCTACGTACATATACAGAGAAAACATTCACGAATTCGTCACAGAAGATTATATATATATGGCACATATTTGGTAGTATTATGCATCCCTTAACTAAAATATATTCAACATATACTGCAAATCATGCATTTTACTGCGATAATGATGTTGGATTGAAATTTAAATACAAATGCATCCCAACATAATTACTTATTATACATGTATAATTAATATTATGCTCCTTTCTGAACCCCACCCCCCCCCCCCCCAATCGCACCATCGCCACGTCTCGGATAACTTCAGGATGACCGTCTTATCATTAAATGCTTGTCAACAGAGACCATTTTCTCACAGGGACACATATACGATGTGGTAATATTTTGTGAAACACCTTTATCGCGTACCGGAAATTATAAGACGCTGGAGAAGCTTATTTACGAATACACCCGGATATCCTCGGCTGTTGTCGGTGGTTATTACATCATCGAAAATGGATTTTGTTGTAATTTTCATGACTTGAATGCGTCTTTATGGGACATATATTGGTCGTAGAAAGGTAGTTTGGGTATTTATCTACCTATTTTTTACCAGGAAAATTTCAAAAGCGAATATTATTTTGTGTATTTTGGAGCGCAAACCGCCATGTGGCTTTAAATGATATTTGCCTTGATTGAGAGTGCTAATAAGATAGTGCTGTGGGTCTACGCTCTGTACGTTTTCGCGTGATTTCTTATCTAATAATAGCCCTTAAAACTATCCCGCGAATGTGTTAATAAATTCTTAATAACATTTATATTAATTGATAAATATTTTGCGCACAGGTGTTATCGTTTCATATCTATTATTGTATACTAGGATTCTATATAACACTTCTTAAGAAGAGATACACTAAAGATATCGGCGTGTTTCACATCACTTTAAAGATATCGGCGTGTTTTACATCAATTTAAAGATATCGGCGTGTTTCACATCACTTTAAAGATATCGGCGTGTTTCACATCACTTTAAAGATATCGGCGTGTTTTGCATCACTTTAGAGATATCGGCGTGTTTCGCATCACTTTAAAGATATCGGCGTGTTTCACATCACTTTAGAGATATCGGCGTGTTTCACATCACTTTAAAGATATCGGCGTGTTTCACATCATTTTAAAGATATCGGCGTGTTTCACATCACTTTAGAGATATCGGCGTGTTTCACATCACTTTAGAGATATCGGCGTGTTTCACATCACTTTAGAGATATCGGCGTGTTTCACATCACTTTAGAGATATCGGCGTGTTTCACATCACTTTAAAGATATCGGCGTGTTTCACATCACTTTAAAGATATCGGCGTGTTTCACATCACTTTAAAGATATCGGCGTGTTTCACATCACTTTAGAGATATCGGCGTGTTTCACATCACTTTAAAGATATCGGCGTGTTTCACATCACTTTAAAGATATCGGCGTGTTTCACATCACTTTAGAGATATTGGCGTGTTTCACATCACTTTAGAGATATCGGCGTGTTTCACATCACTTTAGAGATATCGGCGTGTTTCACATCACTTTAGAGATATCGGCGTGTTTCACATCACTTTAGAGATATCGGCGTGTTTCACATCACTTTAAAGATATCGGCGTGTTTCACATCACTTTAAAGATATCGGCGTGTTTCACATCACTTTAAAGATATCGGCGTGTTTTGCATCACTTTAAAGATATCGGCGTGTTTCACATCACTTTAAAGATATCGGCGTGTTTCACATCACTTTAGAGATATCGGCGTGTTTCACATCACTTTAAAGATATCGGCATGTTTCACATCACTTTAAAGATATCGGCGTGTTTTGCATCACTTTAGAGATATCGGCGTGTTTCACATCACTTTAGAGATATCGGCGTGTTTCACATCACTTTAAAGATATCGGCGTGTTTCACATCACTTTAAAGATATCGGCGTGTTTTGCATCACTTTAGAGATATCGGCAGTGTTGACAGAAAACTTTATGCGGAAATATTGACTTTTATGTTTCTCTATGGTGCAAAATAACATACTTGTAGGTCACAATCTAAAGGAATGGTATGACCGTCTCAGTTTAACCGTAATATATTGCCTTCAAATGTCAGTATCTGACATCGATATCTCACTAGAATGTACATCGAACGCACGCACGTCATTTACAACGTGCTCTATGTGATTGCATATCGTACAATGTATACCCAAGCAAGATGACAAAATGTTACTTAAAACTTGAATCAATTCTATTCATGTTTAAGACACGTATCTCTTCCTAAATATTTAATGTGTTTATAATCGCAAGTCTCAAAGGGATCGGCGCTGTTGACTGTATACGAAAGAAAGCAGACGACCGATAAATAAAAGTGCAGAAGGAGCCCTATTTATTGAGGGTAATGTTGAGATAATAAGTTCAACATTGTCTTTAGTTGAATAATTCCTATTGGATAAATACCCATCAATGATGCTTTAGTATAGAAAGGCTTAAAATTATTACCCGAACGTTTCCTATGTGATAACCACTCATCAATGATGATTTAGTATAGAAAGGGTTAAACTAATTAACTGTGATAACCACTCATCAATGATGATTTAGTATAGAAAGGGTTAAACTTATTATCTGAACATTTCCTATGGAATAACTACTCATCAATGATGATTTAGTATAGAAAGGGTTAAACTTATTATCTGAACATTTCCTATGGAATAACTACTCATCAATGATGCATTACAATAGAAAGGGTTAAAATTATTATCTGAACATTTCCTATGTGATAACCACTCATCAATGATTATTTAGTATAGAAAGAGTTAAACTTATTATCTGAACATTTCCTATGGAATAACTACTCATCAATGATGATTTAGTATAGAAAGGGTTAAACTTATTATCTGAAGAGTTCCTATGGGATAACTACTCTACTCACAGATGGGGCATTAGTATAGAAAGGGTTAAACTTATTACCTGAACAGATCCTAACAATGACACTTTAATACAGAAATGGTCAAACTTATTATCTAAACATTCCCTGTGGAATAACTACTCACCAATGATGCTTAAGTATAGAAAGGGTTAAACTTATTACCTGAACATTTCCTATGTGATAACCACTCATCAATGATTATTTAGTATTGAAAGGGTTAAACTTATTATCTGAACATTTCCTATGGAATAACTACTCATCAATGATGATTTAGTATAGAAAGGGTTAAACTTATTATCTGAAGAGTTCCTATGGGATAACTACTCTACTCACCGATGGGGCATTAGTATAGAAAGGGTTAAACTTATTACCTGAACAGTTCCTAACAATGACACTTTAGTACAGAAATGGTCAAACTTATTATCTGAACATTCCCTATGGAATAACTACTCACCAATGATGCTTTAGTATAGAAAGGGTTAAACATATTATGTGAACATTTCCTATGGAATAACTACTCACCAATGATGCTTTAATGTAGAAGGTTTAAACTTATTATCTGAACAATTCATATGGTATAACTACCCACTAATAATGTTTTAGTATAGAAAGGGTTAAACTTTTTACCTGAACATTTCCTATGTGATAACCACTCATCAATGATTATTTAGTATAGAAAGGGTTAAACTTATTATCTGAACATTTCCTATGGAATAACTACTCATCAATGATGATTTAGTATAGAAAGGGTTAAACTTATTATCTGAAGAGTTCTTATGGGATAACTACTCTACTCACCGATGGGGCATTAGTATAGAAAGGGTTAAACTTATTACCTGAACAGTTCCTAACAATGACACTTTAGTACATAAATGGTCAAACTTATTATCTGAACATTCCCTATGGAATAACTACTCACCAATGATGCTTTAGTAAAGAAAGGGTTAAACATATTATGTGAACATTTCCTATGGAATAACTACTCACCAATGATGTTTTAATGTAGAAGTTTTAAACTTATTATCTGAACAATTCATATGGTATAACTACCCACTAATAATGTTTTAGTATAGAAAGGGATAAACTTATTATCTGAACATTTCCAAAGTGATAAGTACTGATCAATGAGTATTTAGTATAGAAAGGGTTAATCTTATTATCTAAACATTTCATATGGGATAACTACTCGTCAATGATGCTTTAGTATAGAAAGGGTTACACTTATTATCTTAACATTTCCTCTGGGATAACTACTCATCAATGATGCTTTAGTATAGAAAGTGTTAATAAGGTAACTACTCATCAATGACGCTTTAATGTAGACAGGTTTAATCATGGAGCTATTTTTTAAATATGTTTTCTATCAGATAACGAATATACAGCATGTACATAAATGAATAAATAGGCATTATTTAACAATGACAAACAGTAAGCTATACCCCTAAATTATTTGTTTCCAAGACTCATACCCCTGACTCGGACTAGTCATTTAGAAATATTTAAAATATACTCAATAAACTCTTTCCCTGAGCTGAATGGTGCCACTTTAAATATAAGCTACACCATTATGTTTCTTATATCACAAAGCTCTCTTTATATTTGCAGAAAAATATTTTTTTTTTATCAATTTAGTGCTCCCCATTTAACCCCCATCCCTGACTCAGCTGGCACCTTTTCCTTATTTAACCTCCATCCTTGACTCCGGGGGCACATTGTCCTCATTTAACCGCCATCTCTGACGCCGGGGGCACTTTGTCCTCATTTAACCTCCATCCCTGACTCCGGGGACAACCCTGTCCTCATTCAACCGCCATCTCTGACTCCGGGGCCACATTGTGCGCATTTAACCTCCATCCCTGACTCCGGGGCCCACCTTGCCTCATTTAACCTTGTCCTCATTCAACTGACATTTCTGACTCAGGGACCACATTGTCCGCATTTAACCTCCATCTCTGACTCCGGGGGCCACCTTGGTATATTTTAATCATACCATTGACTCATACCATCCCTGACACCGGGGGCACCTTGGCATATTTTAATCATACCATTGATTCATTAAAATTTATATGGAAATTCCAAGTTTTGTGGAAATCGGCGACATTTCGCAAAATTAGGCAGCCAATTATACAGATGAACATCTCAAGATCAAAACAATGGTATTTGAAAACACAAACAAGATAACAAAACTTGAGGTAACGATATTTAGTGAAATTTAGAGAATGTGTTATGATTGGCAGTTACAATATTACCATATTTTTTAGATGTTTTAATTATAGCAGGTTTTTTAGATACAAATTTTGAAAAAGTAGTATTTGACCTTGGCAACAGTAATTAATTGTTCTATATCTGGACTATTTCTCTTAGAGAGAGTTTTGTGATTACTATATATATGCTAGATTTAAATAAATAGTTCCAGGTTGATCCTGCTCAAACAATGATATTTTGTTATCATCCACCCCACCCAGCTTATTATAATTACAAATCGCCTAAGTAATCAATTAAAGTATCTACCGCTCAGTACTGCTTTGTCTGCTGATAAAATTATGTATAGATAATTTGTCACAGACAAATCAGCACTGAGCGTTAGAGGCTTTATTTGATTACTTGGGCGATTTGTAATTATAATAATCTGGGTGGGGTGGATGATCGAATAATATAGGGCCACATCATTTGAGCAGGAACTGGAATTTTGATGTCTTGGGAGACAATATTCGGTGTTAAAAATGTTTTCAATGCTATGGATAGAAATTTAATTGATGGGCGCTTGTGGTATTAATTGAAAGAGGAATCCTTCGCCATGTCGACATCGACAATATTGTTCAGATAACTTGGCTGAATTTGTCAGATTTCTGAGTGATGGTAAATTGGGGAAATTATATCGTTCTCTTTGTGCCTAGTATACTACCATTAACGTAAATTAGGGGCATATATAATAACAGTGCATGGGGGAAGAGAAAATGCGGGGCAGCAGAGCGAGTTACAATCCCCTGTGCACAGATAAAGTACATGAATGTTTTTTTATATAGTTCCAGAGAATTTTCGCTTTGACAAATCACCACATTATTCAATACGACGCATTGCACACAAAAGACAAGTTTATGAACATAACAGCTATAGCTGAAACAAAGGGTCCATTTTTCTTATTCTTATGGTCACCTCGCTCTCCTCTAATAGTTTATTATTTCTCCCTGGATTCCTCACACAATCATCGCAAGCAATTATTGTTTATTTACTATAATTGTCTGGGTAGAAATATTTTAGGTAGAACCAAATATTGAGTTGTCCACTACTTGTGCATGACACCTACGGATAAGCAATCACATGAACGCATTATTTATAATTGTGTAGTAAGCATGGTGATAATTCTTCATAAATGGCAACCATACTAGACTACCACGCATATATATTAACTTATCATCAAATCCGTTATACATTATTTATAAATCTGTACTAATCATTCAGAAATGGCAACCATACAAGACTACCGCGCGTATATATTAACTTATCATCAAATCCGTTATACATTATTTATAAATGTGTACTAATCCTTCAGAAATGGCAACCATACAAGACTACCACGCGTATATATTAACTTATCATCAAATCCGTTATACATTATTTATAAATGTGTACTAATCCTTCAGAAATGGCAACCATACAAGACTACCACGCGTATATATTAACTTATCATCAAATTCGTTATACATAATTTTTTTATAGGAATCTATTTTATTGGAACTTAGTTCAACTTACATATATAGGATTGTCCTGTGCAATATTCGTGAGTTTTAGTCCTGGTTCCGACGTTAGCACTCATTCAGGTACAAAAGTGGTCAATATTAGCCAGTTTCTTTGGATATATATATATCATTCTTGACATTAATTTTGAATTGCCATTGTGTTTCTCAAATTTCAAGGTCTAATGATCTATAGTCTAGTAGACATAGGGAGCTTCGGTGAGCCTAACCGACTTTCCTATAGAAACTTCATTTCAATAGATTGACTTAAGCCTGACTTTGGTTCCCTCCCTCCAGTTTTGATCTATTGCAGCGACGACAAAGGGCCACGAGTTTCATAAGATTGATATACGATATTCCGGAACAACAGGTATGTCTTGGATGGTAAACGCCATTAGTGGTTAATACGTTGAGTACTTCATTCAACGGTTTTCATTTAACCCTTTCAGTGCCAAGTCCGATTTTTGTATCAACCCATATACCCTGTGCCAATGCATTCTCTTAAATATGCGAGTCGACCATAGGTCGCCTCGAATATATAAGTGAATGCATTGGCCTAACAATTTTTCATCATTTCTTATTATTTTTTTTTTATTTTTAGAATTTTAATAATTTTTTCTTATATTCTTTAACAAACTTATTTTGTAGGTTTAGTGCCAGGGAATCTTGCGTTTTTCATGGGCATCAAAATTATTACTATGAATACTTGGTGATAGTTTTGAGTTATAACATGCCCCAAAGGTGTTAACCAGTTTGTTTTTAAATTTGCTATAGCATGCTTAAAGGGGTACTGTACGCCAAATGTTGTTCTTGGTTTCTATAGTCTCCGAGTCGGAGAATAAGGTAACAATTTTTCCATTATTTGAATGTCTGTTGAGTACGAAGTAGTGTTACGGATGGCAAATTTACCGGAATGCAAAAATACAAATTGTCGTTGTCGAGTAATTTTTGTACAGTTTTCAACCAAATGAATCAACTAAAAATTATATTATATGCATACTAGTCCCATATAATCATTTAAGTTATTGTATCGTCGCTAGTCAGTGAGTGGCTTGGGTGTTCTCCCCGTATCATCATAATATTTTAAGCGATCGTCTGTGCGATCGGTTTAACAATCCAGTATCCCTCAATTACTTTATATGATTACGGAAAATCCTAATTTAATTGACGCCATTTTATGGCTCCAGTCATAAATTCAATTTATATCAAATTATTAACTTTTAAATTATTAAATTTTAAGATAGCCTATTAACCTGAGCGTTTACAGAATACATCGTCGACTCAAATTACTTATGTTTCTATATATTATCGATATTAGATCGTTGTTGTCACTGGAAATTTAATGAAAATGGCGTACAGTACCCCTTTAAGCATACCCAAAAACAATTCAACCCAAAACAAACAAAAATCAAATCTAAAAGCAACCATTGCTAATCGATATAGATAATTATTACTGTGTTGACGAGGCTGAAAGCTGTCTCCAGTCGGATCTTTGAGGCTACGTACATATACAGATAAAACATTCACGAATTCGTCACAGAAAATTATATATGGCACATATTTGGTAGTATTATGCATCCCTTAACTAACACTATTTCTGATTGGGCAAAAGCGCCACGTGATAATCCGGGAAAAAGTCATATTGGAGTCCCGAATGTCAAATTGGACTCCCAATTGTGCAATATGACTTTTTTTTATCGGGACTCTGTGACGTCACGAATTAATTATTGCGAAATGAATCAGTGAAATTGTGATGCGAGCGCAACACTGGTGGATTTAGCAGACGATTCACTTCCGTATTGAGTTTTTTTTCACTTCAGTGTTTGCTGTTCCAAATCATGCTTTCTGATGATCAAATACAGGCTTTTATAGAGAATTTAGTGCCGACAAATACCAAAAATAAAGATTTATTCCCAAAATTGTTATAAACATACAGATGGATAATAAAAATGTCATTATACAATGTTGTGTACAGTATGAGTTGTTCTTGTACTCATCCAGGTGGTCCATATTGGACTCGACACTGCGTGTCTCATCCTATATGACTTTTCACCACAACCTGGACGAGTACAAGAAAAACACAAACTATACACAACATTGTATGACTTTATAATAGATGTCGGAATTCATTTAATGCTCACCATCTACAAGAGTATTATGCTACAGTTGTATTAACACTGAATATGGTTTTACCAACTCACTTATTCTACAGTTGCCTTAACACTGAATATGGTTTATCAAATCACTTATTCGACAGTTTTTTGTTTTTTTTTATTTAGCAGAAAGAATGACAAAGGAAGAAAGACAAATATTCACAGACATACATTCTCTCAGCCCAAGGCTTGGAAGAGTGAGACTCTACCATGCCATGGCCTACTTTCTTACATATAATTCTAAAATATTTAAAGGCACACAGTGTATTTGGATAATTTTAACAAAGAGTGTTCAGGTTAAAAGTTAATTTTAGGCTACGCTGGTATAATTTATTTTTCTCTAGAAAATGGGCTCTATTTTGCTACAACCATGCATAATTATTTTTTTAACTTTTTTTTTCTTTTCTTTTTTTCTTCAAAATATTTGGTTACATGTAGTATTTAAAGTTTGTATAATCAAAGTTCCAAACACTATGTGCAGTTTTAAATATTTTTACATTCTGAATTTACCAAAAACAATATAAATAGACAACCTAACATATTGCAACTGTATTGCAAATATTGTAGTTGTTGTAATTATTGGTTCGACAGCACTCGGGGAAAATACACAACGCTCTCTTGGTGTTTCGGACTGTGGCTGAAAAAAAATTGTGGTATTGTTAAGCAAACCGGCATATCTATTGACGTTCTCGGTGAATATGATTGGAAAGTAAAAATGATCGGTGTACTGAAATTGTACAGATATTGTATAAGTGTCTGCCGCTCGGGTACCGGGTAATTGATTTATTTTGCGTGTTGTCCAGTCATTGTTAAGCTCGGGGTGTACTTTGTGCCTGAAAAATCGGGTTTTCAATTACACTATTATTTAATTTTTAAGGCATTTAGAAGCGTCAGCCATTGGTTATCGAATTCATAGTTCATGTTACATTTTGCGTTGTATCTCTCGCATTCATACCTAAATTGAAGATCACAAAGGAACGGTCGAAGTGATAGTTGTGTGGGCGTGAATTTTGTTCTATATATATATTGTTTCAGCACTAGTAGGAACAGATTACTTTTTGAATTGTTGTGTTCATGATCTATGCCAATAATGATATTCTTTTTTGTTAGATCAATGGGAAATTGGTTGTTTCTTGTCCATGTTTCAATTTCTATCATAAAGGTTTGGACGTGGGGACAGTCCCAGAAAATGTGAGAAATGGTTTTCTGTGCGTTATGACAACGATTGCAAAAATCGTCGACTCAAAGGTTAGCCACCTTCAGAAATTTATTGGTACTAATAAATCGTGTATTTATTCCGCATTGGAGCCACTTATTCTACAGTTGCCTTAACACTGAAAATGGTTTTACCAACTCACTTTCGTAAATATCTTCTTGGTACATCGAATAACAGACTTCCAGTAGAATATAAAAAAGGGGCGATACACGCCAGACGACACAGCCAGCATGACTTGAGTTGTAATATTTGTGGAGTAGATATTGGTGATGAATATTTTTTTATTATTATTTGCAATGAATTGAAACAAATCCACAGACGTTACATATTACCTGGGGAGAGCCAATTAGAGAAAAGGTTCACGGTCTGTTAATTCTTCAAAGGATTAGCTTTCTAAGAATAGTGTTCAAAAATTGCAAAGATAGTTGTTAAAGTTATGTGAAACACTCCGGTAGAGTGATCAAATAGAAATGGAGAATAATCTAGCTCAAAGTAGTTATTTTTGTGAATATTAATCCAAATTTACAACACACACTGTCATTGTTATATATTAATTAAATGCAATGACTTTCGATGTCGAAATCATTTGCGTTGGTTTATCCACGATAGTTGCGTCCCGAATCGAGATGTAAATATTTACAATTGCGCATAGTTCAGACAATGCTTTCTATGGAGTGGTATGGTCGATTTCTTTGAGATTTTCGACGGCAGTAGAATGCTGCATTCCTCCAGGTGGCATAGCGCCTGAATACTAACTTATCAGTTTCACACACTCGAACAAGTCCATAACATGTCTCTAAATTGTGTTTCTTTGTTGAGTGTTTATGAATATAATAATTATATATTGTATATGAATCTGTACAACACCTATATCTAAACGAATTTGTGTGTACGATTGAATGTGTAAATATGTTTGTGCTTGTTTCCCTATATTTAGTCCATATATTTACAGGTTTTACCTGCACGCTTGTAAATATCTTCTAAAGATTAGAACAAAGAAACACAGACATCCAGTAGAACATAAAATGTGACGAACATCATCAGACGACGAAATCAGTATGACTTGTAATATGTGACCCGCCATATCAAATCCAGCCGTAAGTCGGGATTTTTTTTTACCCTGTGCCAATGCATTCTCTTATATATGCGAGTCGATCATAGGTCGCCTCGCATATATAAGAGAATGCATTGGCCTAACATTTTTTTACAATATTAATAATTTTCTCTTGTATTCTTTAACAATATTATAATTTCACCCATACAGAGCCCCAGACAAGCATGAGCAGACGACACTCTTCTATATGCTTCTATATATGTGTGGGGTTCCCTGCAGGGTAATGGATGTTTTTATTTTATGTCCTAAAATTTGTAAGAAACATCTATTTAAAAAAAAATGATAAAAAATTGTTAGTCCAATGCATTCTCTTATATATGCGAGGCGACCTATGGTCGACTCGCATATAAAAGAGAATGCATTGGCACAGGGCAAAAAAATCCCGACTTACGACTGGATTTGATATGGCGGGTCACATATTTGTTGAGAAGATATTGGAGATGAATATTTGTTTTCAATTATCTGAAATGAACTAAAACAAAACCGCCAGGGGTACATCCCCAAATATTACCGGGAAAATCCCACAAGAGAAAGGTTTCACCGTCTGTTAACTCTTCAAAGCAGGAGCGTTCTAAAGAAATTGGCTCTAAAGTCATCAAAATAGTGTCAAGACATTGCCAAAATAGTTGTTAAAGTCGCCGTCGCGAAAATTCTCAATATACACTCTCAAATAAAGCAATTGATTTAGGTACCCCATGGAACCAAAAGCCGCGATAGTACCAGACAGTTTGGTACTATAAGCCTTTAGAGCCTGTTTAGCGTTATAGAACCACATGTGTTGGTACTCCACATGGTGCCAATCGTTGGCTCCATGCTGATTGGGTGAGACCGTGGGTGTGTCAATATCGAGTGCCGTGTGCAAACGATTAAATTAAAGTGAAAAATGGCCGCCCGTCGACTCGCGGTCGTAGATCTGTCGGATTATTTCATTTAGCACTATGCAAGGCAGTCTTTGTGGTTTTGTACCTAATTGGATGTTTAAACGCGGCAGCATAATTTGGAATATAACATGTCACATTGTTAAATTTGCCGGTATCAGGGCTGTTTTGTTCTCTGGAGTATCAAATTGCTGGATCTATGCGTAGTACCTAAATACTTCAGAGTACCTGTCTTGATATTTTGGTACTTCAGATAATATATAGGGCGTATCATGAAAGCATCTATTTCTTGGCACCTCATATCGTGAGCGTCATGGCTTCGGTGACATAAATGCGGGGTGGGTATTATATGCACAATGCCCGGGTAGAACTTGAATAATTATTAGGTAATCCAGAGTACCAGCAATTTGGTACTATAGAGTACCAAGAAGTTGGTACTCCAGAGTACCAAACATGTTGGTACTCTAGAGTACCTAAACTTTTGGTACTCCAGAGTACCAAAAAGTTGGTACTCCCCCTGGGACAAAGCTTAGTACCTACATAGGTACTCTGAAGTACCTATATTTTTAAGAGTGTATGTTCATTTATTCATATTTGTATTAAGTTATGCACACTTATTTAAGAAAACAATCCCCCGCTGTATGAAAGATACGAGTGTTTACGACTGTGCTGTATGATAGCCTGATGCCTCACTTCATTATCTATTTTGACGGAAACTGTTATTTGCGAGAAAGCGTGTGACGTAATAGAGGACCCTGGGAATTCCCACTGTATCATGTATGGCGGACAGCAACATTTTTTGCGATCTGATTGTTCCTCGTCTGATTCGTCAGCAGAAGACATTTAAAATTTGACAACGGGAGCGTACAAGCACGAGCCGGAATTACCACAAAATCACCATGGTGTGAGACCACCAAACGATCCAGACCTTGGATGGCGAAGAGATGAAAATCGCGTACGAAAATGGTGAGTCACTGAGCGTCTATTAAAAATAGTGCGGCCACTGGCAAAACATGTGAAAATAAAATTGATGTAAATACAAGCGAATGCCCCCTTTATTCGAGCGGACGTGTGTAATAATCATAACGCATACTCAATACATCGAAATATGAAATATAATTCAAGGAAAAGTTGTGTCTGCCGAAATGTTAGTCTAAAAATATACTAGTAGTATTTTTTTTACTAAAAATGTCAATTTTGTGATGTATTGAAATTCTGGACTCGACCAGTGCCAGTCCATGGCTGCTCACGGATTGACATTGGATTCAGCTATTAGTATCAGTACTATCACAATGAGTGACAGTGTTTGAACTGGCTAAAAAAATAAATAATAATTTGCCAAAAAATAGCTAACTCTTGATTTGTGACATTGTCCAAGAAAAAAAAGTGTCTTGAATATTCAACATGTTAATTGTTATCTCGACACATCTTGAGATCCTGACATGCGCATCTCAAGATCTGAACATATTACAGTAATTATAGTATCTCGCAATATTATTTTGAGATCTCATCATAATTTCTTGAGATCTTGCCATATGATCTCAAGAAAATATGTTAATATCTCAAGATTCTTTTCTCGAAATCTCGAGAGAGTTGAGATAATATCTCGGTGGAGATATTTTCTATAACAGTATATGGTACATTGTATATCATTTTGAAGACAGATTCATTGCGGTCCAAGTGAGATGATTAATCATATTCATGGGTTCACGTGACTGCCGGGGTTCTATACATGTACATCTAGTATGTCTTTTGAATGAAAATCTGTTACGGTATCGGCATAGAAGAGAAACAGGAGGTATCTCGGATTCTCGGTCCAAAACAGCATCAACCCAACTAATTTCCCAAGCTGTTGTGGACTGAGAAGACTTGATCTATACATGCCAATGTATGTTATTTCTGAATATATAGTCATGAAACGGAAAAAAAATTACTTTCCAAGAAAAAGTTGTTTGAGTCAGTATTTAGGGCGGGAGAAAGATACCCGGGCTTTATTGTCGCCCCCACTCCCCAACCGAGAAGCTACTTATGACAAAAATGAACTAGTTAATTTATTGCTTATTTTGCTTCATACGGTCATGAAATGGTGAGAGATACTCAGGCCTCGGTATTTCCCCCCCCCCACCCAAACCATTTAATTTCTCGCCATTTCATGACTATATAAAGCGCTATACATGTAAGTGATCAATCATAAGATATTTGTTTCTCATATGTAGCTGCTGGTTTTTTGGGGGGGGGGGGGGTGGTATATTCAGGCCTCTGTAATTTCTCCTCACCCCAAATCCTGACTCAATAAATTTTTTAATGGATATATAGGGCAATATAAGCGATTAAATAATTAGTTTATTTTGTCATATGTAGATGCTGGGTGTGGGGGATACTCAGACATGTGTATCTAATTCCCCCCTCTCCTACCAAACCCTGACTCAAACAACTTTTCTTGTAACATGTTAATTTATCGCCTTTAATGACTATAACATCAAAATAAATAAGCAATAAATTAATACATGTACATTTATATTTTGTCATATGTTGAATTGGAGGAAATAAAGATATATATTAAGTCGTGAATCCTTAAAACAAGATATTAACAGACCTGGATAATGAAATAGATACCTGGTAAACAATTCAGCAGGTATAACTCCTGATAACAAATTGGTGCGAAACTTGTCCAAGATACATGTATCCATGAGAACAAGTGGACGGACAGACGCATCAGAACATACAGCAATGCCCTAAACATTCAACCCCTTAACCACAGCAGAACTGTGGGTAACTTTTCAGGATTTAGTCCGAAATATGGCTTGTTGCCATTCATGAGAGCTTTCCGGTGAATTTCAACAAGCCATATTTCCGACTGAATCCTGAAAAATTACCTATCATTCTGATGTGGTTAATGGGTCGATTATTTAGGGCATTACTGTATGTCGAGTTTTATACACATTTGTCAAAGTTTGCATCAATAAAATTGAGCAATTGAATGTTAACTCTGAGTTGTTCCATAATACATGTATTTCCCTTGTCATTTCAGGTGTTCATGCGGCCTATGTACAGTGATGGAGACTACCCGTGAGAGCAGATGTTGCCATGAGATTGAACAAGTTGAGGCCAAGCTGAAGGAAGTGACAAAAGCGTTTTCAGAGGGAGAAGAACACTTCATGTGTATCACTGAGACTGTCCCATTCAGGAGTGTGTGCCTGGACCCATGGGTGCTTGAAATTGCATGGTTGGGATACCAGCAACAGTATAGTCATCCGTTTAATGGACCTCTGCACAACAAATACAGGCATATAGCATAAAACAGTTTATTCGGTGGTGCTATGGCTAGATTTGGCTACCTTGGTTTGCATAACCGCAGACATCTTCCATCGTGTGTTGTGAATGGCATCAGTATGCTTTCCCAAATGATGGTGGAAATTACAGGGGCTTTCGTTTGCCCGAGCTGGAGAAATGAATGAATAAATGAATGAAATCTTAATACATTATTGTTACAATGTATCTCCCTAATCTTCATCTCCCATAAAATTCATCGACAAGTGGTATATAACAAAATGGCAAATTTTCAAGTAAGTGGCGCTCAGAAATGGGTTAACTCTTCCTGTGAGTAGAATCTCTCAGGTCATGCTCCATTTGCTACATGTCACATCTTTGTATCTCACATAGTACTAATCTAATTGTTATGAAATGTATCAAAGATGGGACACATCGCGAATGGAGCATGACAGGAGAGTTTCTACTCACAAAATTAACATATTACTGAGCGCCACTTACTTGAAAGTTTGCTTTTTTCAGATTTAGATTTTTTTTCTGGAGAATGAACACACAAAATAGTAAGTTATCCCCAGACAGAAATCACTCTACATGTATCTCCCATGGTAATAATCTAATTGTTATGAAATTTATCAAAGTGATTTATGTCAGGGGGTAACTTACTTTTTTATGTGTTCGTTCTCCAGAAAAAATTCTATTTCATGACAGGGGTTAAACTAAAACATGCCGAATGAAAACTGATATTTTCTTGATTCAACTAATAATTGACATATATATATAAACTTTTGGATAATATCTAGGGACTTACCCGATAGAAGTTTAACTATTTGGCATCACCAACAACAAAATGACATTCAAACATAATTTAACCCTTCCATCGTTCAGTAGTTCCAAATGAAATGTTCAGATAATATGTTCAACAAATGACCTGAACTTATTATCTAAACTTTAACCACCAATGAATAATGAATTACTAGATGAGGTACCCGGTGTAACACGTCATCTCCCCAGGATATCTTCACCCTCCCCCCCCCCCCCACCCAGTATAGCCCCCCCATATATGACTAAAAATAATTTCACTCATTTGATAACGTTTGACCCTGGAATGGCCAAATATTTTTGGATATTTAACTTTGTATTTATTTAAAAAAAAAATATTTTCAAGTGACAAATTCTCCCCCCCCCCCACTTTTCATAGTTTGATCCTGAAATGGCCAGAAAACTTTTTTTTTTATAATTCCCTATTTTTTATTAAAATGTATTTTTTTCCAAGCGACAAAATTTTTTAATCACACAATTGATTATTTGATCCTGAAATGGTGAGAAAAATGACTTTTGAGATTTAAATTTTTTTTTGTTTAATTTCATTTTTTCAAAAGTCCAGGTCTGGATAGCTACCCACAACCCAGCACCTACATGACAAAATAATTATCTTATGGTTTTATCGCTTATTTTGCTTTATATAGTCATGAAACGAAGATGTCCAGACCAGGCTATAGACCCCTCCCCCAACCAGCGCCTTCTTGAGAAAATCATGGTTTTATTGCTTATTTTGCTTTATATAGTCATGAAACAGCGAGAAATTAACTTCTTCCGAGAAAAAGTTGTTTGAGTCAGGGTTTGGTGCGGGTAATATGTCCAGGCTAGGAAAGGAAGAAAGAAGTCCAGGACCTACATGACAAAAAATCAGCTTGGGGTTTTATTGATTATTTTGCTTTATAGTCATGAAATAGCAAGAAATAGACTTCTCCTGAGAAGGTGATGTATGGAACTAATCTGCATAAAATGACAAAATAATGACTATTGATCACTATTTTTAAAGCAAACGCTTATTCTGGTCGTTATCGTTGTCACATTTTTGTATATTATAATGAAAAAAGAATGAGTCGGAGGAAAATTGGAAAAAAAACTTGAACCCCATACAATGCTGAGGATGCGGTCCATTTTGGGAGGGGCTGGTGTGTTTACCCTAAACATAGATATTATATTATTTAGCGTAATAACACTCTAGTATTTACTTTTTCAACTCAATGAATGGAAGAAGCCATAGTATACTGTATAGATCTGTATTTCACTATTTGATCATATTAAAATCGTTTTCACAAAGATGATACATGCAGATAAGTAGACAGCATAGCCGCCCAAGAAGCCATTCTGATAGTTCAGCCATAAACGTAATTCGTACTCTTCTTGTGGAACTTGAAAGCAGAAATCTGCGAAAGCGGTCACGTATCCCATGTATTTCATATCAACAATAGGTTGAAAGTTAATAAATTTCGAACTTCCCGTGGACGGTGGACATACATGTAGATCATGCCACGAATACCTACGCCAGCGGCACGGGAGTAGAGATTCATGGCATGATCTAATGTGGACCTATTATGACAGTCACAGTGACACACGAAATTCGTCCAAATATGTACGCATTTACTCCGGAGCTGTTGGCCACGCGAATAAATTCCTGTCGTATTATTCAATATTTTATTACACATATAAACCCATTCCCAATTCACGATTTCCAACGAAAACGAAATTGTTTCAATGTGAAATAAAACAAAACCACGCAAAAACCGATTTCGATAACACAATGTCAACAGAGTGCGGGAAGGTCCTCTATGACGTCACGGGTCAAAAATAAAATACACCTCATCTGTTGTTTTCGTTTCGAGCTGTGCGCATGACCAGGGGGTTTCCTGGAATGTGAATCGATAGCGGCTAATTTCGGGGCGATTCATTTCGTTCTCAGAACGACTATGTGGGTCTAATAAGCGGGGAAATGGGTAAAATGTTAACTTCGCGACGGCGACTTTAAATGGTGCTTATTTGTTAAGATTTTGTTATGAATATAATAATTATATACAGTATATGAATATGTATATAACACCTATATGTAGACGAATTTGTGTTTACGATTGAGTGTGTAAATAGTGTAAATATGTATGTGCTTATTTCGCTTTGTGTCGTGACTTTGCAATAAAATTTCACTCAGGCACATTGCCGGACTCAACCTCGATCAATGTCAGGCACAAATCGATTGAATTTATAGATTGTATTTATACTGTATATCAACTTAGGTGCCACTCCATCTCCCAAATATGACTCGACCGGCACCAACCTTTCAATTTAGGCCACCGTATTAGAATCATCATATCATGGAGATGATTATTTATAAAGTTGATGGAAAATCAGCGAAAATAGATATGTTTTATCAATGTTAGTGTCCCTCTCCCTCCACCATCCCAGTTGACTATTTAAACCACACAATTTCGACTCCTCGTGTCATGGAGATGAATAGATATCGATTTTAGTGAATATCAGCGACAAAAAACATTCTTATCAAATTTAGTGCCCCTCCCCATCCCTAACACAAATAGTAGCAAAGTGGCGTCTTTAAACCACAATTTTGTGGAATTCGGCGCTAAAAATATTTGTATCAATGTTGATGCCCCTCCCCTCCCTATCCCTGACTCGAGCGGCGCCAGCCACTTTTGACATCTGTAAACCACATCATTAGAATGCTCATATCATGGAGATGATCATATATAAGCTTGGTGTCACCCAAGTGTTGGTGTTGCCCCTCCCCCTTTTCTCCCAGACAACAACAGTGTCACTTAATGTACTTGAATCATTATCTTCCTTGTAAAAAGTTACCTGTCTTAGACCTCTGTGGAGCCATCTAGATTGTCCGCCGTCAATTTCGACAGCACCCAGACAGACATACAGACATTCGCAAATATGACATAATTCTCACCAACCGCTACGTTAACAGGCGGATAAATAGTTCGACCATACTGGCATCGCGCCAAAAATAAAATGGAAATAGCAGGGTGTAAGCAGGGTGCGATAGTTCGAAGACTACATATGTGACCCGCCATATCAAATCCAGTCGTAAGTCGGGATTTGTTTTAGCCTGTGCCAATGCATTCTCTTATATATGCGAGTCGACCATAGGTCGCCTCGCGTATATATATAAGAGAATGCATTGGCCTAACAATTTTTTACAATTTTAATAATTTGTTCTTGTATTCTTTAACAATTTTATAATTTCACCCATACAGAGCCCCAGACAAACATGAGCAGACGACACTCTTCTATATGCTTCTATATATGTGTGGGGCTCCCTGCAGGGTAATGAACGTTTTTTATTTTATGTCCTAAAAATTGTAAGAAACATTTATTTAAAAAACATGATAAAACATTGTTAGGCCAATGCATTCTCTTATATATGCGAGGCGACCTATATATGGTCGACTCGCATATATAAGAGAATGCATTGGCACAGGGTAAAAAATAATCCCGACTTACGACTGGATTTGATATGGCTGGTCACATATAGCCCGGGGAATAGTTAGCTCGCCGGGCAATGGTCAAAACAAATCTCTGGAACGTGAGGACGCTTCGTCCAATCATAAAACAGAGTATGGCCCTCTGTGAACTCAAGGTATATAATGCTGGAAAATATTGTCTTCAGTTAAGGGAAATGTTGTTTCTGTGTCAAGTTGCACGTGTGGCACCTAGTTTTCAAAATTGTCAAATATTTTCGTAACCAAAGTCGCCTCAAAACACATCAAGGTGTTCCACTGATCTACGCCGCGACAGTTGTCAATATTTACCTCTCATAACACGAACAGAAAATGTGTACACATGATACATGTTCTTGAAACAAGATAAGTTCACAGTGAATTAACGAATAGTGAACTCTATTAACCCACACGCATTTGGTCGAAATTGACGTTTGTGTTGGTCAAATTGAATGCATACCACAAAGTATTAGTGCCATTTGCGCTTTGTTTTTGTGCTTACTCTTTGGGGTTGCGAAGTTAAAGAGGAAAGAAATATGTGATGGTATACATTAAGCTGTTGTATACAGCGATTCCCCTGATGGATAATAACACAAAAACAAACAGAAACAATGCAAAAGATAATAGCAAATATTGTAAATAAAATAAACGGTGCTTTGTTGTTCATCGTCAGACGCATATAGGCGAAATCATAATCACAACCTAAACCTCAACAGTTCATGGTCGTCGCTTGTATTCCCAATTATTCATGGTCGTCGCTTGTATTCCCAATTATTCATGGTCGTCGCTTGTATTCCCAATTATTCATGGTCGTCGCTTGTATTCCCAATTATTCATGGTTGTTTCCCATAATACTCCCCAATTTGTTTCCCACACGAAGACAGCCATGTATTTACTCGCATAACGCGGCGTTATGGGAATAATTATAATTTGACCTTACTGTATACGCTATACGTGTATATTTACATACTAAGTGTGATTATCACTAAATCCAGCATTCTGATTGGTCGGCGCCCACGTGGCTAGTTGCAGTTATTTCTCGGTGAACGCGCAGCAGCTCATAACACCAGGCTCATAATTACATCGTCGCGTCATATAGGTTTGGGAAAGACGGACGCATAATGTTTTGGGCGCATTTGGACTCGCGCAGGATTGACTTAATAAATCATCGGGTTTCAATATAAAGAGAAATTGTTCCTGTTAACTTTTGCCAAGGGTGCTATGGTATATTTTGGGCTGGTTTTGTCACGATACACTTTTCGATTTAAATACATTTACAAAAGTGGCTTTTTCGCTAAATGTATATAAATATAAGGATTAACTGTCATGTGGACTGTTTTTATGGAGATGTAACCGTGAGGTAAGTGGTCATAACTTGTATGTAAAACCCTTCGGGTTTTACGCAAGTTATGGCCACTTACCTCACGGTTACATCTCCATAAAAACAGTCCACATGGCAGTTAATCCTTATGTAACAGTAAAGTTGTAAAGTCTTACATTATTTTAATTAACTTTAGTATTTAGTAAATGAGAAAGCTTTACATTTTCTATTTACGTGTAAGGTTCATACAACATCATTGGTCACTCATTCAAAGCCACTATAGTGATGAACTTGGTGGAGAGTACTCAACTGTTGCATTCTGATTGGTCATTTCGGAACGAGAGGGTTGGACGTTTGTCATATTTGGGAGAATTTTCACATGAAGATTTCTCATAAGAAATTAAAATAGTGGGTATGTGTTTTAATGAGGGATACGGCGTTGTGGTCTATGAGATTCCCAACGATCACGAGTTCGATGTAAATACTGGCTCCAGATGCAATTCTACTGAACTTTAAAAAGCACGCCCAATTATTGTGTTGACCGCTTTTAGTGAATATGTCAATAACTTGTGACGTCGTGTTCGATTTCCGATCTGTTTTATTTGGAAATGAAATGGCTGGGCTTATTAACAGTTGAGCAATCACCGAACATAATTTAGTGTAACACACACGGGCTATGTAAATATTCTACAATAAAACAGAATTCACACCTTTATTACATGACATATTGTTAATGTGATATACAGTACATACATAATGTATACAAGTACTGCATTAATACATCCCTGTTAATGTCCATTCGCATTTTCTTTACTATATGTGACCCGCCATATCAAATCCAGTCGTAAGTCGGGATTTTTTACCCTGTGCCAATGCATTCTCTTATATATGCGAGTCGACCATAGGTCGCCTCGCATATATAAGAGAATGCATTGGCCTAACAATTTTTTACAATTTTAATAATTTTTTCTTGTATTCTTTAACAATTTTATAATTTCACCCATACAGAACCCCAGACAAACATGAGCAGACGACACTCTTCTATATGCTTCTATATATGTGTGGGGCTCCCTGCAGAGTAATTGATGTTTTTTATTTTATGTCCTAAAAATTGTAAGAAACATTTATTTAAAACAAATGATAAACAATTGTTAGGCCAATGCATTCTCTTATATATGCGAGGCGACCTATGGTCGACTCGCATATATAAGAGAATGCATTGGCACAGGGTAAAAACAAACCCGACTTACGACTGGATTTGAAATGGCGGGTCACATATTCTCATTGCTAAGTTTTTATCCCTTAGGAAATTTTCAGATAATAACAGGCCATGTGTTGAAATTATTATATGAACAGTTCCAACCATTGCACTGTGGGGGAACTACTCCTAGAGATTTGGTTCTCTACCGAGTTTCGTGAGCATTATTGGCGACGATTCCGATTCTCCATCGATCAATCGCGGTATAAAACGTAAAATTCAACAGCATTAGAACAGTGTTTCGTGGGTTTCATAGAGCTACCGTAAAATTATAGTCACTGGCAATCAGTGTGTGTAAAACAAAATTAAAAACTAATCCCGAAATGCACAGAAATTGACTTTTTATTTTCCGATTCCGATTCTCTGCCGAGGACTCCGAATCTCTACTGAGCGCTCGGTTCTCTGCGAATAACTCGATTCTCTGCCTTAGGTAAATTAGTATATGCCGTCCGCAAACTTTGCTCGGTAGAGAATGTAAATAAAGCTCTGCAGAGAACCAAATCGCCAGGAGTAGTTCCCCCACAGTGAACCATTGAATAGTAATCCTTTTGAACTTGTATTTTCTGTCGTCTGCTTATATTTGCCGAACGTCCCTCGGTTTGAACAATAGACCATTCAACGGGTAATTTTATAACTCAATATGGGAGAATACATTTAGCAAAGAAAGGGTCACGTTTTCAATAGCAGTCACTAGCTATCAGTCCATATTAGTGAACCGGTTGGAATTTAATATTAACCCTTTAATGACGAGAGCTGTACTAGTGCAGCATTAAAGATCATGTGCCAGTGCATTCTCTTATATATGGGAGTCTCTGCCATATATATAAGAGAATGCTCTTGCTTACAAGGTCTAGGTAAATATCGTTAGGCCAATGCGAGACTCGCATATTATAAGAGAATACATTGGGACAGGGTTTTCACCAAATTTCAGGAAGCTCCATATGCAGTCACGGAAGGGTTCAGCAGAGTTAAGTCACAGTAAGGTTTCATGTCTGTGTGTAAAACAATCACATTCAATATAGAGTTCAATATAAAACCCACAGGAATCCTGCGAATGTATTCATCGCCCTAAATTGGCTCCTCTAAACACAGGGAGGTGAATATTACAGCACGGTACCATTCATTCTTAAGTACGTAATATCACTGTGTTCTCATCTATAAACCGAATTAAATCGACAAAATCAGGAGAGTATCAGAAAAAATGTTCAGACACGTGTGATACTAATTCACCTTTGGCCATTTTATTTTGGAACCCACCCACCCCTCGACCCAAATTCTTTTCAGTTTTAAGAAGTTGTTCGGACCATTTTCGTTACCCACCCCGCCCCCCGAAACAAGAAATCAAAAGATTTTCGGGAGAATATTAGAATGTTAACCACTTACTGTCTGTATTCGACCAACTACTTATGTTCGGAGTGGCAAAGAATAACATATACCGGGTATTTAGAAATTTTACAACAAAAACAATATATACTGACTGTCTAAAGGCAGTATTGTTGTTAAATTTAAATTATCTCTAAGTTTTAAGACCAAAAATAGTCTTAAAGTATGGAAAAGTATGGAAGAAATTTGTATTTGATCTGCAAAAAAATTGCTTTTGCCCACCCACCCACCTCCTCATAAGAGGAAATACCCCCCCCCCCCTCTCCCCGACAAAGTGAGTATTATGTTAGTATTCCGCGAAATACAGACAATCGTCGCGCTGTCTTTCTCCTTTGTAAAGTCTCGTAGAATCTCGAAATGTTGTCTGGGCCTCTGAGGTTTCTCAATTCGGCGTGACGCCATCACGTCGTCGCACGACTGAGCTTTCTCAATCTCCCTATGTGACGTCATCACTCTATCGTCTGCTTTTTGAGTATTTTCTGTATGTATCTGAGTATCACCGTAAGAGGTCTGTCCTGCCATGAGTGCAGAGTATCAAAGTCATTCTCCGGTTCCTCGCTTTTCATTCTGTCCAACAAGACGACACAAACAACGGCGCCTGAAAAAAACGACACAATCAAAGTCTAATTGCAAGTCAGAGTTCAATCCCCTGCTTTTCACAGCCATAGACTATAGACTCCTTCATCTATGAGGGTATCACCCCCCTCCCCATGAATCCTGAATACCAGTTAATTTTGGGGGTTGAATCCTGAATACCAGTTAATTTTGGGGGATGAATCCTGAATACATGTTAAGAAATAATATGCGATAAATGACATACAAATTAACGCCGGTCACGTTATATAAGTTGTAGGGCGAGTTGTTGCCGGATACGGTGTCATATGAGGCGAAGTGAGATTAATTAAGCCTCATATGTCACCATAGCCGGCAACAACGAGCCCTGTAACGATTTTATCATGTCACCCACATATCATGTTTTCCGTGTGAGAATTTGAATTACTTATACGAAGTTCAGGGGACAGAATATGCTCAATTTCAGATCTTTGAAGAGCTACTCGAGTGAGTTATTCTGTGATGAGCTGAAGGAGATTGACTGGATTGAGTTGTTATTGTGTGATGATGTGGATACTGCTTGGAATTTATTTAAGGACTTGTTTGTTGCCACAATTAATAAATGTGCCCCTTTCACTAAAGTCAGAGCTAAGATCCGTACTGAGCCCTGGATGGACAATGAAATTCTGGCTAAAATCAGATCCCGAGATAAAGCACTCAAGCAATTTAAACGGTTGAAAGACCCAACGCTGTTTGAAGATTTTAAATCTCTCAGAAACAAAGTGCAACATATGATTGCCAAGGCTAAATCTTCATATTTCAGTGAACAAATTGTAGCTAAAAAGAATGACTCAAAAGCCCTCTGGAAAACACTGAAATCTTTGGGTATGCCATCCAAAAAAAACACAAACAGTAAGTCACCCATTAACATTGAAATTAATGGGGAGTTATGTTCGGACAAATCCAAAGTAGCAGAAGAATTCAATGGCTATTTCTGCCAAGTTGCATCTCAACTTGTTAATAAACTTCCGGTCCCCTTAAATATTTTCAACAAACAGTTTGTAGACACTTACTACCATAGCAAAGGGGTGATTGCAAACAGTTTCAGTTTAGCCCTAATATCCGAATATGAAGTTTATGACCTTTTAACCGAACTTAATCCATCCAAGGCTACCGGTATAGATTCAATAGCAGCTAGGTTCCTGAGAGATGGTGATTCTGTCATATCTTCCCCTTTAGCACATATCATGAACCTTTCTATACATCATGGTAAGGTCCCAGCTGGCCTAAAAACTGCCAGAGTTGTGCCTTTATATAAAAAACAGGAGAAAACAAAAACCTGTAATTACAGACCAGTTTCAATCCTAAACCTTGTCTCAAAAATCCTTGAGAAGACTGTACATAAACAACTGGAGGTCTATCTAACCAAGAATGATATTCTATATGAATTCCAGTCTGGTTTTAGACAAGGCTTTTCAACTGACACAAGTCTAATTTATCTGTCAGACTTGATAAGGGCTGAAATGGACAAAGGAAATTACATCGGTATGGTCCTGATTGATTTACAAAAAGCATTTGATACCGTAAATCATTCAATCCTTCTGTATAAATTACAAGCCTTGGGTTTTTCGGATGCAGCTATTTCATGGTTCGAATCATACCTAACAGGCAGAACCCAGGTGGTAGATATAGGAGGCACCCTATCAGAGCCTAATTCTCTCACTTGTGGAGTCCCTCAAGGGTCAATCCTGGGTCCTTTGTTATACCTCCTTTACGTTAATGATGCGGAGGCATCAGTCAACTGTAACCTTCTTTTGTATGCAGATGACTCAACTCTGATTGTCTCTGGCAAAAGTGTAACCTCCATTGGACAGTGTCTCAGTACAGAACTTGAAAATTTAAGCAACTGGTTGGTAGATAATAAACTATCCCTACATTTGGGGAAAACGGAATCTATTCTTTTTGGCTCACAACCTAAGATTCGTAAACAGTCAAAGCTAATAGTTAACTGTAAGGACATTTCAATAAATTCCACAACCTCAGTCAAATATCTAGGAGCAATATTGGACCAAAATTTAAATGGAGAAATGATGGCTGAGTCAGTTTTGAAGAAAATCAATTCTCGTATTAAATATATGTATCGAAAAGCAAAATTTCTAAATCAGCACTGTAGGAAACTTATGGCTATGTCTCTTATCCAATGTCATTTTGATTATGCATGCAACTTTTGGTTTTCTCCACTTACAGTCAAAACTAAAGGAAAACTTCAGACCTCCCAAAATAGGATGGTTAGATTTATTCTTGGTCTAGAAAGTTTCAGTCATATAAATTTAGATCACTTTCAACATCTCAAGATGTTCCCAGTAGAGAATAGGATAATTCAAAGAAAATTGATACTCATGAAAAAGATCTATGATAATAATGGCCCAAATTACCTCAATTCTATGTTTACCTTAGCAAATCCTTCCCATGAAACAAGATCTGGAAAATTCAAATATAATATCCCCCCTTTGGTTCGAAGAGTTTTATGTATTCCGGCATTAAATGCTGGAATAATGTTGTAAAATATTTAGATCCTTCATGTAATGAGAAACAATGGAGAGCCGACATTATTGAAAGAATCTGGATATATATCAAACAAAGCGATGAAAGCATTTATAAATACTTTTGAAAGAAGGTTGAATTAAGCAAATCCCCCTTTGATTGATCATTTTTGGCATTTACATAGTATATATAGCTGGAAGCAATTTTCATGGTGTGGTCGATGAGTCATGTGATCTGAAGTCAGCAGGGTCCACAATGGAATCAAATTGGCTATGCCAGCTTTTTGTGCAACCCTGTTGGCTCTAGATCTCATGAAACTTGTCCCACTCTGTGACATGTCACACTGAATCTGCTTATACTTATTTTATTACTGATTCCATTTATACTCTACAGTCACATCTAGATTCTATTTACAACCTCATATAACACATATACATATGTTACCTATTCTTACTCTGTTACAATGTTTCATGATTCAAGAGCCAATAAACTTATCTAAACCTGCCAGTAAGTAAATTTGTTGTCTATGGCTATTAACTTATGTAACGTCACAGTGACGCGTCATGGGCGTTGAACGTCAATGCATTGAGTCAATGGCTAATCACCAGAAGCAGGACAACAAACTTGAGTTTGATAGTTAATTTATGAGTGTTTAGAATTTCTCAAATATATCACATGCAGGTTTTGGTATGTGGTACTATGTCTTTAAATTAACAGAACTTGATTTCCGACAGATATCCCTTTTCTTGGCGCCAAAATACACCGAAAATATACCCGAGGCGGCAGAGTTCCATGAAAAACAAAATGGCGGACATTGACCCCATATGGGAACCCTGAGTGGGGATATGGATTCCATATGGGACGGGCTACAAAGATGACGACCCGATGTCTCCTGATATGCCTCTACAAACGGAGCGTCCTCATTGGTCGATTCAACCAGGTGACATGATAATGGGCGTTATGAGGCCGTTATGATACGATTAATGATACTTTATGATGGCATAGTGGTCGAATATGCCCAAGAAGCTATTCTACCCACTCATTCATACAGATAACTAGCACAAAAATATTATTTTGCGCCATCAAAACCTGCGTCCAAGATGTTTTGCTTGAACCTGAATACCAGTTAATTCGGGGGTATGAATCCCGCGCACGGCTTCAAAACACCCTGAATCCCGCGTACCGAAAGGGGGGGGGTGATACCCTCATCTATGGCACATCCACCATGTGCACATAATCTGAGGAAATTACTCAATAGAGTTCAGTCCCCTGTTACGCTGAACTGAAATCCGCCATCATGTACACATAATCTCATAGAGTTCATAGAGTTCAGTTCAGCCCCTGTTACACTGAACTGAACACTCCCGCCAAGAACTCAGAGTTCAGTCCCCTGCTACCCTGAACGGAACACTCAAGCTGCAAAACAGAGTTCGGTCCCCACGCTACGCGATGTCAGAACGCTGCCGGCACGTGTATTTTCTAAATTAACTCTAACATTTTATATTGAAGCGGTTTGCCAGTTACAATTCATTCTGGCTTGATCTAGACCATTTTCAAATGAATAGGGACAGTCCAGTTGCTCAGAATAATGCAGAATGAATTGTAACTTACAAAAATCTCAAATAAATAAATGCGATATTTCTTCACATTACGTGCAAGTGCGGGCAGCGGTAATTCCTGCGTAGGGGACTGAAATCTGCATGGAAATTGGGGAACCACTGTGTGTGAACGGAAATGAACACTGGTTTGCGGTAATCAGTCATAAATAAAAGTCGCTCACCTCAGACTGACTACGGTACGTATATTTTCGTCTTTCCCTCCAATTGTGTAAAAAATCCCAGCCCGGTTGCCAATCTGCCTCGATGAGGGGTATGTTCCGCTACATTTTCGTACTAATTTCGTTTCAGTGTCTAGTTCTCTCGTAAATCAAGGTTAAACCTCCTATTTTCGTGCTAAAAACACGTCACGTTTGCGATCAAAAGCACATTTTTCAAACTATACGATGTCGTATTTAATAACAAAGACATGTTTTGGATGCCTTAATATCCCACTGAAAGCCACGCTTAACGTTTGGCCCCTGTTTTCTGTGTTTTCTCGATATACGAGCCCGATTTTAAAGCGTGGTGCTCCAACAGAATTGAACGCCCGATAAAATCTGACAAACTAGCATTGAACGCCCTTTTTTTTTTTTACTTTTTTTTTTTCAACTTTCGATTACACCCTGTAAAATAACTTTTACAGCCGGTTAGCAGCATATTGCAAGTTTCTAACTTTATTTTCACATGCCACAAATGTACATTTTTACATTTCCACAGCCAATATTGCTACTTGTGCTAACAAATGTGTATTAAAATGGTCAAATGTCACAGTCAAGATATGAGATGCATTAGATCATCCTACAAATAGTCCTTGAATGTCCAATGTTTGAGATTGTCCCTTGTTTGTTATCTTAACTAGCACTTTAACTATCATGAGTAATCATGAAAACCCCACACTCTTTTGTCAATGGATGTCTTTTATATTTTAAAACTATAGATTAACTATAGTTTACAATGTGCTAGAATTTATCCAAAATACGACAAATTGTATCTTGTTTTAGTGCATGGAAATAAACATATAAATAAGTATAGTTATCCCATAGGAAATGTTCAGATTAATAAGGTAAACCCTTTCTATACCAAAACATCTTTGATGAGTAGTTATCCCATAGGAAATGGTTTGAAAACTGAACTTATTAATTAACATTTCCCTGAATACAGAGGGCTCCTTCTAAGCTTTTAGTTGTCTGTTGTCTGCTTTTACTACTCCTCCAAATGAAAGATAGATTATTCCAATGTATACTTTTAGAACTAAATGGGAGAATCCATTTAGTATAGAACGGGTTGATGTGACCTCCATGTTAGCAGCTCGTCGTGATATGGCATAGCAGCTAAAACGACGTTAAATCCTAACTAATTAAACAAACAAACCACGTTAGCGCGTGTTTACCTTTGACCCCTGCGTGGTGGCACATGGCAAGAAATGACAAGGACTCCATCTCAATGTTCCGCACACCGCTATCGTACAATCGTTTGAGGTACTGCTTCCGGTCAGCCTCGCTGTAGTCACAGAAAGCGCCATCTATCCTCGCCTGACCTGAAATCGTGATGAGAAGAAGTAACTATATATGTAGACTTACGTCCAGTTGGTTTGTACGGGGTACATAGAATATAAGACTTAGTGTTTAAAGGTCCACTTAATTTTCGAATCACCAAATCACATTATATACAACATATTCCATATGATATACCATTTGAAAGAGGAAGATTCAGAATATTGTATTTTCAACTTATCCGGTAGAATAAACTGTGAACATGTTGTTTTTTTCAAGGTACCAATGTGTGTTCTATGCTTAATTTCGATCTGGTCTGTACTGCCAGTTTATTATTCGTAATGGAAGGGGAATAACTCTAACTCTTAGTTGTGAATTATGATGGGGTCCTCATCCGTGCCTGATCGGGAGATCGTGGCGAGGTGTTGGCTACTGAATTTTGTGCAAAATTTGTTGAAATATCCACACCCTAAAGCTGTCGCAAATCTATGCTGGAAACAACATTGCGTATTTAGCTTTGGGTGTGACCAATTAACACAGCAGCATATAATTGAGAATATATTGCTGAGTTACAAATACATGTTATATATTTGTTTTTTATATGAAATTTTCTTGGCTTGTGTTATTATCTGTATTATGACAACTGCCGCGCGTGGGTGCATTTTGTCAATAAAAATGTTATGTTATGTTATGGAAATATTATATTTAATTATTATTAATTATTTAATTATATTAACCTCGTCAGCACTTCGCATATGGTTGTAATATTGAACGGACCGAATAACAAGAATGTGAATGAAGCGACCGGCTTTATTTTCCTTTGTGAAAATAAACATGGTTAAAGTTGATGATCTTGTCCAATGGCCATGCATATCACCGATTAAAGGTACTCAATCCGATTAAGCACCCCTAAATTTCTATTTCTGTGGCTTTGGAGGTAAAAAATATTTGATTCGAGTCGAGGAACCCACCCATTAAACTAAGAGTGATCATATATCGATTTTGAAGTTTGTTAATTTTTGGAGATGTGGACCGATACCACGTGCTCAAACAGACAAACTGCTGGTGTAAGATGGATAACTCTAAAATCAAATGGTTATTATTGTTAATAGTAACCACTTGATTTTTGGAGTTATCCATCTTACAACCGCAATTTGTCCGTTTGAGCACGTGGTTCTGGTCCACGTCTCCAAAAATTTACAAACTTCAAAAATCGATATCTGATCACTCTGAGCTTTGATGGGTGGGTTCCTCGATTCGAATCAAATATTGTTTACCACCCAAAGCCAAAGAAATAGTAATTTAGGAGCGTCTAATCGGATTGAGTACATTTAAGAGCCATGTATATGACCATGTATGTAACACACCTCGTTGCCACCTTTGGTTATCTAACTAACACTCTCGTTACTTATACCCTATGTGTGCGATAAGAGAAACATGTGAGTTGGTTGTTACACAGATGTGACACAGATGTGACAGATGTTTGTCGAAATTATATCATGCATCTTGGTCCTAGGAGCGTCGACAAACACGAGCAGTCATTGGTGCTGAAGGGGTCACATGGTTTGAAAATGTGCTGAAGCCTGAAGGGTACACATGGTTTGTGATCGGCACTAACACCGTTACTTAAACTGTGTTTCTGAAATTCTGGCGCCCATTAGCAGTTTGCTTTCAGTTAATTTTAATGTTCATTGGAACGTAAACAATTATTTTCTAACAGAAATCATGGCAGATACGAAAACTAAACGTCATTTAGAACGACATTTCAAAACATGTGTACCCTTCAGCACATTTTCAAAACCTGTGTATATACCCTTCAGCACTTTGTTTTGGTGAGAGTGACCCCTTCAGCACTTGTTTTGGTGAGAGTGACCCCTTCAGCACTTTGTTTTGGTGAGAGTGACCCCTTCAGCACTTTGTTTTGGTGAGAGTGACCCCTTCAGCACTTTGTTTTGGTGAGAGTGACCCCTTCAGAAGTTATTGGTTTCGTAACTTCGTTTGATGCTCGATCGTTATATGATATGATATTTATTAGCATAAAAACACTCATGTGAGCCGTATGCATTACATAATAAGAAGACATATAACTTACATAATTATACATACATAGTTCATATAATAAACGTTCAACATTCAAACTACATTCATACAATGTGACTTTGTAGAAACTCAATAATATAAGCGTGCAAATAATCTGTATGCTGACCTATGATATCGTGTGGAATAGAAAATGCCGCTTATATTCCGCTTTAAAGCGTGCTATCGTCAGGAGAACATTTAAAATGTCAAGAGATCGTGCTGCTATAATTTGACTCACTTTCATAAAAGTCGTCTGCGCACATTGTCGAGGCGAGAACGACCTTGAACTTGTCATTAGGATCAGAACATTTGTGTATTTCCTCAACCAACTTCCGATCCACCACAGCCGGGCGAAGCACTCTTTTGCCAAGTATTTTCTGTGGAATTAACAAATGAGTTGTGAGTCATTGTCACAGTGGATAATGGAAATTTCCACAGCTGTCAATCAAATAAGTGTTAGCAGATATTGTCTACCAATCAGCGAGCGAGCCGGTCGCTTGCTGCATTGAGAATTCTTTCTTCACCCTAATTTTGATATCTGCGCATATTTTCAGTGTTAAATTGCCTATATGCAAACAACTTGATTGTCGTCAAATCATCCATGATTATAACGCCGATTTTCAAAGAACTTGTTTGTAGTCAAATGTGACCCGCCATATCAAATCCAGTCGTAAGTCGGGATTGTTTTACCCTGTGCCAAAGCATTCTCTTATATGTGCGAGTCGACCATAGGTCGCCTCGCATATATAAGAGAATGCATTGGCCTAACAATTTTTTACAATTTTAATAATTTTTTCTTGTATTCTTTAACAATTTTATAATTTCACCCATACAGAGCCCCAGACAAACATGAGCAGACGATACTCTTCTATATGCTTCTATATGTGTGTGTGGCTCCCTGCAGGGTAATGGAAATTTTTATTTTGTGTCCTAAAAATTGTAAGAAACATTTTTTTTTTTTAAATGATAAAAAAAATTGTTAGGCCAATGCATTCTCTTATATATGCGAGGCGACCTATGGTCGACTCGCATATATAAGAGAATGCATTGGCACAGGGTAAACAAATCCCGACTTACGACTGGATTTGATATGGCGGGTCACAAATAATTATGTACTGACATTTGTGCCTTGATTTTGTGTCATGATTGTGACGCTGATTTTCATTTTGCATGACACTTGTCAGCTTCCTGAATGTTTGCGAAAACCCTGTGCCAATGCATTCTCTTATATATGCGAGTCGACCGTAGGTCGCCTCGCATATATAGGAGAATGCATTGGCCTAACGAATTTTATATTATTTTTTATAATTGTTAAAGAATGTAAGAAAAAAATGAAAAAAAGGAACAAATGTTACAGAATGTAAGAGATAATGATAAAAAATGATAAAAATTGTTAAATAATGTAAGAAAAAATAATAAAAATTAATAAAGAATATAAGAAAAATTATCAAAAATTATCAAATTGTTAAAGATTGTAAGAAAAAATGATAACAATTGTTAAAGAATGTATGAACAATTGATAAAAATTGATAATAAAAAAATGTTAGGCATATGGTCTATATAAGAGAATAATAATGTTCACAATTAAAGGCGACATGAATGTATGTTCTCCAGTGTATTATAGCATAATGCCAGGTTCCGCTAAACTAAGTGAACTATTTCTGCAGGGCCTTGTCTCCTAGCAACCGCAAAATCCCCTCACTAATAAATGTGTGTGGAAGCTCCATTAAATACACACAGTTTGAACACGTTTTCAAATATAACCTGTTTAAGTCACATGTACGTCTAACTTGTAACGTGTTTTACCATGCATTGTCGGTAATATACAAGTCACACGGTTCACAGTGACAAGTATACGGTTTTCTGCTAGTCCAAGTTTCGTTCTACGTAAACCAGCTGGTGAAATCGGTAGGGAATAATACTGGTTTACGTCAACTAGCTATAGTGAAGTCGGCAGGAATAATACTGGTTTACGTCAACTAGCTATAGTGAAGTCGGCAGGAATAATACTGGTTTACGTCAACTAGCTATAGTGAAGTCGGCAGGAATAATACTGGTTTACGTCAACTAGCTATAGTGAAGTCGGTAGGGATAATACTGGTTTACGTCAACTAGCTATAGTGAAGTCGGCAGGAATAATACTGGTTACGTCAACTAGCTATAGTGAAGTCGGCAGGAATAATACTGGTTACGTCAACTAGCTATAGTGAAGTCGGCAGGAATAATACTGGTTTACGTCAACTAGCTATAGTGAAGTCGGCAGGAATAATACTGGTTTACGTCAACTAGCTATAGTGAAGTCGGCAGGAATAATACTGGTTACGTCAACTAGCTATAGTGAAGTCGGCAGGAATAATACTGGTTTACGTCAACTAGCTATAGTGAAGTCGGCAGGAATAATACTGGTTACGTCAACTAGCTACAGTGAAGTCGGCAGGAATAATACTGGTTTACGTCAACTAGCTATAGTGAAGTCGGCAGGAATAATACTGGTTTACGTCAACTAGCTATAGTGAAGTCGGCAGGAATAATACTGGTTTACGTCAACTAGCTATAGTGAAGTCGGCAGGAATAATACTGGTTTACGTCAACTAGCTATAGTGAAGTCGGCAGGAATAATACTGGTTTACGTCAACTAGCTATAGTGAAGTCGGCAGGAATAATACTGGTTTACGTCAACTAGCTATAGTGAAGTCGGCAGGAATAATACTGGTTACGTCAACTAGCTATAGTGAAGTCGGCAGGAATAATACTGGTTACGTCAACTAGCTATAGTGAAGTCGGCAGGAATAATACTGGTTACGTCAACTAGCTATAGTGAAGTCGGCAGGAATAATACTGGTTTACGTCAACTAGCTATAGTGAAGTCGGCAGGAATAATACTGGTTACGTCAACTAGCTATAGTGAAGTCGGCAGGAATAATACTGGTTTACGTCAACTAGCTATAGTGAAGTCGGCAGGAATAATACTGGTTTACGTCAACTAGCTATAGTGAAGTCGGCAGGAATAATACTGGTTTACGTCAACTAGCTATAGTGAAGTCGGCAGGAATAATACTGGTTTACGTCAACTAGCTATAGTGAAGTCGGCAGGAATAATACTGGTTACGTCAACTAGCTATAGTGAAGTCGGCAGGAATAATACTGGTTTACGTCAACTAGCTATAGTGAAGTCGGCAGGAATAATACTGGTTTACGTCAACTAGCTATAGTTATATTATTTTTTATAATTGTTAAAGAATGTAAGAAAAAAATGAAAAAAAGGAACAAATGTTACAGAATGTAAGAGATAATGATAAAAAATGATAAAAATTGTTAAATAATGTAAGAAAAAATAATAAAAATTAATAAAGAATATAAGAAAAATTATCAAAAATTATCAAATTGTTAAAGATTGTAAGAAAAAATGATAACAATTGTTAAAGAATGTATGAACAATTGATAAAAATTGATAATAAAAAAATGTTAGGCATATGGTCTATATAAGAGAATAATAATGTTCACAATTAAAGGCGACATGAATGTATGTTCTCCAGTGTATTATAGCATAATGCCAGGTTCCGCTAAACTAAGTGAACTATTTCTGCAGGGCCTTGTCTCCTAGCAACCGCAAAATCCCCTCACTAATAAATGTGTGTGGAAGCTCCATTAAATACACACAGTTTGAACACGTTTTCAAATATAACCTGTTTAAGTCACATGTACGTCTAACTTGTAACGTGTTTTACCATGCATTGTCGGTAATATACAAGTCACACGGTTCACAGTGACAAGTATACGGTTTTCTGCTAGTCCAAGTTTCGTTCTACGTAAACCAGCTGGTGAAATCGGTAGGGAATAATACTGGTTTACGTCAACTAGCTATAGTGAAGTCGGCAGGAATAATACTGGTTTACGTCAACTAGCTATAGTGAAGTCGGCAGGAATAATACTGGTTTACGTCAACTAGCTATAGTGAAGTCGGCAGGAATAATACTGGTTACGTCAACTAGCTATAGTGAAGTCGGCAGGAATAATACTGGTTACGTCAACTAGCTATAGTGAAGTCGGCAGGAATAATACTGGTTTACGTCAACTAGCTATAGTGAAGTCGGCAGGAATAATACTGGTTTACGTCAACTAGCTATAGTGAAGTCGGCAGGAATAATACTGGTTTACGTCAACTAGCTATAGTGAAGTCGGCAGGAATAATACTGGTTACGTCAACTAGCTATAGTGAAGTCGGCAGGAATAATACTGGTTACGTCAACTAGCTATAGTGAAGTCGGCAGGAATAATAATGGTTTACGTCAACTAGCTATAGTGAAGTCGGCAGGAATAATACTGGTTTACGTCAACTAGCTATAGTGAAGTCGGCAGGAATAATACTGGTTTACGTGATAGTGAAGTCGGCAGGAATAATACTGGTTTACGTGATAGTGAAGTCGGCAGGAATAATACTGGTTTACGTGATAGTGAAGTCGGCAGGAATAATACTGGTTTACGTGATAGTGAAGTCGGCAGGAATAATACTGGTTTACGTCAACTAGCTATATTGAAGTCGGCAGGAATAATACTGGTTTACGTCAACTAGCTATAGTGAAGTCGGCAGGAATAATACTGGTTTACATCAACTAGCTATAGTGAAGTCGGCAGGAATAATACTGGTTTACATCAACTAGCTATAGTGAAGTCGGCAGGAATAATACTGGTTTACGTCAACTAGCTATAGTGAAGTCGGTAGGGATAATACTGGTTACGTCAACTAGCTATAGTGAAGTCGGCAGGAATAATACTGGTTTACGTCAACTAGCTATAGTGAAGTCGGTAGGGATAATACTGGTTTACGTCAACTAGCTATAGTGAAGTCGGTAGGGATAATACTGGTTTACATCAACTAGCTATAGTGAAGTCGGCAGGAATAATACTGGTTTACGTCGAAGGACGATGCATTACTCTTCTATAGTGGACTTTAAGCGTAAAGTAGCGCTCAAATAAAATTACCAAATGGCGTTACTAAAATGTCACAAAAGTAACCCGGTCTGTTCCATAGAAAACATTATACTTGAAAAAAGTAATTTAATGTGAAAAATATATTGTATTACAACACAGGGGCCTGTAACGGGATCCGCTGCCCCCCCCCTTGCGCTGCCCATATACGCCGCTTCTATATACGCGCCTGCTTCACGTTAATGGTAGTATAATAGGACAAGGGTAACTGTAGAAATTCACATTTTTAACATCGCTCGGCGATCGATCAAATTTAGCCCATTCACACCAGTAATGCCACAGATATAACCACTGGATCTGGGCGTAAAGTCCGCTGTAGAAGAGTAAGGCATTGTACTTCGATGTGATTTACGTCGAATGGAACATGCAGTGAGTTAACAGTGACAAGTATATGGGGAGTAATCAAATGGTTTCGATTATTACGTGACCTGGAGTCGGGCCTTGTAAAAACCCGGGTGAGCGAAGCGAACTAGGGGTTTACCAATAGGTCCGACCTCCAAGTAAATTATGTCACATAATCATGGAAACCAATTGATTATTCTGTTTATTGCACAATTTATACCATTATATTTCGTTGATTTGTGACAAAATATTCCATAAACAGTTTATTATCCCGTATTGAGCTCAAACTGTATGTGCGTGGATGAATATGTAATTTGAATATTTGTGACATAATGATTCCGCTTGACTTCAATTGCCGTCAAAAGTCGCGTGCGCTCACCACGGACGTAGTACTATGAGGGCCACAGCTTCCTGATTAGACTAAAGACTTGTCTGACCCGGGACCTGGTCGAATGGTCGGCAAAGTGTAGTTGCTACACGTTGTGTAATGCGTTAGTCGCGCCAGATCAAATTATCAATTAAATGCAGTTCCACTTTGACATTTTGACATTTTCAACTAACCATCTCGTAGTTCGATTCCATGGTCCCGTCTACAACTCTCTCCGTCACCACGACACTTCCCGCTTCCAGTCCTGAAATACACGTGGAAAGTAATTAATGGGAAGTGGAATATAATCAATGGGAAGTGGAAAGTACCACCAGACGTTCCCCACACGAATGAAATACGTGTACGTACCTACACCACCAGATGTCCCCACACGAATGCTTTACCTACCTACACCACCAGACGCCCCCCACACGAATGAAATACGTGTACGTACCTATACCACCAGATGTCCCCACACGAATGCTTTACCTATCTACACCACCAGACGCCCCCCACACGAATGAAATACGTGTACGTACCTATACCACCAGATGTCCCCACACGAATGCTTTACCTACCTACACCACCAGACGCCCCCCACACGAATGAAATACGCGTACGTACCTATACCACCAGACGTCCCCCACACGAATGAAATACGTGTACGTACCTATACCACCAGATGTCCCCACACGAATGCTTTACCTACCTACACCACCAGATGTCCACACACGAATGCTTTACCTACCTACACCACCAGATGTCCACACACGAATGCTTTACCTACCTACACCACCAGACGTCCCCCACACGAATGAAACACGTGTACGTACCTACACCACCAGATGTCCCCACACGAATGAAATACGTGTACGTACCTACACCACCAGACGTCCCCCATACGAATGTTTTACCTACCTACACCACCAGATGTCCACACACGAATGAAATACGTGTACGTACCTACACCACCAGACGTCCCCACACGAATGTTTTACCTACCTACACCACCAGACGTCCACACACGAATGAAATACGTGTTCGTACCTATACCACCAGATGTCCCCACACGAATGCTTTACCTTCCTACACCACCAGATGTCCCCACACGAATGCTTTACGTACCTATACCACCAGATGTCCCCACACGAATGCTTTACCTACCTACACCACCAGATGTCCCCACACGAATGCTTTACGTACCTACACCACTAGATGTCCACACTATAATGCATTACGTACATATACCACCAGACGTTCTCACTCTAATGCAATTCATACCTATTCCACCAGACGTCCCCACACGAATGAACGTCAGATCCTCACACTGTGCGTAGTGCAGAAGTTTAATCGTTTCGTGGAAGATGATGGACAGAGACGGAGCGCCGATCCCATGCTGAAATAGACGGATATATTGTGTGTCTAACTGCAAGGCAGAGTTCAGTCCCCCACTATATGTGACCCGTCATATCAAATCCAGTCGTAAGTCGGGATTTTTTTTACCCTGTGCCAATGCATTCTCTTATATATGCGAGTCGACCATAGGTCGCCTCGCATATATAAGAGAATGCATTGGCCTAACAATTTGTTATCATTTTTTTTAAATAAATGTTTCTTACAATTTTTAGGACATAAAATAAAAAAAAACATCAATTACCCTGCAGGGAGCCCCACACATATATAGAAGCATATAGAAGAGTGTCGTCTGCTCATGTTTGTCTGGGGTTCTGTATGGGTGAAATTATAAAATTGTTAAAGAATACAAGAAAAAATTATTAAAATTGTTAAACATTGTTAGGCCAATGCATTCTCTTATATATGCGATGCGACCTATGGTCGACTCGCATATATAAGAGAATGCATTGGCACAGGGTAAACAAATCCCGACTTTCGACTGGATTTGATATGGCGGGTGACATATATGCTGGTCTGAGATTAGAGTTCAGTCGCCTGTTATGCTGGTCTGATCACTATCATTTATACGTAATTAAAGGGAGACTGTGTAATAATTAATTTGAGCGAAGATGTCTTCAGTATACGTTCAGGTTAACATGTTAACTCAAAATAAAATTTAATATATTTATTATAAATGATGAAATAAACGGAGATAATGTTTGTCAGACTGCGAGGCAGTCTTGTGTAGAGTTCAGTCCCCTGTTATGCTGGTCTGACCACTGCCATATATATGTAATTAAATCAACACTTTGTTTGGTCTACTAAGAACACGCCTCGTAATTATCTTTTAATACGGGAAAAGAGTGGGGATTTGGATTAAAATATGCGATTAAATTTGGCAAATTAACATTAGATCTGTCGATATATATATATAGAAGCTTTGTACAAACTTGAGGTTTTTATCGAATATATTGAGCTTGAAATCTACGGTCTATTTTTCTCCTCTACTGAGGTGAAGCAAACTAGCCGATTCGTTTACGCCACATGGTGGTGTATCAAGTTTCGGTGATTTTGATATTGTGTGGTGGACTGGACGAATGTATTCTTGGATATTTTGTTTTGTACCTTACTCAATCGTACCAATAGAATCACGTATATGCTGAAATTGTAAAGTTAACGGCACTGGTGTATAATATGTTTTTGAAAATATGATAAATCGTATCCATAGGGTCAGGACAGGCTGAAATTGTAAACTTAAAGTCACCGGTGTAATAATATGTTGTTGAAAATATAAATAATCTGGTAGCCTGAAAATAATATATCACCCATTGGGAGCCCCTGGTGTATTCTTGGATATTTGTATTTGTACCTTACTCAATCGTACCGATAGAATCACGTAGATGCTTAAATTGTAAAGTTAACGTCACCGGTGTATAATATGTTTTTGAAAATGTGATAAATCGTATCGATAGAGTCAGGACTGGCTGAAATTGTAAACTTAAAGTCACTTGTTGTTGAAAATATAAATAATTTGATAGACTGAAAATAATGTGTAACCCATTGGGAACCCCTGGTGTAGTGAAGTGAATTGTGGGTAGTTTCATTGTGATTCTCCGCCATCTTTATTTTCTGGAATTATCACCAAGATTTCTCCACTCGATTCTCTTAAAATGCACCCGAATCGGTCAAATTCTTTTGATAATTCTATCTAAATACATCTTAGCTACTATACGGATCTGCTGTCCCGGTCGAAAAGGGTTTAGTTTGACCAAAATGGCAATTGACAAAAGCCTGTTTACAAAAATGCGTCTACTCGATGACCCGTCCACGGTCCACGCTGTAGTGTAAATTTATTATCGAAAACAAATTCAATTTCTTCCATCTAAAACATAATTACGCGCTGAACTCTGTCATTTTAAGAATATATAAGTATTACACACATACACACCAAATTTCAGCTCAAAATTTTGAAAAATGTCAGTTTTATACACATAAATCGATTTTAATGGGAAATCCTGTGTTAAATTTTATCATCGAAAAAAAATCATTTCTTCGATCTAAAAAATAATTACATGCTGTACCCTGTCATTTTAGGAATATATAAATATCCCACGCACACACACACCAAGTGTGAGCTAAAAAATTTGAAAAATAAGAGATTTATCGACATAAATCGATTTGTATATGCAGATGCCAATTGCCTTGTTAAATAAATTTTAGGGCCCTGCAAATGTTTTCTGAGCTGTTCCATATTGGGCACTAGAGTCCATACTTGACCGTTATATCTGATAATTGTGCGACAGTACAGTCGCGTTACTTTATACGTCAACATTGGTCATTATCACCCGACAAATTTATTTCGGCCTATCGTATCAACCCATATTTTCTCCCGCGTAGCCTGACTAAGTGTCAACATTGGTCTTTATCGCTCCACTAATTTGTATCGTTTCATCGGTATGAATTCCAGGTCCAATTTATTTATTTTTTTCATCGCTATAGTCACGTTGCTTAATATTTTATCGCGTGATACTTGTACTTATATGTCTATGGTATTACTATAGTATACCGTATATGTATATCAATTGCTATTCCTTTCTATATAATCCTGGTGCCATCTATAGAGATAGAGATAATTTCATACCCCCCCCCCCCATTTTATGTCATTGCTGCGTTAGTACAGTCGCGATACATTACATGGCAACATCGCTCCACTAATTTATGTCAGTTCATCGGTACGAACCCCTTTTTCTCAGAGTCCATATAACGTACCAACCCAACATCTTATAGAAGTCCATAAATGACTATTCTGGCACTATATAGAGATGACTAAGATTCTGACACCCCCTATTGTATAGCCTTGTTGCAATGTTCATTAGAGTTGAGATGCATAATATGTCAACATTGGTCATTATCGCTCTATAAATGTATATCGGTTCAACCCTTAGTTCCCTGTATCGCCCACCCCTCCCTGAATTTATTTTGTCATTTGTATTATAGTCTCGTTACGTACACATTTTATCTCTTGTAACTTTTGCTTCAATGCGTCGAGTTCCGCTGCAGAGAATACAAAACTGACAACATTTTGAAATGTAAGCAGGCTTCAAACTCATCTTATCCCAGAAAAACTCTTGTTACATAAGAAATTTGTGTATAAGGTGTACGCGCATTTGTTGCGTTAACAACCAAAGGTCCCAAGTCAAGGTCCAAATTTTAAATCCTGAAAAATACCCATATTTATTCTGTGGTTAAAACTTAAGTGGTCAATTACTTTGGGCATTACTGTAACCAATATAAGGATTTGAGGTTTAATGATAACTCAATCCTCATACAGTAATGTTCAAAGTAATTGACCACTTAAGCACATCAGAATAATGGGTAATTTATCAGGATTTTAAATGCTGAAAAAATACCCATAATTCTGCTGTGGTTAAGTAGTCAATTACTTTGGGCATTACTGTAACCAATATAAGGATTTGAGGTTTAATGATAACTCAATCCTCATACAGTAATGTTCAAAGTAATTGACCACTTAACCACAGCAGAATTATTGGTAATTTTTCAGGATTTTAAATCCTGAAAAATTACCAATAATTCTGATGTGGTTAAGTGGTCAATTACTTTGGGCATTACTGTAACCAATATAAGGATGTGAGGTTTAATGAGAACTCCATCCACATAACTAATAAATATGTGTGAAAATTAAAACAAAACAAAATAAATTCCATGATGGCGTCCAATATGGACTGCCTAATTCTGCTCCAAAACATGTATATTGAATATATAGATGTTTATTGGGGGAAACCGATTATTTCAATGATATTTTCATTAACTGGGATCCAAAACCCGACTTACGGGAGCGTGCTTCGCGCGCGACTGTATCTTAAGCATATGTGCATATTTAATAAGCCAACAATTGGAATCCCAACAGAGAAGATTGGCGTGGGTCCCTTGTGCGATCTGTCCATCGAAAACTATTTAGACATCTCAAGACACGTAAGACCCAATAACTTAATATACAGAATAGATACATCTATTGCCTGAGTGACTAATATTTATATTTGTTACAATGAGGTCAAATAGTTGCGAAGCCAGCACCACAATTCTTTCCCTCCATAGTAAATCTTAAAACAACTTCTAAAGAATTATTAATTTACCTTATACTTGGTATGGAGCGTCCTCGGTTTACTGGAGTTCAGATTTGTTAACATCACGTCACCAAGTTAAATACTTGCGAAGCCACAGCCATAACTATTTCCCTCCATAGTAATTCTCAAAACAACTTCTTAAGAACAATTGACCAGGTCAGTCGCGCAATTATTGGAAGAGCCACGGTCAATCATTTTTCAAAAACCAAATGTTACATTTAAATTATTGCTTTATTTAACCAAAAAAAAAAATTAAATGAGAAAATTAAGTTTTACTACTTGCTAAATTTTATCTTTTAATTATTTCATTTAAATTTTAGTATTTACAGTATACTAAGTCCAAGTCTTTATAATCTGTTGAGTGACCACAGTCGTTTACTTGCTTTGTTAGTAATAATTTGAAGGACTACTTGTTTAAACGCAATTGGTATCAAAATATTTTATGTATTTTTTATAATTTCTATTTTTATGTAATACTATAATCTTGGTGGCGTTACCATTTCTGACTATGGTTTTCTTGTTTTATCAGTTGTCGAACAGTTTATCCTAACATTCAGACTTGTATAACACAGCCTTAACTCGATCGGCGTCATATTAAAAAGCCAAATTATCAGGACCCGCCAGCGTCATAGTAAATTAGCAGGACCCACCAACAACAGAGCAACATAGCTGGATCCATGCACCGGCATCATAGCAACATCAACAGGACCACTTAACCAGAGGTGGTGTCCATGGTTACATAATATACTCACACTTATACACAGTACAGGTCCGGCTTTATACAGCACGTATCTATCGTTGCCTCCCGCGTGGTTTGTCAGCCCGTTCTTGTCGTCTGCAGCACCCAGTTGCTTGGCGATCTGCTGAGCGAATCGCATCATCCTGGATCCCTGACCGCCCAACAGCACGAACTGTAGGAAACAAGGAAGGGTCATGTGGTACCGCCCAACAGCACGAACTGTAGGAAACAAGGGATGGTCACGTGATACCACACAACAGCACGAACTGTAGGAAACAAGAGATGGTCACGCGATACCACCCAACAACAAGAACAGTAGGAAACAAGGGAGGGTCACGTGATGGCATCTGGTGATGATGATGATGATGATGATGATGATGATGATGATGATGATGATGATGATGATGATGATGATGATGACGATGATGACGATGATGATGGTGGTGGTGGTGGTGGTGGTGGTGGTGGCGATTTATGATGGTGGTGGTGATGATTATGATGATGGTGATGATCATCATCATCATCATTATCATCATCATTATCATCATCATCATCATCATCATCGTCATCATAAGCATTGTAGTTATCATCAAAATCATCATCGTCGTCATCTCTAAACAGAGTCTTCCAACATTGTAACATTGACATCCATACACAGAGCCTTGATGCCACGTATGTTTACCTCGACATCCCAAACTGAGTCTTGGTGTCTCGTATTCTTACCTAGACATCCCCAAACAGAGTCTTGGTGTCTCGTATTCTTACCTCGAC